>CAHIKZ030004155.1:587500-795000 GCA_903632075.3 Acanthosepion pharaonis | reverse complement strand
GTGATGTCACTTTAACTAGATATCCACTTATATGCATAAAGCAATTATATGTATTATTCTTTTGTTTTAATATATTGATGTGATAACACTTTACCTACATATATATTTAGTGCTTAGATTAATTTTATGATTCTTTTGTAAATATTTTTCCTGTTCACTGAGATAATCAGAATAAATAAATTATACTTTATGATTATACTTTGTAATTATATTACAGGTGATTCTTTAACTTCTATATCAGTTCTTCTCAACCAGAATCTCCTGCTACCCTGCAATCCTGCAAGAAGTCATAAGAGATATCGCAAGAGAAACTGGCAAATACATGAGAATAATATAGAATTATACATTAGAGAGGATTGTATTTTGCTAAATGTTGTTTGAACAAGATGTCAACAATTGCATACAAATGGATTTAGACTTCTGTTTGTTTTGTAGGCATCTATTGTAAGAGAGTGTTGTAAATGAGTTCTAGCTCATGGTAACCAGTGTGAAGCATTGGTTTCTTTTTTCTTTAATAGGTCCACAGAAAAAAAATGCCTCTATTCAGCAAAACATTGATAATTCTTTCTTGATTATTACATCTACATATTTCTGTAGTGCACTACTGTGCTGTGAGCTGTATATATAATACATTTTATGTAGGTGTTTCTTGAGACATTAAAATTTCTCCAGAATAGAAAGCTTGAGAAAGCTATATTGACCTAGAACAACATTTTTACATTCCATCAATATTACAAGTCTACAATATTTGCAATTTCTGTTTTCCTTAATTCAAAGTTTGTTTGTTTTTTTATCTAAATTTGTGCAATATATTATGGTTATTTAAACTGATTATACGTTATATCAATCTTTATTTTATCAACCAGTAAATAAATGTAAGAGCATTAACTATTTCTGAATTCTTCATTTGTCATGTCAGAGAAAATAATGCAATAGGATTAAGAATCATGATGGAAAAGTGCCAAATAGTTGATATTACAGTCTTGTGATGCCTATTTTGTTCAAGGTGAATTTCTGACAGAAGGAAATGTCTTCAGTTCCAGTACTCATCAAAAGGGAATTTATTTCTGTTTGAGAGAAGGAATGTTCTCTGTGTACTCAATCAAAGACAAACAGAATTCTTTTAAGTTGATGTCGCACTTTTATTTGCAGAAATATGAATAACAGGTTTCTTTTTAATCAGGTATATTATTATCTACCCATGGAGATTTACTATATTTAACACAAGCAAAAGATTCAAACACATCAACATATAACCAAAGCAACACATTTATATCCAGTTGCCCTTTATTCTTTAAACTCTAGACACTCGAAATAAAACTGTTAAAAATGCAAACATGGAAAAATACATGAATCATGGCAAACAATTTAATGACACAAATAAAAAGAAATGATATGTGCAAATGTATAGTACAAAGTACATATATAAATATAGTTCATCTATGCTTGTGAGTTAATTTCCTGTCTGTTAGTTATTTATGGGAGAGTCACTGAATGATGAAGAAGTTTAGTGTGTGGGTGGATATTGAACACTTAATATTCCAAGCTTAGTGGTCAAGATTTGTCTGTGCCTTGTGATAAAAACAAAAGAGAGAGAGAGAGAGAGAGAGAGAGAGAGCAGTTGAATTCACAAAATTAACTTATAATCTGTTATCTGATACTTTTAGCCAATAAGAAACAATCAGTATGTGAATGGATGGCAAAGTCAGAACAATGAGGGATGGGAAAAATTCAAACATTGCTTCAGGTTACAAGTTATGAAGAACAATAATCCTTCACAGGATGATAATGATGATATTACATTAATTGTGTGATTCATACTAAAAATATTATATAATATTAATATAAATAAAATAACAGGGATGGCAACTCAAACATATGTACTTATTAAAAATAACATTTATAATAAGCTATAATAAGAAGGTCAAGAGCACAGTGTCAATGTGAACTCTAGGATCTTCACTAAGACTACATATGGTTTTGTTTTGAATTCAGGATCGTCCTTCTCCTAGATTGATTGGCATCTAAGGCTACTGGGCCCAGACTACCCTTCTATTTAACCAATAGATTTATACCTTTCCCAAGATTATTTGCACATAAGTGAAAGTAACAAACTTGACTCTCCAATTTCTCATTCTGAACCACTATTCACTACACCACCCACAAACTCACATATGATATAATATTAAAATTAAATAAATCCATTAATTGCTTATATATATATATATATATATATATATATGTGTGTGTGTGTGTGTGTGTGTGTGTGTGTGTGTGTGTGTTTAGGCAGCATTTTTTCATTGATGCATGTTTCATTAAATAATATATACTGTCAAAAGTGTCTATATTATTTAATGAAACATGCATCAATATATATATATATATATATATATATATATATATATAAAGGATAGAAATTTGGGGGGATTAGAATAATCATTTATAGTAATTCATCAAGTCTAGAAAAATCCTCAACAGAATGCAGAAAGCACTGAATTTATGATTAAATAATATTTATGTTGGTCACACCACAAACTCGCTTTCACAACGCTTGACACTACATTTGAATGATAACTCTAACATTTTTAGGCATTTAAAGTAACATGCCTGGCCGCATACACAATTCTGGAAAATCCTCATTGAAAACACAACTATACTTAGACATGAAAACAATAAACAAAAACTAAAAATTCTTGAAGCTATATACATAAAACAGTTGCAACCTAACCTGTACAAAATAAACTATGAAATATCCACAAATATTCTTAAATGCCTATAATTGCTAACAGAAGCTATTGGTTTATACCAACAGCTTCCCATATTTAATACTTCTCGTTTTCACTCTTGTGTGGTCATGTATGAGCTGCGGTGTGATTTTTGCTTCCAGCATCTCGTATGCACGAGTTTGTTGTTGCTTGGAAATCTTCTATGTAAACAAAAACAGACTATCATTATTGTTTTGTCCGTGTATTGATTAATATATTGTAATGTAATTGTCATCTTTGATAATGGTTTACGTAAGCTGAAAGCTTAGATAAGATTAAAAAATATCTTCTTTTAATGATAATGTTATTAAGCTTATCAGACGATATGAAAAGAATTTACATAAAATAAATAGACAAAACTTGTCTATATTATTTAATGGAACATGCATCAATATATATATATATAAAGGATAGAAATTTGGGGGGATTAGAATAATCATTTATTTTTTTTGTCCTATTTGGGACTCATCAACAGTGCGCACACACTTCTGAGAATCGAAACCCGACCGTTACAATACAACGCAAGCATCATACCACTGGACTAACAGGCCTCGGTGATGGAGAAGAAACTAAATAGACTCAATATAGTGCTGCTACTCAAGTTCCGTGGTGATACTCCACCAAGTATTCAAAAGCCAATAGCTTGTACCCCAAGAGCCACATCTTTTTTCTCCAAACTGCTCCCTCCAGAGCATTAGAAGCTGGATAAAGCAAGGATATACAAGTCATAAAAATTTGGGGGGATTAGAATAATCATTTATAGTAATTCATCAAGTCTAGAAAAATCCGCAACAGAATGCAAAAGGCACTGGACGACTGTTTTGTCCTATTTGGAACACATCAGCAGTGTACACCCACTACTGAGAATCGAACCCAGACCAATACACTTGTGTTGTATCATAATGTTTCTGGTTCAATTCTCAGTAGTGGATGCACACTGCTGATGAGTTCCAAATAGGACAAAACAGCTGTCCAGTGCTTTCTGCATTCTGTTGAGGATTCTTCTAGACTTGATGAATTACTATAAATGAATATATATCAAAAGTGTTATTGAATTCTATAAGAATATTAAGTATTATGAAATTAACTGGAGATAACTATTGAAATTTAAATCTTATAAAAACATAAGTGATTAAAGGAGCCATAATTAAAACTTCATATGTGTTTAATTTCTATATCATTTAACACTTCTACTGCTGTGAAAATACTTATATACCTTTATGAAACTTACATTACCTGCTGCTGATGTATATATATGTTTTCAAGATGTAATTAGGTATATATATATATATTGAGAAAATAGTATGACAAATTGGAAAAAATTCAGTCAACCTTGTTGAAAAACTAAGGGAAACAAATATGACTGACAAACTCATGGCCAGTCTAGATCTAAAATCACTTTACACTAATGTCCCAGTTGAAAAATGCTTAAATCTCTTTAAAAAGCATCTAACAAAATTAAAGATAATCCTCTCCCAATGAATAACTGAAATAATAAAAATCTACCATCTCATCACCAATCAATGTTATTTCCCATTTAATAACAATTTTTACAAAAAAAATTTGGATTACCAATGGGATGACCTCTCGGTGGAGTGATAACACGTATTTTGTTGGGATTTCTCGAGTTTGCTTCTTTCCAAAATATTTTACTGAAACAATCAACTTACTTCCAATATACTGATGATGATGCTCTATTAATATATCCTCATAATACTAACTTACTGGATCTTGTAGATAAACTAAACAGAGTCGAACGCACAATAGAATTTATATACGAAATAGAAAAAAAACAATATTTTCTTAGACATCATTTTACACAAAGATGACAACAGCCTAAAACTTAGTATCCACCGAAAATCAACCAATAAAATGACCTAATAAACTTCTATTCCCATCATAACAACAAAATAAAATCTGGAATGATCATTAGATTCTATAATTTGCAGTATGAAGAGGAGAAATATATTGTAAATACTTTCAAGACCCTTCAATAACCTAATTCATATTCAGTGTGAAACAAAAGCCTCATAAAATATTCCAAAATAGAAAAGCTGTCCTTCCTGACAAACACAACGAATCAAAAAAGATATATTATTCTATACACTAACACTAACACAACTACAACCAAAAAGAATTTATCTAAACTCCACATGAAATCTCTCACAACTACATCTAAAACAATCAAAGACAAGCCAAAACTTGAAAGAGGAATTTACTCTATCAACAGCAGGAATTGACAGAAAGAATATATTGGAGAAACCTTAAGAAGTTTGAACAAAAGAATATATGAACACAAAAGAGACATTTTAAAAAACAACACGCAAAAACCATTGTTTATTTACCATAACAAAACTAACCACAATTTACATACAGAGAATACTACTTTGATTAAAAGAGAAAATTATTCACTAAGATGAAAATGTTTGGAAAGTACCTTGATCACTAGTTCAACCATGGTCAATTTACATCCAGGCTCTTAAAATATATCACCATTCTTGTTGATATAGTGTAAGATTTTCTGTTATCACAATGTGGGGTAGTCAGGGACTGTTAATGGGAAGAAAAAGAAAAAAGAATATAGATGAATTTTGCTAGATTGAAAAAATATTCTTTCAAAAATTTTGAAACTTCCTGAGCCCGAATGAGTCAGCATACAAGTATATCTATTTCAAAGCAACAAAAATCTTTCATAGTGTGTCATTTTCATTCTTGATTTCTAGATCCAAAAATAATTATTTTAACTCTGTGCCTCAAAATATTGACCAAAATACATTTTGTTGATATTGTTCATAATAAAGAAGAAAGAAAGAAAAAAAAACAATGAAAGAAAGAAAGTAAAAAAAGAATGAAATAAAATTAACATGGCTAGTCAGGCTGTGTAGATCTGAGCCCTAGAGACATATAGGCAATGTGTTTCTTGCTTTAATTTTACAAACAATCTTTAAAAATATTTAAAATCTAATGACATTTTTAGCAAAATGTATTTTTTGAGAAAGGGCAAACTAAATTTAGCCCAACTTCAATTCAGCAAAAGTCAAATAATGTGGCAACCTTAACTCGTTGACTGGAGGGTTGGGGTAAGGAGTGTAACTGGGGCAGTGTTGAGGAAAAATCAACAGGACTGATCATAAACGTATAATAAATTGAACTAAAAATTCAGACAGAGAGATACATAAACACACTAACACATAGACATATATACAAATACACACTTTAGATAGATACACATGTTATTTAAAAAAAAAAATATCTGGCTAGTGCATTCCACTAACCCTAAATACCAAATTTTGAATTTCATGCACAGAGATTTTTTAAAATTATATATTTTAGTAAAGGAATCATTTTAGCATCTAAGTTATACCAATAGTAAATTTTGCTAATGATTGTAATGAGCCCAACAAACATTGATGACCTAAAGACGCCACTGATATATATATATATATTAGCAAAATTTACTATTGGTATATATATATATATATTGTTTGCGAAGATGTATTCTCACCTTTTTTATCATTAACTTCACTAATCTGTTTTTTGTATGGATGATTCATGTACTTTATCAAAGCAAATGTAATGGCTTTATTTTGCAACAAGTATTTATAATCAAAAGTAAAAATGTTGTTAGTTTTTTAGAATTTTTAAATTTAAGAATGCTCATAAATATACATCAGATTAATTGAAAATCAAGATAAATTATGGAGGATTTTAAGTGATATAATTTAATGTCTAATAAACAAAAGTGAGTAAATGCTTATTAGACATTAAATTACATCACTTAGCATCCTCCATAATTTAACTGTATCTTGCTGTAAGCTTGGATGTGCAGTTGGTGTAATAAATAACAGAATTGGAAATCAGAGAGTCAAGTTCCATTTCCAGTTTGTTATATTCACTTACATGCAAATACCATTAGAAAAGGTATGAATCTACCTCTTGTCCCTCCAGATATGAGTTAATTAGTAGAACTTGTATCAGTAAATCAATCTTATCTCCAAAAAATTCATACAATTTAAAAATATTTTCTGGCTTTAAATAGTTTGTGAAAGGTTGATAAACCATAAAAACAATCTCAATCAATGGTGTTGTGTAGCAGAATGATATATATGTTTACATATTTCCTGGTCTCTTTCAATCAACAGTGTTCCTCAGCCTTTTGCATCTAATAATATTACTTTGCTGACTTACTGTGAAATCACACTGAGAATCTTCTATTTAACACAACATTTTGGACAATCTATTAAATAACCTGCAAAAGGTTGATAAACTGTAAAAAATAAATCAATCAATCAGTCACTGACCTCTGGCACTGAGGAAAATATACAACTATCTCATCCACAAAGCAGACATAAGTCAACAATTATTCTTTTAAGCAGCAAAGAGAATATGACACTGAAGGTAATCTGAATTATGACATCTTCAGTATATTAAGATTTTTCTTCATTCCTACCTATCATATCCATGACACATATCAGGTATCTGTACTTATTTGCAAATGTTCTTGGCACCAGTGTGTGGGGAGCAAAAACTCATTTAGAGCCTCCACTTCTGAAATGTTTCTATTATTTGTTTAATGATGACAATAACATAAAGAATTAATTGCCGTCTTACACACACTGAAAATAAACTTACAATGTCTTACAATCTCTCAAACTGCAAATCTTGAAAAAATAAAGTGTAATATAATCAATATACTGAGATAATTTGTAAACTATTTTAATATTTATTTCATTCAGTATTGTTCAGTCCCATAGCAACTTTAATCTTGCCTACAAGATTACATCTTGAATTTTGAAGCTTGTGTCTTATATGGTAATTTACTAAGCATAGCACAGATGTGACACAAAACTGCGAGTAGAGAATTGAACTTATTACTCAGTCATAATTGATCTAGTGAAATGAGATTGTAAACCATTATACCACATTAAAATGCCTCAAAGCTTGTGTTTTATATCATAATTTACTAAACATAGCTTAGATGTGACAATACTACAAGTAGAGAATTGAACTCATTACCAACTCATAATTGATCTAATGAGATGAACTTGTTAACCATTACACCACAGTGAAATGCCCCAAACCTTGTGTTTTATATGACAAGCTAGTCACTTATGGTAGACATTAACCATGAAACTGACTGATAAAATACTAGTTACATTTACAAATAATTTTATGAAACACATTTCACCGTTTACAAGGATGTCATCAGACTAAAGTAATGTTCTTATTGATGGAATTATGTAGCGGAGGCAGGAAATATAAATGAAAATATTAGTTATAATTTTGCAGCAAGAGGAAATGCTGAAGATATAAGGATGCTAAATTTTAATTAAAAACATTTTCTGGCATTTGACATGTCTAGACACAAACACTCAGCTGATTTCATTTAATTTCTGAATGCTTTTGTTTTTATCACACATTTTAAATATTTTTTAAATTAAAAACTTTTTTACATTTTTATCATTCTATTACCCAACATTATTTTGATATATAGAAATTTATATATCATGTTCTCCCATTTACAAAAACAAAATTTTATATTAAGGTAATGATAATTCTTTCTGTGGGGTCAACAGCCATAATTCTTTCTGTGGGGTCAACAGATGAGCTCCATAGCTATGGATGCAGAAATTGCAGGATAGAAAGTTTCCTAGAATTAAATCAACAGGCAGGATAGAGAATTTTCCAAATGGAATCAACTGCTAGATGTCTGTGACCAAGATGAGCCTTCAAGTTGGAGACATCAACTACTTTGACCTGGAAAGAGATGCACTTTGCCTGCCAGGTCTACTTGCCCAAGACATGTTATGCATAAATGAGTACCACTCTGGCTCTCAACCTAGATATTTGGAGGGAAGTTGACAGGTGCTCAGCTGCAAAAGTGACCCTCTGACCACACTCCATTATGAGACTGATGATGATGATGATGATAGAACAGAAAGTACTGGACGATCTTCTTTATATGTATGCAATCAGAAGCATTCAATGGTGAAATTTTAAAATATAATGTAAATACATTGCGAATTAGCAGAGAAATACATTGAAAATCAAGAAGAAAGATTTTTAGTTATCTGGAATTGAAAATCAGGATGAGAGAGATTGTCAGTGGTTAGGAATAAAGGCAAGTGTTACAAACAGAAGAGAACTTAATTAATTATATATATAATTAATAATATATAATTAATAATATGTAATAATAGTTTTATTACTGCAAATGTTATTTTTAGCATATACCTATATTGTGGGAAACATACATCAGTACTGATGTAAAACAGGCCCCGGCTCACATGTGGACATGTTTGTCAACACCAGTTACATCCAGATTTTCATCACTAGCAGCAGGACATCTTGGCATGTATAGATATGGGCCTCTCTGCAAATAGTCAAGATCTGGGTTTTTGTAAGATTCCTCATGCTAATAAGTAACAAGAAAAACCAACAGTCAGCAGTTGGGAAGACACAGTGTCTTGTTAAGTCAGTGCCATGGGCACTTTGTTCCTAAAGTTTGTGTCATTTCCAAAGCAGTGTCATTTTTGTTACCTCCTGTCTCCTTCTCCTTACTATCCCTGTAGTTGGTTGAGAGATTGATCAGTTAGGCATTTCCCATTTTCCCAAAACATTCTTTGCTTACAACACATATTTGAGTATATGCTGTGGATGACGGTAACTAAAAATGATGTGGGTGGTCACTCACATCATAGCAGCAAAAATTAGCTTTATGTTCATGGAGATAAAAACATACTTGACAGGAGATAAAATGTATAGAAATAAAAGCAAAGCATGATAAATTGTATGATAATTTCATACAATTTATATTTTTCTTGTGTGTATTGGTATGTGCATTTTTTAGGTTATAATTGTTTTATGGTACATGTGATAAAAGGGAGAAGTCACTCTATATTATTACACACCATATCAGAGAGAGAGAGGTTGGATATATGTTGCCTGCCTAGGGGATCATGGTGAAGAGATTGAATTTAATGTCTTTTGACAGGATATCTATATTTCCAGCAGGAACAGTTTTTGTTGCATGCTGGGAGTGTTTTATTGTTTAAATGTTATAGTTTTATTTTATTTATAATTTTCATCATTATTATTATTTCATATTTTTTATTCACTTTTCCTTCAACTCCACACCCTGCAAAGAACCTCCCATCCCTTGGTTCTCCGCTGCTTGCTCAGCCGCCATTGCCCATAGGAATCACTTCTTTTCATATATTTTCCTTGAGAGACATGTTGACTGCAATAGATGTCTCTTGCCTCCGCCCATAACGAGTGTAAGCGGTTCAACGGCTAAGTCAATATTTTCTGCTCGGATGAAGTATATTAGTCTCCTACCCCCTTCTTGGCAAAAGTCTTCAAGCCCTAATCAATGCTGAAGTGGTTAACCACCTTACATCCCATGATCTGCTCTCAGACAAGTAACACGGTTTCACCACGCCTGACCATAGCTGATGTGCTTACGCCATCATTGAAACTGTCTACCAAGCCCTTCAAAATAACGTGAGGCCCATGCCGTGGGTCCTAGACATCTCCAAAGCATTTGATAAGGTTTGCATGCCGGCCTTCTTAAATAGCTCCAGGGTTATGGTATTACTGGTCGACTGTTTGATCTAATACAATCATTCCTGTCAAACCAAGAATTGAAGGTCGTTCTCAACGGATTCTCCTCCAGTTCCTATCCCACGAACGCAGGTGTTCCCCAAGGCTCCATCCTTGGCCCCACTCTTTTCCTTATTTTCATCAATGACCTTCCTGACACCATAGATTCCCAAGTTGGCATCTACGTGGATGACACTACAATTTACTCATACCTCAAAAACAAATCTAGTGTCAGTGACAAAACTAACCTGGCCGTGCATCTTGAAATGGACCTCCAATCGGTTGTTAACTGGGGCAAGAATTGGCTGGTCAACTTTAACGCCTCAAAAACTAAACTACTCTCCATTAACTACCATAGAGATCCTTCCCTGCCCCCCATTAAAATGTCTGATTGTCAACTTCCTGAGAGCAACTCCCCCGCCTGCTCAGTCTCACGTTGACTGCTGACCTGAGATGGAACAAATACATTGAGTCAATTGCTTCTTCCACCGTGAGGAAAGTTGGCTCTCTGTGCCACGCCAGGAAATTTTTCCCCTGAATCAATACTTCAAATATACAAAACAACCATTCGCCCTTGCATGGAGTATTACTGCCATATGGTCTGGGGCACCTTCTGCTTTTACCTCGGAGTTCTTGACAAGATCCAGAGACAGATATGTATTCCAATTGGCCCTGATCTGGCGTCTGTCTGCAGTCACTCTCTCACAGACATGCCATCGCTTCTCTCTGTCTTTTCTACAAATACTTTCATGGTAATTGCTCCAATGAGCTGTTTTCACTGTTTCCCAGACTCCATGAATTCCAAGCTCCCTACCAGGTTGGCATCGCGCCCCACCCTTACACTATAGAAATTTTTTAAATGTAGCTGTTTCTTCTACTCCAATAGCTTCATACCTCGCACCTCTCACCTGTGGAACACCCTTCCCAATTACTGTTTCCCTGAAAGCTATAATCTCCAACTATTCAAATGTAATGTCAATCGACACCTCCAGTTACCTTGATCTACTCACTATCCTTCTCCTCATCCTTTCTTCTATCACTCCTATCTGCTCTCGCTCCAAATCTTCCACAACCCCCTGCATCCTAGTAGCTTCATGCCTTGCTCGGGGCGTAATGCTTAAAAAAAAAAAAAAAAAAAAATGTCCCTACAATACTCAGTATCTATTTCTTCTACACTCAAGAAAATATGTCCTCTGGCAGGATTCTAATCTGTGTCTCCTTTTGCAGGAGAAACTACCTTCTGATTCAGCATGTTTTGACTACTCAGCTAAAGAGAGTTTCACAGTCAAGCATGATTCTATTGGTGATAACGCACATTTATTCATTCAGATTTTCTTGAAAGCCATATCTGCTCAGTTTTATATCCAAAATGTAAACAAAGCAATTTCTTAAGAATTAATGGATTTTATTTTTTAATCTAACATATTATTATTTCTTCATGCATTAGTATTTCAGTAGATGCATTTATTTCTTCAAACATTATTTTTAGTATTTCAGTAGATGCATTTATTTTAAACAGTGTTTATTTCATCTGCCTGCATGCTTGAGAAAACTTAATAAAAAAAATATGCTTTCTAATTGGATTTGAACCTGTGTCCCCCTTTGCAGGATTGAATCTTTACAGATAATACATGATAATAGATGCCAAAAATGTTGCCTTAAATTCAAGATTTTCAGCATGATTTGACAGTAAGTCAGAAAAGAAATGTTATTAGATTCAAAAGGCCTTCTGCTCATGGATTTCATACTGCATGTCCAAACAGTGCAGTCAGATATTGTAAAACACTTGAGAGATTGGGGAAAGCTGTTGATTGAAAGAGACCAGGACATTTGCATAAAAGTATCATTCTACTACACAATGCCACTGATTAATTTGTTTTTTACGGCTTTTTGAAGGTTATTTAAAGTCAGAAAATATTTTTATATTGTATGAATTTTTCAGAGATAAGATTGATTTACTGATACAAGTCCTACTAATTAACATATAGCTGAGAGAAGAGGTGGATTCACATATTTCCCAAGGGTATTTGCATGTAAGTGAATATAACAAACTCAACTGGAATTGGAACTTGGATCTCTGATTTCCAATTCTGAGCCATTATCTATTACACCACCTGCACATCCAAACTTACAGCTCTTGGTATTCCCAAGCAGTCACCCATCTAGGTACTGACTAGGCTTGATATTGCTTAACTTTGCAATCATATGAGAACCAGTGTCATGTGATATGTCCATAAGATGTTAACAACAAGAAGAGGTTCTATTGCTTGATGAATGTTGGATATATTATTGAGTCTTTTCAATGTTAAAGACACAATATTAAAGCTTTTTTTGAATTTTTTCATTTAGTTATTGTGCTGTTATTCTATAGTCTTGACACTGAAGTTATAGATTTATGGGTTATCCCACTTGACTGTGCCAAAAGGCATGCTAGTGGGTATTCTTTAAGCCTATAAATATGCAATGATATTCTGACTCACCCTCTTTTTGGTCTTTTTAGTTCTGGCTTTCAGATGTAGTTGCACGTAGATAGGAACACCTCCGACAAGGTGTATTCATTTCTTTGATCCTTCTTTGACTTTTGAACTCTCTCACATGCTGTATCTATCATGCATGCACAAACAAGCATATTCTTCTTATAACTTGTTTTAATGTTTTTTTCCTTGTGTTACAATTGTCTACCTATGTGATTCCTTTTGTTAATAGATGCATTGTTGTTTGTTTTATATTTATTGTTTTGTGTTACTCATTTTCACCTGGATTCACATTGGGTTCACCAATATTGTTTGCAGGATGAATGTTTAAGGAGCCTGTAAATATTAACTATTCAAAGTGTTGATTCCTGCAACATAATGGTGACTAATATTTACCCAAATATATTAACAATCCCACAACAAATTTTTCTATATTGATGCTAATCATTTATGTAAAAATAAGATTAACACTCACAGATCTTGTCCTACTAAGCAAAGATCAAATATAGGTAAATATTTATTTACATATGTTTTGCTCATCAAATCTCATTAATGATGGGCGTTGTCCTTTCTTTATGAAATTTGGCAATCATTTCCTCAAAGAGTTTCTTTGCATGCTTTTGCTACTGATTTCTGTTCCATGCATCGAAAAATGTTCTTCTACACCCAAAAAATCAACAAAGAAAATATATATTTTTAACCTGGACTCATACTATAGGTCTGTACTGGTTGAACTTCACTAATCCAAGTATCACTCATTCAACAGCTTAGAGAATTTGAAATTGTGACTTAAGTCTGGCAGTCATTAGTTTGTAAGTCTGAATGAAAAAAATTCAGCAAAAAATTGATACTTGAGGAATAAAAATAGCTTTAGGCCATTAATAAACAAATTGTTTGATTGATTCTTTTTCTTTGGCTTAACTATCCTTTGCAGGTTATTTAAAACCAGAAAATATTTTTAGATTGTAAGATTTTATTTTTAGATAATAATGGTATAAGTCTAATTAACCCATAGCTGGGGGGAAGAGGTAGATTCATACCTTTCCCAAAGGTATATGTATGTTAGTGAATATAATGAATTCAACGGGAATTAGAATTTGGCTTTTAAAAAATTCTGTGCCATTATACATTACACCACCTGTACATCAAAGCTTACAGTACCTGGTATTCCCAAGGAGTCATCCAGTTACTTAACTTCAATGATTGTACAGGAACCAGTGTTTCAATGTGATGTGGCCGTAATCCTGTTAATTAAAGCAGAGTTTACAAATATTAATGGAAATAAACCTTGGAAAGTCATGATTACTTGTGTTTTGTATGGATATAACAAACCTAACTGGAATTGGAACTCAGCTCTCCAATTAACAATTTCCAAGCCATTATTAATTACATACCTGCACATCCAAGCTTACAGTAGCTGGTGTTCCCAAGTGGTCACATACCTAGATACTTGCCAGGCTCGATGTTGCTTAAATTCAGTGATCATATAGAAACTGGTGTTTCAATACTCTATGGCCATAGCCCCATTAGTAAGAAAAAATATAGGGAAGAGTCTGATATGAAAATTATAGAACCTGAGATATTAGTGAAAAGTTGTTTACCTATAAAAATAACCAATAACTTGCATGAGAAAATTTTTAAAAAATGCTTTGATTTTAAAAATACACCAAAAATCAACTAAGCATTTCTTTACTTAAATTTTGGTGGAGTTGTTGCACTGGAACCAGAAATGATCACTTCTTTCAAATTTTTTGTCAAGTCACTCATATCTTACGAATACATAAAAAAAGTTCATTTTTATTCAATTTTATAAAAGTTAATATGTCTTCTGCTTGCAATTGTTATATACTGCATATGAGAGCATAAAGGACAATGACAGTAATAACAGTGATGTGAAAAGAAAAGGAGACAGGATATGTTAAAATAAAATTCTTTGTATTATTGGTATAAAGAGTTGAGGTAGACTGAGTCTTTGTGGGTCAGGGAAGTGACCTAGAGGATAAGGAAGTTGGTAGTGTCTAGTATTGAAGGTTGTGTTGGGTTGGTTGACCAAGGCCACTGGTGGTATCATTGATGACTGTGTATCACCTACTGCATTGAGTGTCATGTATGTGTTCTTTTAAGCAGTCAGAGTGGATACATGATTCAACATTGTTTTTGTCATGCTTTTGCTTTAGCAGCAATATTCATAATTGGCTCCTACGCTTAAATTGTATTTTATATTTTTGCAGAGATTTGTTTTGTGAGCAGGATGTAATGCTCAGAGACCCTGTGCAGAGTGCAACTTTTTATTTTTAATTTTGTTTTGTAGCATTCACATCTGGCCCACAAGTTTTGATAAGAGAGCTAATTTGAATACTATGTAAATTCATTGTAAATTGATTCCCAACACAAGCCAAAACAAATATGCTCATACAACATGTTTTCTTTGGGCAGTTCAATGTGGTGTATTGGTTAGCAAACTTATCTCACCAGATCAATTACAACTAAGTAGTGAGTTCAATCCTCACTGGGTGCTCCATACATTCAGCCTTGTGCCACATCTGAGCTATGCTTAGAAAATCATTAAGACACTTCAATGTGGTGTAATGGTTAGCAAGTTTGTCTTGCTAGGTCAATTAAAACTGAATAGTGAATTTGATCCTCACTGGGTGCCCCATATTTTCATCCTTGTGCCACATCTGAGCTATGCTTAAAAAATTACCTTACAGCATGTTAAAATGTAAGAAAATAAAATTATTTTGAATTTCATAATCTTGAGTGTGTAAACTCTAGTAATATCTGAAAAATAACTCCTGATTAGGAATTTCAAATTTTAAAAAAATCTTTTGTACATTTTAATAAAACATGTCATATGAGCATGTTTTGTTTTGCCTTCCATAGGGAGATCAACTTACAATGAATTTACATACCAAACTGGACTCTCTATTAACTTTTATGAAATTTAATAATTTTTTTTTTTTTGATATTCAAGATCTGTAGTATATATATATATTTTTTTTTAAGCGTTTCACCCCAAGCAAGGCGGAAAGCCACCAGGACGCAAGGGGTTACAGAAAATTTGGAGCAAGATCAGATAGGAGTGATAGAAGAAAGGATGAGGAGAAGAGTAGTGGATAGATCAAGGCAACTGGATATATATATATATATATATATATATATATATATAAAATTATTATTTCTAGTCATTGTGGCTATTGTACAACTCCACCAAATTTTCAGTAGACTGATCATCCAAGCATGTATCACCTCTGGCACTTAACTAACAGACCTGTTAGTTAAGTGCCAGAGGTGATACATGCTTGGATGATAATGTCATGATTTGTAACTGATTACACATAAGGTTTTCTCACAGTAGGTTGTCATTTCTTTCTGCAGTTGGTTGCTTGCCAATCAAAGCTGTAGTACACAGTCTGTCTTGTTATTCAATGCATAGGTGTGGGGGGGAGAAGAGATGGATTCTTACCTTTCCCAAGAATGTTTGCATGTAAGTGAATGTAATGAACCAAACTGGATTTTGAACTTGATTCTCTGATTTCTCATTCTGAGCTGTTATCTATCACCCCACATCACACACACCTAATTATTTAAAAAAGAACAAAAATTATTTTAAAGAAGTTTTCATTTTAAATTTCAGAGAAAATTTTTTCGAATGATTATACCCCATCTTAAATAATTTGATGACTTTTTTTAATTATACAATCCTGCTTGTATTGAGATTTTACAAAGTTTTAATAAAAGCTCTTGGCGAAATAAATTCTGTTTATGTTTTTAAACCCATTAATACTGTCTCAAAAAATGAAATGGTTGGCATTGATAGGATATAAGTAAGAATTTATAATTAATACTTTTTTATTTTAATTCTTATAATTGATGGTAATGCTAATGGTAAAATTAACCATTTCTATACAGAAAACATTCAGCATTCATTCGTTGAACTGTTAGCTTGAAATTTATAAAATTGTTTTATTAAAACAGTTTTCAGGAAATTAACTGTTATTGCTCTTTCTAATATTGATGGGAATTTCCTTCCAATCATTTTGTTTTTGGTAGTGTGAAAAGCAAACAGTTTGATTATATTACTTTCTCTTTTAGTGATATGTGCTACATTTTTACTGTTGGAAATATTCAAGTGATATGGTTTTTGCTATTTGCAAAGTTCTCTGTGATTTCACACTACAGTAAGCGTGTGCCACAGGACTAGCAATTTATCACAAAAACTTCCAGTAAATCTGAGCTAGGTTTACACTTATATAAATTGTATCAATGAAATTGCAATAAGATTTATGATGTCCTTTAGGAATCAGTGAGACATTTAAGTAGGTTGCTATTAATCTATGTCTATATTTAGTTTTCAATTCATTTATTGCATCTCAAAAGAAAAAAAAAACATTGGTAAACTGATTTCAGCATCACAAAACTTTGAGTAATCTATTAAAATAAAATAAGCAATAACTTCAAGAATTTAATTAGTAGGATATATTTAACTCATTCCTTGTTCTGTCTCCCATTTACATTTACTTTCCTTTAGACTTATCATCTGATCTAGTCTTACTAAACTGTAAAAGTCTTGACTTTAAGTTCAGTTCACTAAGATTATATACTGATTTATTTTTGTAGCCCATTAATCAACCTGTGTAGGTAGAAGTATTTATGCTCTAGAAAACATGATGTTAAGATGTGCGGATCTTCTACATTGCATGCAAATATGGCCAATCAAGATGGAATTTTATGAACATTGATTTACAGGTTATTTTTTTTTATATTAGTGACCCCAGACATGAGAAAAAAGATTTGTAAATATGAAAAGGAATTAGAAGTTAAAGTGAAAATGGGGTTTTCATAAAAAAAGAAGTAGAAGGAGAAGAAAACTAACTACTAAGTATGTAACATCCATCGAAAAAGCTATCAAAATGCATGAAAGACTTTCCAAGGTCAAAAAATTTAGAAAGGTCACTCTGTGAGTGTAACTGGTACAATAAAACCTAGTATGACCTGTCATATGGGAAATTCCTTGACAACTAAACTGGTTCTCTCACCAAGCTTTTCTGGCAAGGAGGGTGGTTAGACACGCAGCAGAATTAAAAACAAGACCTGTTAAAGGGCAGGTGAACCTTCTAGGCTCAACATCCATCTAGCACAATGGAGTAGACTGGGATCCATGTCTATGTATGCAGACAGTGCAGTGATGACACAGCATTGTTGGGCAGAAGACTTTCTAGAATAAAATCAATTCCAAGAGGGGATGATTTCCCAATGGAATTAGCAGCCATGCTTCCATGACCAAAGTGAGCCTTCAGTTTGGAGAACATCAGCTGTGGTTTGATCTGAAGAGGAATGGGCTCCACCAGATCTACTTGTCCAACACAAGAATGAATATCTCTCTTTCAACACAGATATGTCTCAGCTGTACAATGACCCTATAACCACACCAGGTCAAGAGACTGATGATGAACAAGGGAATTAAACTATTAAAGGAAGGTAAATCTTTAATGAAATACCATTGATTAAAATATCATTTCATTATTACAAGGTACTGGGGTGCTTTGACATAAAATTCTTGTTAACTTCATAAAAAAAAACTAATTCTTTGATGACAAATCATATTTTTAATTATTAGCATGAAATAAATTCTGAATTATACAGATGAGATTTAATAGATTTAATTCTTCCTAGATGGGGTTAGTCAAACACATACTTTTGTTTCTAACTGAATCTAATACTACTAAGTGGCTCTACAGGAGTAAACACTATTGAATCAACCCAAGTAATATGCCATATCATAACAGCATGCTTTGAAATTAGTAATTTATTTTGTGATTCTTTATCAGTAGATGATCAAATTTTAGTACATATGGTTTCCATGGAAATGACCAAAACCTGATATTAATGAGTAAAAATGCCTTTAACATATAACCTGAATATAATCTTACCAGAAACATCAGTGGCACAATTTTCATTAGGAAGGTTAAAAATATCACTTCATGGGGCATCACAAAGAAAGTTATGGCAATTGTTTTAATCATCTTTGGGTCCTTGATTTTATGAATTTAAGAATAGTACTTGATTGATAGCAAGGTCTCAACATTTTACAATTGAGATGGCTAGATGTAACCATAAATTTTATGCTTACAGTTTCATCTCTTATACTTCTCATTTGTTGAACTCTCATCCATCTTCTTGTTTTCCAGTCAATTTTGATTTTCAAAAAATTAAATGTAATGTCAATTGTTATATTCAGTCTTCTTAAATCCTTCTCTATCAAATGTGTCATATGTTAAATTGTGTAAATAACTCACAAAACTGAATTTAAATTTGAGTTACCGTAAAACTGATAAAATTTAGTAAAGAAAGGGTTATATGTACTATTACAGTTCATTTCAGCTGGATGCTTATAGATACTTGTTGTTATAGTATAGAATAATGGTAGACTGTGTTTTTTTATTGTTCTCTCTTCTTAATAGTGTATTTTTTTCTTCACATATTCACTCACACTCAGTAACCCCTGCATTTTAGTGGCTTTATTGCTTTGCTTGGTGTGAAATGATTAAATAACATATATATATATATATATATATATATATATATATATATATATGAATGACATTTTGTGGAGGAGGGTGCATTCAACATTGATAATTTTGTGGCAATATGTGCATAATGGTTTTAGGCAATTTTGATCAACATTTCTTTTCATGGTTAGCCTTAAGGAATTGTAAATGTAAGACTACCTTACACTTAAGTAAAATAATAATAATGATATTTATTAAGAATTTATTAAAGGAAATATCAAGTTTTATGGAAACATTGTTGACAATTAAGTATTTAGTTACATAACAAATAAATAAAAATAATATAAATTTTGATGCTATATTTGATTTGTTGTTGGTGTTTGATTTGTTGGTGGTGTAGTCCATTATTTCATCATGTTCATCAAAACTGTTATTGTTTTGTTCATTGCTTTGGTTTATTTCTAGTTTTTCAATCAAATTTCTATAGTAACTTGCTGCACTTATTGGCATCAATTCAGTTAAATCACTTAGATCTTTCATTTTCTCCTTTGTTATTGGCAGCATTTTAGAATACTTTGGTTGCAATGCTAAGTTTCCTAAGTTGAACAAACTGGAGCTATAAGATTTTTTCCTTTTTTATAATCTGACAGGATGACTACTCTGTGAGTTTGTATTATATGTAGTAGAAATTACATAGCCTTTTTTGTACTGATGGTCAAATATTAATTTTCTAGAGTCGACAAATTTAGCAGATGTTGATTTCCTTTTAATGATGCTTTGTTTCAAAACTTCAAAATCTAAAAAGTCAGATTGCTCCATTTCAACTACTAAGAAATACTGTGAAACCAATGTTGTTGCTGCTGTTACATAATCTTTTTTTTGTATAGATAATGTTATTGTAATGTTTCTTTATATTTCTTAGAAATTGGATGCATCACTCCTTAAGACATTACAATTTACGTAACCGTTGATTTTCTTCTACTCAATCCCTGTTTTTGTAAGTTTGCTTGACTGAATGTCTGGCAACAAATCTCTGTATGTAGCCATTCTGCTCATTAAAACTGCACATGTTCCAAAAAGATTCAAATATTGCTAAAAGTTTTCCCAATCCACTAATTTTGTCAAAATAATCTTTCTTGCATGTACATGCTGGTCCTATTGCTTGTTTCTTGACAAATTTGTTTGTGTAACTACTGACATATTCTCCACTATTTCATTTATGCTCTTTTACTTCTCTTTTCCATTGTCGTACATTTTTAGATCGCTTTCTTCTAGTCATTTTGATGCACAATAGTGAAATTCTGAAATGATCTTATTCCATTTAAAAAATAAAGCCCGTAAAAAGGAATATTTTAAATATTCAAAACACTAAACAACAGACCAAAAATAAAATACTTTTGACAAAAAACCTTAATAATTTTACTAAAATTATGTAACAATAATGTAATGAAGACAAATCTTCAGTTTATGTTACCTCATCTCATTTCATGATTACAAACTATAAACCTAAATTGAGCTTGAAATATTGTGTAAATGGCTCTAATTTTTTTTGTAAAATACTTGGATATGATATAATGAATAATTTCCAGTGAAAAAAACAATTTTAGATTTTTTGTTGAATACGACCCCTCCTCTATCAAACGTGTCATATGTTAAATTGTGTAAATAACTCACAAAATTGAATTTAAATTTGAGTTACCATAAAACTGATAAAATTTAGCACAGAAAGGGTTATATGTACTATTACAGTTCATTTCAACTGGACGCTTATAGATACTTGTTATTATAGTATAAAATAATGGTAGACTGTGTTCATATACTAGTATGATACCTGTCAGTTTGCTGATATCAAGGTGATCAAATTTCAAATCTAAACTGTCTGTCCTTTTAAAATATTTAATTTATTAGAAAATATATTCAGTTTAAATACAAGAGTCATAAAAACTGATTTCCTGCCAACAAAGATATCCATTTTAATGACAAAAATATTTTTACAAAAAAAATTTAAAATGAATTTAAAGAATAATTTTGTTTATTACCAAATAATTTTCGAAAAGTTCAATAAAATCTTATAATTATCTGATTTTTATGGTTTAAAAAAATTCACATTTTTTATTTTTGTTGCAAACTTCATGATTTGTTTGGTTCAGGATAGGGGTTGTCCATATGGAGTGGGAGAGAAATGTATTATTACAATGTCAAATTTTGTATGCATGTGTGTGTATATATGGTACAGGTACACATAAGTCACTCATACACATCACAGATACATGCAAACACATTACATAAACGCATGCAAAAATCACATGCAGACAGTGTGTGATGGACAGAGAATCAACTCTTCTTTTATAACACAGATTCCACTATTCTGAGTCACAAATTAATCAGGTCATTCATTGATTTAAATCGAATATTGAAAAATAAAAATTAAGTACATCATTAATTGGTTCTAGAGGTCAAAACTTAGTTCGAAAAATGACTTAAGTCGAAATAACCACACTATAAACCACAAATAAGCACTCACCCTTGTCTATTACAGTATTTATGATATGTATGTACAGTATTATGAATAAAATAATTAATTTCCACCTTATCTTCCAGCAATATAGCTTTACACTTAGCATTAGCACTTTTCTTCAGAGCCATTGGCAAAAATGTATTCTAAATCACAACTGAAATGTAATTGAAAGAACGTCAACAGCAGAGCACAGATGTAAACCAGTCTGAATTCAAAATTGGTGTTGGAGTGGAAAAAACACACAAGTGCTGCCTTTCGGCAGGAATTTGAAATATGAACATCTACTGAACATACTTTATTATACTAATTGTTTTGTTTTGATGATTCTAGGATATATATATATATATATTTTGTTTGAATAAAAATAATATTATGTATACTATATATATATATATATATATATATATATATATATATATATATATATATACATAATATTATTTTTAAATTTATTTCAATATATTTTTATAAGTGTTAATTGTTATTTTAGTGCTTTGACATTTCTAATATTTTTAACAGCCAACCTAAACTCAAGTAAAACAACCTAGAGCAAGTTTTATTTTTCCAGCTAATATTTAAGAAAAAACAATGTATCTTCGAAAATGACTTAACTCAAAATGACCCAAGTCAAGGTATCACTGTATATTTGTAATATTTTTCATCACTTATTTAGGCATCTAAGTGGTTTAATTGGCCCAGTGTAAACAAACTACATCTTCTTTAAGCGTTATAATACCTATTTGGAAAAAAGATGATCATGACTCTCCAAGGCTTTATTTTCATTAATATTTGTAAACTCTGCTTTAGAAATACAGGTGTTTTAATATGATATGGCTTACAGCAATATCACATTGAAATACTGGTTCCTATACGATCACCAAGGTTAAGCAACATTGAGCCTGGTCAATACCTAGATGAGTAACTACTTGGGAATACCAGATGCTGTAAGATTGGATGTGCAGGTGGTGTAATGGATAATGGCTCAGAATTGTTAATTGGAGAGCTGATTATCAATTCCATTTGGGTGCGTTATATTCACTTATGTGCAAAGGGTATGAATTCACCTCTTCTCCCCCGACCTAGGAGTTAATTACTAAATTATTATTTCTAAAAAGAAATATTCTTACAATTTAAAAATATTTTTTGGCTTTAAATAACCTGCAATGTGTTGATAAGTCATAAAAAAATGAATCATTCAATCAGTTTAGATAACCAGACTTAGAGAAGATTGAATGGTTTCCTATTGGCTTCTTCACAGTTTTGAATACAGAGTAGTTCTAAACTGGTTGCCAACCAAGGTGCTATTCACTGATAGATGAGGGGAGAAATGATTAATTTATGCTTTTCCTAAGTGTATTAGTGCAATATGAATACAAACTGCCTCAACCAGAATTTGAACTCAGGTTGCTAATTTCCATTTTCCATTAATCCACCTGTAACTTTTGCCAAAGTGACATTTCAGTCGGTATTTGCTAACACATTCTCTGCTTAATCTCAGTCAGGTATGATCTGTTGTAAATCTGTGGTTACTAATTTTTTAGAGTCAAGTTGTAATCATACCATTTGTGCACACAAAATTTCTAACACCTAAAACTACAATCTGACTAAACAGGAAGCAATAAAACATGTATAAGGATTATGACGTTATTTTATGTAAGAAGTTAATTATCTTCACTTAATACTTGCACTGATTGTATCCATATTCAGCCACTACAGCAGAATATATTCAATGAATTCTTCCTTTTTCAAGCATTAAGGATTATAATAGTCCAACAGGTTTATTAAATATGATAAAAATCAAATGGTTTTAAGTTTGCTGTCAAAGAGTTAACTGAATTTATTTTCATTTGTATTGAGAATTATCTAAACTTTTGGTCAAAAGTAAGTTCCTACCAGAAGATAGAACAGTTAATACTGTATAAAATCTCAATTGACTAATTCATTGTAAGAAATTACTTTCAGCCCATACTCAGAGCATAGACTGAGCTTTCTCTCTTTTCATTATATTTGTGTGAATAAATGTTTGTTGATTTTAATTTATATTGGTTATTTCATTACAGATTGTTCAACAGGAAAAATAATTTTATATTCCCAACACAAGTTTTATTCCAATGCTGAAAATGTTCATAATTAAACTGCTTATATGATACTTTGCATAAACATGGCAGCTGCCATGTTGGGTTATTTTACTTTATTCCTGTTGTATCCCAATTCACTGAAATCTACAGCATTTCGATGTTTATTCACATCAAACACAGAGCACTGTCTTAAAGTAGAAATTGATGACAAGAATATTCTGAGAATGATGTGAATAAGTTTAAAAATATTAAAAAATCCACCAAAAATCATGTTTGTTAATCAAATATCTATTATCTTATAAGATTTTTTTACGAGTTAACTTCATTTCTTATGTTTTAAAATTATATATTATGTAAATTTTGTAAGGTAATATTACAGATATATTTACAAATGCAATAGATTTGGGGGAAATAATATTACAAATACCATATTTGCAAATACAATAAATTTAGGGATATAATATTACAAATACCCTATTTACAAATACTATGGATTTGAGAAGATAATATGACAAATACCATATTTAAAAAATACAATCAATTTGAAGAAATAATATTACAAATACCATATTCACAAATGCCATGAATTTGGGGACATAATATTGCAAATACTATGAATTTACAGACATAATATATTATTATTAAAAATGCCATATTTACAAATACCATGAATTTGGGGAGATAATATAAATATCCTAAATTTAGGGAGATAATATTACAAATACCATATTTACAAATACCCTGATTTCAGAGTGATAATATTACAAATATCTACATTTTTCAAGATAATATTCTTTTTTTATGT
The DNA here is from genome assembly GCA_903632075.3 of Acanthosepion pharaonis. Taxonomy (NCBI): domain Eukaryota; kingdom Metazoa; phylum Mollusca; class Cephalopoda; order Sepiida; family Sepiidae; genus Acanthosepion; species Acanthosepion pharaonis. Next base: position 770,246 of record CAHIKZ030004155.1, on the reverse strand, counting down.
GTTGTGTCCTTTCACTATGTAGGTGATCATGGCTCTCCACCTCCTCCTGTCCCTTGTAGCTCTCAAAAAGTTTTGTCTTTTTGTTATTTCTCCTTGAACTTGTTCTGTCATACACTTGCTTAAGCCTGTTAAGTATGTCACACATTACTTTCCCTTCTTCCTCTTTCCCTCTATCTGCACTGTGAGTATCAAATTTTTCAAGCCTTCCTTTCTCATTATGTGTCCCAGAAATTTCAGCTGTCCCTTCCTGATGTTAAGTATAAGTTTTCTCTTTCATTGTATCCTCTCCAAAACCTCACTGTTGCTCACATGTTCAGTCCATGGTATCCTTAGCATCTTTGTGTAGAACCATATCTCTGTTGTCTCGAGTCTCTTCTTCATCTTTGAGGAGACCAGCTTTTGGAATGCATCTTTGGCTATCCCAATATGTCTTTGGATCTCCATGTTGCACTTACCATCCTCTGTCACAACACTTCCCAGATATTTAAATTTCTGCACCTGCTTGATTATAGTGTCTCCAACCTGTAAATCACATTTTGGGCTCATCTTTTTGCTGATGACTATGCATTATGTCATCTTTTAGTTTATGCTTAGTCCCTTCTTCTCACTCTCCTTTGCTACCTTCTGTAGGAGGTTTTGTAATTTTCTTTTGATGTCTACTATCAGCACTGTGTCATCTGCATATCTTATGTCATTAAGATTGTGGCCACCAGTGATGAATCCTGGTAGGATTTCCAGTTCTCTCAGAATTGCCTTGTTGTATAGGTTGAATAAGTCCATTGAGAAGACACATCCTTTCTATTTTTGTATATCTGCTGAGCTCATTTTTTAACTTTATGGAGGCGGTTTGCTGCCAGCAGAGGTAATATTACAAATACTATGTTTATAAATACCATCAATTTGAAGAAATAATATGATAAATATCATATTCATAAATACCTTACATTTCTACAGATAATGTTAAAAATATTATATTTACAAATACCATAGATTTGGGGATATAATATTATAAATACCATATTTTTAAATAATATTGGCAGTTTAAAGCATCTGAATAAATATTAGCCTACCAGATTTCTCAACTTTGAATATATGCCCTAGATATTTTTTCCAATTTTTTAACATGTTAACATATTGACTGCTAACCCCAAATCAGTATAGAGTCATGTGAGACCACTATTCTATTTTTAATTTTTTTTCAAATATTTTGTAATAAAATGTTAGGTATTGATGAAAACTTTTTGTGTTAATACTTTTTTGAGAAAATGTCCACCAAAGTTATCCTAATTTCAGAAGTCATGTCACCAACTAAAAGTGGAGGTTGCATTCTTGTACACAAAATATTCTTTTATAGATTTTCCAAATGATATATATAATATACAATATTTTCTAACCATTAGATGCTTCATGACAAATAAAGAAACATTATTACATGCTATAAATGTGATTTACATTTATCTTATAATTACAGCCATGTCACCACATATTGGTGACAAAATTAATTCTGCAAAAATATTGTAGTTGAATCAATTAATTTTTTTCTATGAGCTTTGTTTTTATACCTACTAAACATTTATAATGTATTCAAGTAAAAGCTAAGAGAAGCCAGTTGCCATTTGCATTTTTTCCAAAATATCATATGAAGCCACAGACATTGCTTTATATAGAAACATGCATAGAGTGTTACCAACATCCAGTGAATCAACTTAAAATGAAAACATAACCATCACCAGTATCTGGAGAGACAGCATAAACTGAAATATATCCAAAATATATGATGGCATGCTAGTCAACATGTTAAAGAAAAAAGATGGGTGTGGTAAGACAACCCGATAACCTCTCTTGTCTTATGATCTGTATAAATAAGTCACGCCGGCTTAGCCAAAATGGCAAAACTCTTGAATTACATTCAATAAAGGCACACCAAGCTGAACTAGACTCTGAATTTTCTTGAACATAATTATGGATAAATACCTTAAATCAGAACGTCTAGACTTGAATTCTGCATGCCTGTCTTCTACTGATGTCTGGTAATATTGGAAACAATTATTTGAAGGATTCTTACTTGCACTGGAAAACAGTTCATCCACTCCTATTATGGATACGGATAGACTTAACCTGTTAATGCACCACATTTCCATATCCATATATACCAATATATCTCACTGCAAAAGTTACCAGAATGCCATGGATGTTTTGGATGGAATTTTTGTGAAGAGATGAAGCATAATCTTTGCCCGGCATGCATTAGCAACTACCCATCAATCCCCTCGGGGGAGTTTAAAACAGTATCTTCAGTGCTTAAAAATCTTAAGTCAAGATTGCAACTTTCAAGCGATGACAGCAGATCAGGCAAAGGATGAATTTATAAGAAAATCCTTTATATATGGATTAGAATCTAACTATATCCATCAAAGATTGCTGGAAAATAAACAACTAGACTTAGCTACTGCTCATGAGCAGGCACTTATCTTGGAAATGGCAGAAAAGCAATCTTATTCATACCTACAAATAATTGTTGCAGAGGCTGCACTAAGTACTCACACTTCTACTAATACACCACTTCAAATGACCAAAACAAGGAAAAAAAGACAGTCTTCTATGATATACTTCCTCATTTCTGCACCCCCACCTTTTCTACAGTTCAAAATCTTCTCTCTCGGCAAGACACTGCATACACTGCTAGTGCTGAAGCCAGATGAAAATGTTATTTTTGTTGTCTCAAACTACACCACATGTTGTGTTGCTCAGCTAGGGAATCTAAATGCCACAAGTGCAGGAAGAAGGGACATTTCTCTAAGATTTGTTGATCAAGCTTTTTTTTCACCTAATTCAAATGCTCCTATTGTGACTAGTATCATATCAACTGCAAACCCTAAATGTCATTCAAAGGCTATACTAATTGTAAAAATAAATGGGGTAGAAATGAATGCTCTAGTCAACACAGGAAGCTCAGAGAGTTTTATTAGTGCAAAAAGAAACAGATTTAAAATTGTACATTGTAATAGTCAAGTGGCTATGGTGAATGCTTCACTATCTCCACAGGTTAGAGGATATGTTTTGGCCAGCTTAGAGTTGAATCAAATAAACACCAAATTTTTCATGATGCCAAAACTGTGCTGTGATATCATACTGGGCCATGATTTCCTCAAACAGCATTCTAGCGTTAATCTCCTTTTTGGGGGCCCTAAACCAGTATTGAATACTTGGCTGCAATAAATGTACAACACCCCCTCTCTTTCAAAAACTTAACCAAAAACTGTAAACCAGTGGCCACCAAATATTGAAAATATTCTTTTGAAGACAAAATGTTTATTCAAGCAGAAATAGAAAGAATGTTAAGAGAAGGAATAATCAAAGAAAGATCACCATGGCATGCACAAGTATTAATAACGTCCTCTGAAAATAATAAAAATGGATGGTCATAGACTACTCCCAAGCCATAAATAGGTACACCCTTCTAGATGCCTACCCTATACCCCATATTGCTGAGATTATTAAACAAGATCACCAAATACACAATATTTAGCACATTAGACCTAAGGAGTACTTACCACCAAGTAGCTATAGACCCTAAAGATAAGCCTTATATGACTTTTGAAGCCTGCAGATGAATTTATCAATTCTGATGGATTCTGTTTAGGGTCACTAGGTTTCAAGGGTCATTAGGGTCATTAGGTTTCAAGTTCTCAGAGAGTCCTTGATAAAGTAATTCTTGAAGAAAAACTACAAGGTACCTTTTCCTACATAGATAATGTAACAATGTGTGGCCATGACTGTGCCAACCACAATCACAACCTAAAACGGTTTTTGGCAGCTGTCAAGAAATATAATCTTACACTCAACCATGACAAGAGTTCTTATGGGTTGACATCCATCAGACTACTTGGATATATCATGAGTAAAGGAATCATGAAGCCGGACCCTGAATGGCTAAAACCACTGCTAAAACTATCTATTCCTAACACCATAGCCACCTTGCAATGAACCATGGATATGTTTGCTCATTATTCTCAATAGATACCTTCCTTTTCTGAAAAAAATACACCCACTTATGAAAATTACTAAATTTCTTTTACTTTCTTCTGCCATTAAAGCCTTTGTGGGGTTAAAAAGAGGTATTGCCAACTCAGCCATCACTTTGGTGAATCCTGACATTACCCTAAAAGTAGAGACTGATGCTTCTGATCATACCATAGCTGCTGCATTAAGGCAATCTGGGCACCTTGTAGCATTCTTCTCCAGAACATTGTCAAAATCTAAGTGCAGATATCTAGCTGTTGAAAAGAGGCTTATGCCATAGTTGAGATGCTAAAAAATGGCAACATTTTTTAATTGTTCACTGCTTTAAATTAATCACTGATCAAAAGTCAGTCTCTTTTATGTTTAATCCCAAGACGTCAAGCAAAATAAAAAATGAAATGATAATGAGATGGAGGATAGAGGTTTCCAGTTTTTTATTTGATGTTTTCTATCAGTTGGGAAAGCAAAATTCAATGGTGGATGTACTGTCAAGAGTGTGTGGATTGATAAACAGCGCCAAAGATCTACAAAAAGTTCATAACAATCTATGTCATCCAGGTATCACAAGGATGATGCATGTGGCTCAAAGTCAGAATTTGCCATTTTCAGTTGAGGATGTGAAATGAATAATAAAATGTTGTCAGATTTGCACTCAAATCAAACCAAAGTTCTACAAACCCAAACCAAGAACCCTAGAAAAAAGCTACACTGCCATTTGAGAGGCTGAGCATGGAATTTAAGAACCCTCTTCCATCTAAATCCCAAAATAAATATCTACTATCATTGACAAGTACTAGCAATTCCCTTTTGCCTTTCTCTGTCCAGACATAAGTGTAACAACGGTCATATGCTGTCTTTGCTCACTGCTCTCAATATCCAGAGCACCAGCTTATATTCATACAGATTACAGAATCTCTTTTATGTCTAATCTACTAAGAAGATTCCTATTGGTACAGAGAGTGGCCATAAGTCAGACTACTCCATACAATCCTCAAGGGAATGGACAGTATGAGAGATATAATGGCATAATATGGAAGACCATACAGTTAGCACTTGAAAATCCAAACCTTCCATTTAGACATTGCGAAGATGTAATAATAACTGAGGTTATGTACACTATAAAAACACTGTTATGTTCAAGAACTAATGCAAGTTCAGCTAGGATCTCCTTCTCTTTGTGGCTCTCACAGCCAGGCACTCTTTTAGAAACTATGTTTGACAAAGCAAGTATGATTCTCCTGTGAGTAATGTGGAACTGTTCAAAGAGAACCCACTTTATGCAAACATCTAGCACCCCAACAGGAAACAATCAAACATTTCCCTCAATCAAACACTTCCCTGTGAGCAAATTATCAAACCAGAGGAAAGAGCAGCTCTCCCTTGAAGCAATATCTCTCCCTTTTGATAGTAACAATAACACAATGCCATTGGATTCTCCTGAAGAATGAGGCTTTGATAGTGACAATTCAGAGATCAACACAAGAACAGCTCCCTCAAAACAAGAGCATACTACCACAGACTCTGATAATCAGCTTTCAGAATCAGAGTGTTCCACTCCAAAAAGGAGACAAAAACAATATGAGATGAAATACTTCTGGCCAAGTGTTTCCACAACACCATGAAAGCCCAGATCAGCTGCCATCGAGATGATCCAAGAAAATTGTCAAGAGACTCAGTCACCTGGATGATTTTGTGCCAGACAAGGAGAAAACAGAACCATGGAGAATGTAATAAGACAACCCGATTACCTCCCCTGTCTTATGATTTGTATAAATAAGTCATGCTGTCTTAGCCAAAATGGCAAGGCTTTTCATTTACGTTCAATAAAGGTACATTAAGCCAAACTAAACTCCAAGTGTTCAATACAGTGGGTTTTATATGTCATCAAATATAATATATTCATTTTAAGCTTATTATACATATAAAAATTAATTTTATTGTATTTTTATTGTGCAGAAGTTAAAAGTTAAACATGCCAATTAGGAAGAGGATATGCAAAACTTCACAAGTATAAAAGTGATCATTCCAACAACTGACATTTTAAAAAGATTTTTAATCTTTAAAAGGAAGTTGCTTGATACTGTTTTTAATGAGTATTCTCAGAATATAGGAAGTGGGTGTTAGAGGCTATATAAAAATAAAGAAAGGCTTGTTAATTATATGAATTAAAACTTTTTTTTCCTTTTTAGGACAATCTTGGCAAAAAAAGAAAACTCTCATAAGAAAACAATTAAGATAGTGACAACTTGAAAAACGTCAATATATAGCTAATATTAAATGTAACACTCCATTAAGAACTAACACATGGGATTTTTCAATTCCTCATTATTTTCATGTAACATAGACATTATGAAATCACATCAGTAGATCCATAACTTAATGATGAAAAAAGCATTTATTTTACACACTCAGTATGTATTTTTCAACATAATCTCTTTCCTTGTCAATGCACTTAATTCATTAGTAAATACTAATCACATGGTTCAAATATTACACAGTAAAAATTTCAAATCAAATCTTATTGTTCTACCTTTGTATGTAAATTGTCCATTATTCAGAACAAAATATACCATGGATAATGAGAATAATTTTAGTCACTTCATAAATTTAGCCTTGTGCCAGGGTCATTAAATAAATCAGAACACAACTGTTGCTAAAGAAGAAAGATTGAGGAGTTCAAATTATTCCACTCATCCACAAAAAAAAAGAAAACAAGGCAGATAAAGCATAAATCTAAAATGTTTATATTCCAGAAATGGATGAAAGTATTTTACAAAAAACTGTTTCTTTCTTTTTTATTATATTTACAAATTCCATGAATTTTACAAAGATTTTATATAAAATAGTTTCTTTTTTATCATATTTACAAAAACCATGAACTTGGGGAAATAATATAACAAATACCATAGATTTTGGTAGATAATATTACAAATGCAAAACAAATACAAGCAAAAAAAAAACAAATACAAAACAAACACATAAATGTTATGCAAAACATATTATTTTTTTTTAGTCCAGTTTCTCCTTATAATGACAGTTTTCGAACAACAGGAAATAGACTAGACACGGGAATATTTCTTAATGAATCCTTTTACTACTTCAACTTAGACTGTTACTCTGACTGCAGACTCAGAGTTTTACTTCTTGATGCATTGTCCTTTATTTATACCTGGCATGCAAATGTAGTAGTAGACACAAATGCACACAAATATTTAACAGAAAACTGCTCAGCTCTATTTGAACATGTTACTTGAAGAGTATAAAATTTCTAATAACTTAATACTGTACATGCTTAAAAGCTGAAACTTTACAGGTTAATGATTTCATATATGTTTTACATGTGTAGATTTTTTCTTTCTCCATAAATTATAAGTTAATTAAATTTTATTTTAAGTTGGTATTCACTCTGTAGAGATATCATATCTTAATAATTTTCAATAAAATGAGATTTTTTTATTTTGTCTTAAACTGATTAATAAAAAATGTTCTAATGAGGTGTCTGTCATAATTTGAATGTGTTTAATTTATTAACTTTACCAATTCTCAATTCATTTAGATATTTAAAGCATTTCTTCACTGTGTTGAAATGTGTCACAAAAGAAAAAAAAAGAAAAAATTTCTTCTCTCTCCTACTGTCGTAGTGACAGGTACAGTCTCCACTTCTGAGACAAACTACCCTCCTTCTCATTCCAGCCCTTTACATAGAGCTTGGTAACTCGGCCATGCAAAACACCAACAAGCCAGCTACCAATCACAGTTTCCACACCTGCCCACCTCCTCTCGCTTTGGGGGTGTCAAGTTGACCGACCAACTCATTACATTCACAATAACTATAAGCTTTTCACTTTCCCGCCACCTTAACATAACTTATCTATAAATATTTTCATACTAATTGTTCTAACAACCTTTACTTTTTGGTACCTCAACCTGAATTTAAGTGCAGGACTAAATTGGTAGCATGATCTCATCATTTTACAGTTGAAATGACTAGACGTAACCATAATTTCTATGCTAACAGTTTCTTCTATCGCACTTCTCACTTGTGGAACTCTATTCCAGCTTCTTGTTTTCCAGTCAACTTTGATCTTCAAATATTTAAATGCAATGTCAATCATTAGTGTCTGTTATCTTAATTCCTGTTCTTTTATTGTTCTCCTTAATAAATGTTTTCTTTTTCTCATATTCTGCCACACTCAGTAACCTCTTGCATTTGAGTGGCTTTATTGCCTTGCTTGGGGTAAAATGATTTTTAAAAAAATGGTATTAACATTACAGAACTGAATTATTTCATGAATATCTATGTACTGGAGACTAAGATTTTCTTTCCTTTCCTATGGATATTATTTGATATCAGGCTTGGTATTTGGTATTTATTTAATATCAGGCTTAGTATTTCTTCTATTTTGGGCATTTATTCAATAAATGTTAAAGAAGCTGTAAGTGTTATTATAGCAGGAATGCATTGTATCCAAATATATAACATCTTTTATTTTAATTTACACTGTTTACTACACCAGATATACACAGTTTACTTGTGTGGGTTCTTGAATAAAACAATATGGAGATAGGTGAATGTGCATATCTCATTAAAAAAACAAACATAAAAAAACAGTTACAGTTTATTTTTGGCTGCTTTAAGTTGATTGGTCAGTGTGTCTGAACCAGGTACTTTTTTTGCTGTTTTTTCCCAAAACAGCAAAACAAGTACCTGGTTTTTAGCGAGGAATTTGCACCAAACAAGCCTGTCTCTTTGCTTTCTCATTTAACTTGTTCTTTATTGTAATTGCATTCAGGAAAAAGAGTGGATGATTTCTGGATAGTAGTGGCTTTTATTTTACTTTTTTAACTACGAATAAATTAAGTAAGCAATTAACTGATAAATTATACTTTTATTAACAGCTAAGGGTATCAGAAAAGGGAGAAAACACTCTCATACTCACACACAAACTATAAAGGTATTTACTAAACTTAGCTTTAGCTGGTACAAGGCTACAAGCCAGTTAAAATCAGATAGATAGAAACAGTGAACATAGAAATCAGTACTGCATAATGATCACCTCAGGTGTGAAAGTGGCATTCACTATGCAATGTTGGTTTTTTATCCACACTGTTTATATATAATAGATACAACATTTTTTTTACAGTATTCAGTATTTGGGTTAGGACTACAACTCAAAAGTAGACAGATATTTTAAATTGCCTTTAAAACCCTTCAAAAAACAATTAAAATCAGTTTTCATAAGGTCTTTGATCTTATTGACACAAATAATAACAAGAATACCAGAGTTACCCTATTTCTAAAAAGTTAGTTTGACCAACCAATCAGAAAGCTTTCACAATCAGAATATAAGACCATGGGCCAATGAGAAGCAAGCAGCCTTTTCAAAACAAATCTCTAGATGTGAATACAAACAGCTGAAAAATCAACCAAAATCAGTCAATAAATTAATTGTTGTCCATTCTCCTATTCTGCAGTCATCATAACATACCCAGAGATAATATATGAGATTTGCATCACTAGCTGGTGACTATACACAGCTAAACCATTCCTTGCTATATCAAAAACAAACATATCTTCTTCTACCATATGGTCAAACAGTGGTTACATAAATACAATACATGAATAAAATTAACTTTTACCTTATCCTTTTGTATTATTGTTATATATAAAGATTTATTTTGTATATATCAATACTTTGTTCATTTTTTGTTAATCATTAAACAAGGCCAATATACACACATTTCATAATATATGGAAGTAATGGTCTTGTCAGAAGATAACCTAATAACCCCTTAAGTGATCACCTATTATCCTACATAACTCTTCAATGGATAATGAGTAAATAAAAGATCTTTCACTAAAGAAACTATTTTTTTAATTTCTTAGCAATATGCTTACAATAACTGGATCTCTAACAATACAAAAATTTTCTTTATAAATTTCCTTTTTATACTGTAAACAGTATAAATATTTGCTTATAAAATTATAAGCATTCTTTAAGATGGCTAGTAATTGGTTTATTTTTCTAATAAATATTTCATTTGAATTTTCCTACAGGAAAGTAAAAATTGCCTTTTTAGAGTACACCTTTTAATTTATGTTTTTAAATATTGTATCAATTGACAAAACATTCATCATAAAACTCTCTAATATGATTAATTTCAGAGCTGAATGGAACAGACAAATAAGCCATAGAAAGAGTGACATTCAAACTTCAATGATAATATACTTGACCCATTATATGCTAGACAGTCAACTCTAATATATTTTAAATAAGACCAAAGAAGAAACTAGTTAGTTCAGCTTTCATTGTTTCAAGCTATACTGTGAAAATTAATGAATTATTTTGCCTAATTTGTATTTTTATATAATTTTTTGTCCAATTAGTGTAGGTACTAATCTACAACTGTCCATTCCAATTAGTATGTGAATTGGTAATGCAAGTAAATTTGACTCATTAGGAATACAACTACTGCTAATGAACACAACAGGAACCAAAACTGCATCTTCAAGAGAGTATTTACTATTATTCTTTGAGAAATCAGAAGGATATATAAAAAATTATTCTTACTGTATTAAAATATTTATTTTTGAACATAATTTCCTTCCTTGGTAATAGTCTTAATTCAGTGGTTTATATTAATCATATACAGTGAATGTTATTTTAGAAAAATCTATTACAAAGTGGAAAAAGGTTTTGTGTGATGTATTTCATCCTTCAGGACTTCAATGGACTAAGGTTATGTTTACACTGAATCAACTACGACTGGGTATACTGAGAATTTTAAATTTAAATTAAAAATTTTTCTTTTTTTTTAAATATATCTTTTATAGTATAGTCAATTTCATTTAGTTTCTTTTTGCTTATGTTTTTAATCAATTTTGTTATTGAATATTCCACATTGTGATAGTAGATCTGCCAACGGAACAGTGGATGTTATACAGATAAAATTTTATATAAAAAATCAGCTAATATCTATTTGCCTTGCTGTTAGCCTATTGTATATAGATTTTACTTTTTTATTGATTGAATGATTCATTCATTTTCTATGACTTATCAACCCTTTGCAGGAATCAGCAACTTAAGTTCAAATTCTGGTTGAGGCATTTTGTGTTCACATTGCACAAATTAGGAAAAGCATAAATTCATCTTTTCTCCTCTCATCTATAGGTTAATAGCATTTTGACTGGCAACCAGTTTAGGAGAAGAATTATTCTGTATTCAAAACTGTTGAGAAGCCAATAGGAAGTCTGGTTATTTAAATTGATTGATTCATTCATTTTTTATGACTTATCAACCCTTTGCAGGTTATTTAAAGCCAGAAAATATTTTTAGATTGTGAGAATTTTTTTGTTTTTAGAGATAATAAGGATTTAGTGATATAAATCTTACTAATTAACTCATAGCAGGGTGAAGAACTAGATTCATACCCTTCCTAAGGTTATTTGCACATAAGTGAATATAGCAAACTAAATTGGAACTGGAACTTGGCTCCCTAATTAACAATTCCAAGCCATTATGCATTAGGCCACCTGCACATCCATGCTTACAGTACCTGATATTCCTAATCTAGGTACTTCATCCATCTAGTTACTGACTAAGGTTGAGGTTGCTTAACCACTAATTATATGTTTGAATGTGATGTGGCTGTAAGCCTTTTTAGAATTTTTGGTTGTTTTTCTACTGTTTTTGAATATAAATATATTGCTTGATGTAGAAGATATGAAAATCACTTTTTTTTTCTTCTTTTTTATTTAAACTCAGCTTAAATCACAGTTGGGTTAACTTAACTTGATCATTCTAGCTTCTAGGAAATTCTTTCACCAAAATTTCAATTCATTTTTTTGTAGAGAATCTAATTTTTTTTTTTTAATAGATAAATAAAAAGTTTAAATGACTTATGTTCTGACTTCAAGTCTCTCAGACACACTGTTCTGCTCATCAAGGTAAGATAATTCTGTTGAATTCATTAATAGATAAAACATTGATTTATTATTTATTTTAAATTTGTTATATAAAAAATATGCCAATCATTGACACCAAATAAATTTCCAAGCTAATGAATTTAAGAGATTTATCTTATCCTCACAAGTAGAATGATGTATATGTGAAACTTGAAGTTGGAATATAAGTCATTTGAAGTGTTATTTATCTAATTTAATAAGGTTTAAAATTTAATATTTATCTATTTAATATTGATCACATTGTTTACAAAAATCTGTTAGCTTTTAAACACATTAAACTCCAGTAACTTACTGGGCAACATGTTTTGTTAGACATTAACAATCTGTTTTGTTTTTATTATTATTATATAATTAAATATTCCTTGTCTGCCATATTTAACGAAAGATATATAAAAGAAAGATTGCTGCCCAAATATGTATATATATATATGAATATGACAGACAAGGAAAATTTAATTAATTTTTTATTTAGTTTTTTTATTTGGTGAGAGTAATGGATTATTCAACAGCAAAAATGGTGCATTGAAAGTTTTTTGAAAAATAGAAACATATTCACACAAATTCTAGCCGAGCTCAGTATGCGAAGCTCGGAATAAATGCTCCTACTAGTATTCAAATCAACACAAAAAAATTACATCTTAAACAGTCAAACATGAAGGGAATTAACAACACTTAAAAACAACCCCCTCTTGAAAATGGCTAAAGAAGTGGTTGGAAGCACTTGAAACAATGGACAATTTTTATATTCCTTTATCCCACCAAATGAAAAAAATGTAAGAATGCTTGAAAAACTAAATAAAAAATGAATCAAATTTTACTTGTCTGTCATATTCAACAAAACATTTTTAAAAGAAATGTTGCTACCCAAATAAACATTAATATATAAGTGAAAACTGAGGATTTTATATTTCCATATACTCTATACCTGATATTGACCACTTTTACCCATAAATATAACATACATCAAAACTATATTTTTAGCATATATATATTTTTAATCATTCCACCATAAACATGGCTATAAAGTTACTAAGATGCAAGAATGTGAGAGAATATGCAAAAAAAAAATCATTATCAAGGAGAGTGAGACCATATATATATAAGAAAAAGTTATTATTTATTGAAAATAATTTATATATAATATATATTTATTACTTAAACATTATTTTTAGTGTATATTCGTATTTGAGTAGACACTACATTCATTTATTAAACAGGATATTTATTTATTTTCATTTTTATTTATTTATTAGCTATTGTTACTTTATTTTTTAATGTATTTTATTCAAGATGATAATAGGTAATTTGCAAAACAATTATGCTACTCATATTTATCTATTGAAAATTGTTGGTGTATTTTTTAATACTGTGCACTTCCTTTGTAAAATCTGACTTGACTTAAACATGCTAACCTTCAGTAATTTACTTTGTTGATGTGTTTTGTTAAGCATCAATTATATTTATTATTATAATTACTATTATTTGTATATAATAGTTTGTCATTGATTCTGTTAAGACTTTTAATATGTAATATTATTTAAAATGAATGTAAGCTTGATAATTATATTTTTTTTGTTTATTTTCAGTAGAATTTTAACAAGTAATGTTTTTAAAAAAATCCATGTCCTTTCAGAATTGAGGCAATTATAGCTGTTTTTTACCTGTAAATTGCCATGAATTTCTGAGAAAGATAAGGAAATGGTTACATACATTATTATCCAAGGCTAAAGAGCCCAGTTTGTATAGAGGGAGAAAAGATGAATTCATGCCTTTCCTTAGAACATTTGTGCAAAAATGACTGCAACAGACTAGCCAGGAACTTAGTCATAAAATAATCCATAAACCTTCTCACAATGTAATGAACTGATTTTCCTTCTGTGGGTGTAGGTGATGAGTGAAAGATAACAAAACGTTTGTAGCAGGTGCATTTGCTTTTCATGATATTACATTGAATTGTATGGTATGTGAACCTACAGCTGATATCTTGGGAATGCAATTCAGAATATGAAACTCTTCATAAGATACCAAAATGTAGAAATGTTAAGATATTTCTGGCATAAATCTTTAAGCATGGATTCTAACTGCCTGAAAATAAAGTTTGCTCTTATTTTTTATAAGAGTAGATATGTTTAACTATCATTTGGTTAACACTCCTCTGCCATCTTTTGAAAAGGAGTAAAGGTTTCTTGTTTAGGATTGGGTTTCTAGTTCCTTCTAAAGTATTTTCATTCTCTTTCACTCCAGCTAGTCCCTTGCATCTTAGTGGCATTATCACATTGCTTGGGGGGAATTGATCAAAAAAATATTTCATAATCTGGATATGATATTTTTAAAACTTCAATTTCACAACTTATGAAACTTTTTGATTTATACTTGCTTAATTATTAGTGTATGTAGTTAGTGTAATGTTTAATGACTTGAAAAGAGAAATTTGTGAGCTGAGTTAAAATTCCAGCCTAGTTTGTTACGTTCACTTTCACACCAGTACCATCCCCCCCCCCCACATCACTAGCTAGGTGTTAATTATCAGGATAGAATGGGCCCTCAAGCCTTGGTTGGCAATCATTCTCATTGGGGATGTGACAGATATCTTTGAATAAGTTGTAAAATTTGCCAGAAACAGAGATAGCATCTATGGTTTTTCTTGCTTGATAATTTAGTAAATTTTTATCAAATTACCAGGTGTGTGGGTGGTGTAATGGATAGCAACTTGAAATGAGAAATCACTTATGCATAAATACCCTTGGGAAAATTATGAATCCATCTCCTTCTCCCTAGTTATGGAATAAAATGTAGGATTTGTATCAGGCAAAATCAACATTCTTCTCAAAGTAGGATTTCTCAATAAAATGTAGGATTTGTATCAGGCAAAATCAACATTCTTCTCAAAGTAGGATTTCTCAATAAAATGTAGGATTTGTATCAGGCAAAATCAACATTCTTCTCAAAGTAGAATTTCTCAATAAAATGTAGGATTTGTATCAGGCAAAATTAACATTCTTCTCAAAGTAGGATTTCTCAATAAAATGTAGGATTCGTATCAGGCGAAATCAACATTCTTCTCAAAAAAAAGATTTTGCTCACAAAAAAAGAATTATTCTTACAATACAATATTTGTTTTGGCTTTAAATAACATACAAAGGATTGATAAACCATAAAAAAACAATTCAATTGATCAATCATCAAATTATAGATGTCAAAATGTAAAATTTGTTCATGCAAAAAGAATAACTTTTCTTTGGCAGCAACCATTAAGAAATGTATTCATTTTTTGTTTTAGAGAAACCACTGACAAATCATTCAACTGTGTTGTGGTAGGGTCCACCTAATTTGCATAGTGGAGTACCGACCATATAAATATGGTTGGTACCAGGGAGACGGGGGAAGGAATCAAGAGATTCAATCCAGAGACTCTGCCCAACTGCGACTAAGTCAACACATTCTCCAGGAACGGTCTTCCCAAGAATATACAAAAGACTATATGTAAATATTGTGTACCCTTTCTTGTTTCAATACATTTTGTTCTAAGTACATTTTGTGTTGTATTATTATTCCATGCATTAGTCAAGTTTCAACAAACTGTATGAATTGTTATCCAAAATTTGAGGAATCTGAACAGTGCACATGAACTTAATGTAATTTGGACTTTTGTTACTCCTATTTTTGACCCACTATATAAACAATTGGCAAGTCATTTCTTCATCGTTGAATTCTCCAATACCTTTGTGTAGAACCTTTAAGAACAATAAAGCTTGTCTTGTATTCTCAACTGTGAAAATTTCTGTATTCTTCAAATAATAAAGAAGCCATAGATCAAAACAAGATCTATATAATAATTATTTATTCATTACTATTAAGATTATTGTTGTTAATCATGATTGTCATCATCATTAATTCTTTTATTATATAACCAACTGACTGATCCATAAAGCATGTTGCAAGAAAAAAAATTGGAACACTCATATGAATTGATGTAAGATCTATCTTGTTCTGAGTTTGTCTTATTTTCTCAAATGCATTGAGTTTTGTGGAATTTTTATATTCTTCAATTGGCAAGAGATCTGAAGAATGAAACAAATGAGATTTCTATAATAATTGTTTATTCATCATCATCATTTTATATGTACTGGAAAAATCATCATCAATGATGATGATTTTACGGTACAGACAGACAGACAGAACAATCAATGCTAACCACCCTGGCAAATTGATCAGAAACTACAAAAATAGAATGTATTTTCTTATTGACATGCCAATTCCTGCCAACTGTAATATAGTTTTGAAGATCTAAAAAAAAAAAACTATCAAAATACAAGTATCTTGAAGTGGAAATTTCAAAGTGATACATGGAGACACCAGAAATTCCAGTTATCGTTGAGATCCTGGGTTTGATTGGAAATGGTTTTGACAGACATATTGAAAGGATCTTTGGAAGCCCATGTCTTAAGGAAATACAAAACATTGTACTTAGATCCTCAATTTACATCCCAAGAAGGACTTTAACAATATAAAATGTATATGCATGTGTATATTTTTTTCCTGTAAATTTAAAGTGGAAATTGTCATGATTCCATTACCAATCTTAGGTCTCTAGCTGAGATCCAGGAAGAAATGAGTATACAATGGAAATTAAAGTAAATAACAATAATAAAAATAATATTAATAATCAATACCAAACAGTCAGTATCATCTCAATAATCCTTTCATAGTAGTACATGCTTTGCAAGCACTACATACAGTTTTGCATTCAGAGTTTTGCTTCTCCTAGACTGGTTGCCATCCAAAGTTGAAGAACCCAGTCTACCTTACTATTTAACCTATAGCTAGGGAGATTCGTGGGAATCATAGCTCTTCCAAAGGTACTTGCACGAAAGTGAATGTAACAAACTCAACAGGGTCACAAACTGACCTTCCCAATTTCTCATTCCAAGCTGCTATCCATTACACCACCTGCACATCCAATAATAATATTGTACATTTATCTCCTTAAACCATAACTCACTCTCAACAAACAGGTAACAGTCACCACAAAAATGTCTGCCACCATAAAACAATGGACAAACATAGAATTACTAAGTGTAATAAGATTTTTGTAAGCTAAGACCTAAAATCCATGCTTGGTTGCCAAAGCAGCTGACTGAATACTACAAGATGTAACACATGGATGTTTATTTTCTGCTTTTGGAACAGTGTAGTAGAGGTGATGGGATCTTGTTGGGTTTTTTGAGCATCAGCACAGGATGAAGATCAGAACTGATAGAAAGTGTTTGCTATCAGCAGATTCCAGATAGGCCTTGATTACCTTTTTTTTTAGTCTCCTTTTGACATAATGGGATGGTTTCCTGATGGTCCCTTCTTCTGGTTAAGCTAGACTTCTTTTGTTCACCTAATTAATGAGAATAATTGTACCCAGCATTCTCTTTTGTTATGATCCTTGTTGAGATCCCCAACCTCCCCAGTTTGTTTTGTCCCCTTTTTATCTTGTCTGCATCAGCCTTTGATTTTCTCATTCCATAATTTATTTTGCCCATCCCTCACCTCTAGTGAGTGAGCTGCTTGATTTTGCTTATTGGAAAAATACAATGGCCGCTCTTATTTTTTCTGTTAGGTGGATGGGTCCAACTAACATATTTTATTTTAATTTGACTGTTTTGTTGTACTTTATTTTTCTTATTGGGTTCATCTTCTTTCCCCTCATTTTAAGTCATATATTTTTGTAAAACAAAAGAAGAAAAAATTTGAGATTTCTCTGGCATTCAGGCCGGTAAATGTTGTTAATACTGTTTATTATAAACAGAGCATTTACTTAAAAAACATTTGTATCTATAAAAATAATGTATGAACAAAAAATATATTAAAATAATTGATGGACCTATTCCATTTCATAATATATATATATATATATATATATATATATATATATATATATATATATATAAACATCTGTCTGGAACATATCCTGTCAGTTAGAATACTTCTAGAACCAGTTGTGTGTACTGCCTATATGTAACTTCACAACTAGTCAGAGGGGAACTTATTGCACATGCATGAACAGACACTCTCCTGTGGATTACTCAGTCAGAAGTAAGATATCACTAAGTAAGCTTTGTGTACTAAGTTACCATAGCATTAACAATGACCATGCAAGTAGATTCTTCATAACTCACAACTTATACAGAGATTTTGGAATAAAAAATATTAAATATTATGTCACCTATGTTTGTCAACACCGCTACAGTACAGATTTGGCTTTTCAAAGTTAAAATCATCATTGAAACATTGAATAGGAGAATACAACAATCCAGATAATGGCAATCCTAAATGAGGACTTTGCAAATTGCATTGAAAAGTAAAAAGAGATGCTCAGTTAAATATGTATGCTCTCAAAGTGTATACTTTATAAAGGACTTTTCCCAGGTATGCAATTTTTTTCTATGAGCATTAACCCTAAACAGTAGTGTATTTGTTCCATCGTGAAAGCATTTTTTCTTTCTCTAATGTGATCATTCCATCCTTGGATTTTATGCAGCCTATTGATGAGCATGTCTTTTGTCCTTTTTCGTTCTCTTATGTTTGTGCATACCTCCTTTATCTGTGATACTCATTTCATGTATTTCTGTCCATTTTTCATTGAGCCATTCTTCTTTAGCCTGTCTCTGTTGTGTAGTTTTCTGTATTCTGTTCCATGTCTTGGCATTTTTTGTCTCCTTTGCATCATGTTGAAAATTGAAAATCTCATCTGTGATCCATTCGTTTGTTTTTTCTTCTTTGTCCATTTTCCTTTGGGATGATATCATTTGCTGATGTCACTAAAGCTTCTCTTAGTGCGTCCCATTTTATGTTTCCATTTCTATTTTGTCCCTCGTATCTTCTTTTCACAATGTCTATATATTTTTCCTTCAGGTTTGGGGCGTTCAAGAGTCCATTGTATTGCAATCTGGGTGCTGTGTTAGGCTTCTTCAGTTTCCATAATTTCATTCTTAGTTTATATATAACAGGGAGGTGATCGCTTCTACAATTGGCACTTGGATAGATTTTGCAGTAAATAACTGCATTCCTGAATCTCTTGTTGATAGTTATTTAGTTGATTTGATTTTTAGTTTCTCTTCTTGGACTTCTCCATGTTCATAATCATCTTGGCTGTTCTTAGAATCAGGTGTTTTGCTATTACTGGGTCATTTGCCATGCACCATTGGATTCATTTTTCTCTGTGTTCGTTGCGGGTTCCTAATCGAATTTGCCAGCTAGTTCCCCTTCCCTCTCCTTGCCTACTTTGACATTCAGGTCTTCCATGATAATTATAATTTCTTATGATTTACACTGAGCCTTGGCGTTGTCTAGCATGAAGTAGAAAGTTTCAATTTCTTCTTCCATACTTTGTACTGTCAGTGCATACACGATTATAATAGATATGTTGAAAGGCTTTCCTTTCAGTTTAACTGAAAGAATTCTTTCAGATAACTGACAGTATCCCAGAATGCATTTCTTGATGTCTTCATCTATTATCAATGCAACTCCTTTTTCATTTTTTCTCTTTGCCTGCAAATATAATCCTCTTGATTTCACTGACAAAATCTCTGCTGTTTGGTCACCAAGTTTCACATACACCTAAAATATTGACATTTA
This sequence comes from Acanthosepion pharaonis, assembly GCA_903632075.3. Classification (NCBI taxonomy): domain Eukaryota; kingdom Metazoa; phylum Mollusca; class Cephalopoda; order Sepiida; family Sepiidae; genus Acanthosepion; species Acanthosepion pharaonis. The sequence continues at coordinate 750,631 of CAHIKZ030004155.1, read as the reverse complement.
ACCAACTCATCTCCAGTTTTACATTTTCCAACTGGCCAAAGTTGTTTAATATTCTAACATTCCATGTCCCAAGAGTTACTTTTTGTTTGATGTGAACAGTCGCTGAATGACAGCCTGGTGATGCCTGTTGCTCCTTTCTGGGCGGGGGATCAGTTCTGAGGAATTTTATCCTCTTTATGCTATTTATGCCAACAGTCACTGGATGACAGTCAAATGACACTTGTTGTACATGTCGATACTTACTGGGTGAGAAGTTAATTCCCATAGACTTAACCTCCCTTCACACCATTAGGTTTCATATTTTGTTTGATAATTACCATGATATTTCTTTGGATTAATAAGGACAATAAAAGGACAAAATAAAGGAAGGCAGATGATGATGATGATTAGCATTGCATTTAAATTTTTGAAAATTGTTGGTGGCAGGGAAGTAAAAAATGAGGATTTTCCACAGGCAAGACATGTAAGAAAAGAAACTATTAGAATAGAACTTATGGTTGCATCTAGCTAATTCAACAGTAAAATGGTGAGACCTAGTTGCCAATAGTACACTTCAATTCATGCAGTTGAGCACCAAGGAGAAAAGCATATCAGAACAAATGCCATGAAGATATTTGTAGAACAGACAAAGTGAAGCCCTGTCACATTGGTGAGAAAGTGACTCAAGTTGAGATGATAAGTAAGGATTGATTACTGTAGTGATACTAGCAAATTAGTATGCATAATTTGCATAGGTAGAAGTGAACACTCATATAAGTGGTCACTGAGAATAACGAAGCAGAAGAATACAAGCTTACCGACTGACTAGTGCTAAACTTGGACATCACAACAATTACTTTACAGACCCTGTTTTGAAATTTGTCAAAAATCTCAAGATATATAATAGGAACACTAGACCAGATATGGCAGAAGTATTCAATGCATGAACAAATGGTAGATTTATAAATTTGCAAGATGGATTCTGATGAGAAAAACTGTCTGGTATGACACAATGAATAGCAGTAGACCTAGCAATAGATTCAATATAATCACTCCATTTCATGTTGGTGGAAAACATGAGCACAAAACACAAATTGTTGCTTTCCTGGAAGTTAGCATCAGTCATCCAGACAGAAAAGTTTTTCTATGGTGATTAAATGAAAGCAGTTTTATTTGGAGGCGTTAAAATTTATAAACCATTCCTTGCCCCAAATCTCCGGAAACATTACAATTACTCAATTGTTCTAAGAATTATACACTCTTTTATACTTAGTGAAAATAAAGTCTTTTGTGATGTATTTAAATTTGTAATTTCTAATTTTCATTAGATGATCCTGTGTAAACTTACAAACAATTGACTAACTCTTGTTAAGAAGAATAAAGGTGTGTTTGTATGGGAAGAGAATAGAAACAGAGCAAGAGATTTGTTATTTGCTTTGCATGAGCTAAGCTGATATATTTCAACTTTAGTAATAAATAAAAAGAAAAATTTTTATTTTTTTCAATTAGCTGTCAGTTTGATCAGCATAAGATTTTACACAGCAATTCTAACAGAATTAATTATATTTATTACAATTTGTACAAAATATAAAACTTTATTTCAGAGATTATGTGAAGTATGCTTTTTTTGTGGAAACCTTCATTGTGTTGTTTATTTTTTTTTACTTTTCCTTTTTGTGGAAGTCTTTTTTGTGCTGAGTTTTTTAAATTTTTATTTTTCTTGCAGATTAGTTTAAAATTAAAAAGAATCCCACATGCTTCAACCAATTTGAGACAAACAAAAACAAAAAATATAAGCAATTCATTACTGCTTAAATGGATTTGCCGTGTTGATAGAAAAACTTGTCTCTCACGTCCAGAAAATTTTCTATACAATTCTGACACCGGAAAATATTTTTCAAAAGAACGTTAATATGAACCAAAATATTTTGGGGAAAAAAATGTTTCACCGATAGGTTGCGCAGTCGACTAAACAAGGGACCTAACCCTGCTTATCCCAAATTAAAATTAAAAGTTCCCTTGACCTTCGAAAACAGCGTGGTCAACTTAACTGGCATTAGTCAAACAAAATTGATTCCAACCATCACTAAAGACAATTAGTGATTGGTGATTTAATTTTTTATACCAATTTTAGGTAAGAAAATTAATTATTTCCATTTTTATCAAGAAAAACAGTAATGTTAAGAAAAAATATTGAACATAAAAAAAATAATATTTTCTTTTTACCGCCTGACGGCATTATAGGCTGTTGTACTGACATATCGTTTCTGTATGTGTCAGTACGTGTGCTTATTGGCAATGCTTTTTAAGAGCATGACCTTAACCACAATTGCAGCTTGACATTACGCTAGTAGCACTATGCACATTGTATCAACCATACAAAAAAAAAAAAACAATATTATATTTTAGTGAATTTTGGTAATTTTTGGAAACTAGAACACAGCTTGCATTTTTACTTTTACAATGTACAATCGGTTGATGTGGCCAGTGGACAATTGTGATAAAATAATTTATTTAACTTTTGCAAGTTTTAATTATTTTAGCTGCCCTTGCACAAATTTGCAATATTCTATTTTTAAATGAAATACACTTTAAAGTTTATTTCATTTAAAAAGCAAAAAAATATTTATTACACTTATTTAGAGTTAAGAATTAAGATTGAAATTAGGTTAAAGATACAATAAATTGTATCGCTTTCACAAGAAATCACTAAGAAAAATCTTTGCCACAAATTCTCTTTGTGCTGGACTTCCGTATTACAAAAATGCTCAACAGTTTTTATTTACAACATTTTTCTGTTTATGTTTATATTGTAATAATGTTCTCAACTCCTAAATAAAGTTGCAGGTCGGCCTGGGAAAAAAAAACTAACCTGGACTAGTTTGTAAGTTTTATGTGTGTGAGCATTTGCCAGTTACTCAGTTGAACAAAACAAAACAAAACAACAAAAAGTGAATGCATAGTTTACTTTTTAGTGTCCTTCACCTTGACTTTTTAACACTGAACAAAATGTATGGGGACCAATATTTAATTACCGCGTTAAAAAGATAAATGAATGAATGAACACAAATAGTGACACACACACACACGTTAGTGTGTGTGTGTGTGATGCGGTGTTAGTTAAGATATGATGGTTACAACACACCACCCCTCTTTTTTTTTTTTTTTTTAACTTTTATTTAACGATCTTATTCAATGACTGAAATGCAAACATCCACGGTAGGAACAGAAGAAAAATTGTAACTTTTTTTTTTTTTTTTACTAGTGTAGTGTTACCTTCATCATTGTTGTGTGTCTGACCAGGTAGTGACAATTTTTGCTTTCATTGTCAATATCATTATTTTTAGAGGTAGAGAAATGTAAAAAGTGCTGCCTAACTGCTTTAGAGAAAGAAAGAACCAGGCCACAATAACTCACCCGGGAATAAGAAAAAAAAAACATAACAATGATTGTGTTTTTTTTTTGTTTTGTTTTGTTTTTATTTTAGCTACAGAGAGATTGCAACTCCTATGCATATAAAAATCAGAAGCATCTTCAATCTTGTGTAGATCTTTAATCTAGACACGTTTAAATTTAAAATTGTTCTTTTTTAATCATAAAACAGATCTTTCTACCCCCTACCTCTTCCTCTATTAATTTCACCGCACTAGGTCCTTGCAAGAGAGCAAAGCCTGGTGACCTTATTTAAAAGGCTGAAGAAGAGTCATATCAGTGCTGCTGCTAGTAATTGAACTTTTTTTTTTTGCTTACGAGTGCTGAAGGTACCAGGAGGAGTAGTAGTAGTAGTAAAAGTAGTAAAAATATTGCTACAAGTGCTTACTAGATTAAGTTTAAATGCTGCACAGTAGTCCACAAAGTTCGCAGAAGGAAAGGAAATCCCTGGTTAAAAAAAAAAGTAGATCAAACACCAAGAAAGAAACAGAATTATTACATTTTTAAATTCTCATAATCATATAATCTATGGTGTTGTTCAGTATTAAATATTGTTTGCATTTTTCTACAGCTATGTTACAACTAACTTAGTAGTATGCAAGTTGCACAGACAAAAAAAGCAAGCATTATTTTGCTTAATTGTTGTCCGGGCTCGGATTCAGGTTGGATCAAGATGAAAACTTAACTTTCAAATGCTTCCACTAGAGAAATGATTATAGTCTGGATGTAGTGTTCAACTGCGGGACAAAAAGACGTAATCAAATTCGGAAATATATCGCACATAATATTCGCTTTTTTGTATTTTTTATTCTTTACTTGGCTTCTTTTTTTTTTTTTTTTTTTTTTTTTGCCTTGTAAAAATAACTTTAAAAAAACAACGTCACTCGCACCGTTTTCACTGGAAATATTTTTATAATTTTTTTTACTTTTTTTCTCTTACTTTTTTGGACTACAAAATTGGGATCGTTACCTCGCAGCAACCTGAAATAGGTAAATATATTTTGTTTACTTACATTTTTTTTAATATAGTCTTTTTTATGTAACTAGTTGTGCATAGCATACATTTTCATTTTTGCTTTTTCGACAAAATCGCCGTGTATTTGAAGAGATGAATTGTTACAGCATTTTTAGCAAAAGCCAATTTAAATTTTTTCAGGATTTGCGATCTAATTTCAAATGTTAGTAATTATTTTTCTCTTTTATTAAGAAAAATCTTTTGCAGTTTGCATTTATCAAATTCGGTATAGCGCATTTTTATTCTCTCGAACCTGTTGCATACCCCCTCTTTTTACTATTTCCTTTTACAAGGAAAAGATAAAACAAGTTTTAATTTTGCGTGTAATAAATGAGTGCATCACATGGCAGAAATACCTTTTTGTTGCATGCGATGCATTTTTTATGCATGCTTTGTTTTTTTTATTTATTCCAAAATATTTAAACCACCCACTTGTTTTGTTTTTTGTTTTTCTATACATATTTTTATTGAGTTGTTACATTAATTTTTTTAAGTTAATTTTTCTTGGTTGTTAATAATTTCGTTTGTCTCTCAGAATGTCTTTTTGGCATTTTTCCATGAAATACAGCGTGTGTCTGTGCGCAACCGAAACGATTTAGTGAAGTGACGTAGTAAAACCAAAACCGAAAAAAAGTGGTAAAATTTGTTTCGCTCCAGTTTTTGCACTTGATATTGGTGCTAAAAAAATTCAAAAAACGTACAACAAAATAAAACCTACTTTAAAATAAATAAATAAATAAAAAACGAACATCACAAGATCACCTCCTCCTGTCTCCTCAGAGAATCTACTTTTGAAAATTAGTGTTGACTCGTTTTTTATAATTCTGCCTTAGGTAGATCAGTTTGTCACGTGACCATCTTGTTGTAACACGTACTCAGGACAAGCACTCTTACATTTTTTTTATTTACTTAAGGAAAAGTTATAGTTGTGTCGTTCAGAACCTCCTTGTAATGAACTGAATAAATGAAACTGGGCATTTAGACAAATTAACTTGCTTTCTAACGTTAACTTAAAAAAAATACATTACAAAATTATTGCATTGTAAAAAGTAAAGCATTCCATTGATGCTGCTTCTTTCTGACAATTAAGATTAGGAAAGTTAAAAAATTAATCAATACAGTCTGCAGGGGAAAGGCCGGGGGAAACATTTCTGCACAAATGAATTGATTCCTCATCATTCACTGTCTTTTTATTATTAATAATGTTTCCTTTTGCTCCTCAAAAACCGTACTAAAGTCATTGAAAAGCCTCCCTTCTGTCTTCATCTATCTATCTATATCTGATGTTAATTTGCGTGCAAACATTTCAAGAGCACACTCCTATCAGTTCGCAAACACTGGTAAATTTCCAGAATGCTAAAACACTCACAGCTAAAAACTTTATCGCATAAAAAGAAGCTGAATAAATTAAATTGTTAAAAAAAAAAACAAAAAAACTATTATCAAATCTGATTTTTTTTTCCTTTTATTTTGACATCCAACAACTAAATATTACACGCGGACCTCACAAAGTTCAGCCAGGAAACAAAAAATGTTATAGCTGATCAGTTGGTCCGTTAAAATAATTTCCGAACAAATTTTTAATGAATATATTGTAAAATAAAAATAATCTGTAGTCAATGTTATTGATGGATCCTCAGCTTTTGGTAAGAAAATTGCTAGGCTATTCTTGAGAAAAAAAGTTATGAATCTTGTATTTATTTACTTCTTTTTTTCTCGCTTTTTATTTGAGAATCTGGATGAATTTTACAACTTACAATAAAGTTATTCGTGAGAGCAAATCTCAAATGCTTTCAGACTTGTCTGACTGGAAGTAAACTAAATTGTCCTTTGTTTTCCTCCCTCGACCCATAGATTTTTCTTTTTAGAAAATAAGTACTTTTTTAACATTTTTAAAATCTCACTAAAAATTGTTTTGTTTTTGTGTGTGTGTGTGTGTGTGTGTGTGTGAATCTTCACTTTGGTTCAGTGAACAATAAGGGTTCATAAATTAACTTTTAGTTTTTATTTTATGATTACGAAAATGTATTTTTCTGGTGACTGTCTAGTTTCTCAAAAATAAACAGTTTAAGAGTAGAAGCGGGGATTTGATTTACACTACAGTTTTCATGTGTTCTGTCTGTACTTATTTCAAACTGGACTCTGTATCCGACATTGTCAATCTGAACCTTGACTTTTAGTCCGCATTGGTGTTTTTTTTTTTTGTTTTGTTTGTTGTTTTTTTTTTTTTTTTTTTGCGTGTCCAGAGATATGGAAGCATGGATATTAATAGTTGTTTTTGTTTCCCTCTTGCACATTATAATTGATACTTTGTACTTTTTTTTTTTTTTTTTTTTTTTTTAATTGAATTACCTGTATTTCTTAGAAAATTCGATAGTAACATAGTAAATTCGGTTAGTTCCCTTGTCTGCCATCATGGAAGCACATCGTTATATCAAATTATTTTAGAAAGACGACTTGAGCTTTCGATGATGTCCCAGCTAAAATGAGTTGTTACTTTTTACCGCATCAACTCGCAATTTGTCGGTGGACAGTTTGTAGGTCCAACCGTGGTCCTGTTTGAAACTACGTAGACTGTAAAAGTCGACGTTTTACTTCATTCCAGTCATTTCTCTTGCTTCAAAACTTTGATTTTTCTCAAAAGTGAACTTTCCCAAAGAAAAGAAGTCATTTTCATAAGCGCTCTATTAGGAATTTTTTTTTTCTCTTTAGGAGTCATAATCATTGTATTTTATATTTTCTCTACTACTGCGACTGGAAATAACGGATAAGTTCAACTTATCCGTTAAAAAAAAAGTAAAGAAGACTAAGAGTAATTGAAGTAATAAATGAAAATGAATTTGTAATGATGCATTGCATACGAAATCATATCATTATTACAATTTTTTTTAGCTTACAAAATAATTATAAAAAATCTTAATATGGTAATGCATTTTTACTACCAGCAAACTATTTTAGTGCTTATTGCAAAACACTGGCACGCCTCACAAAAGTACTACTGACAAGAGCAGGTGTTTTGTTGTTCTCACGTGACTACTTTGTTTGTAATTTCTTGTATGCAAGCAATCCAATCAAGCATTTACAACAGAATTCCTCCACCCCCCCCCACTTAATTCTCGAAAGCGCAAAAAAAAAAAAAAATTATTAAATTCATAGCAAGTAGTTAGCAAAGTAAGATATTTATTATTTAAAAAAACAAACAAACAATGTAACTACTCTGGGTTGTGATGTCACAGGTTTCATGGTTATTTGTAATTCTAAACTTTCTTGTTCTTTTTTTTTTTCTACTCCTTCTTTCCATAGCTCTCGTTTTACTTGAATATTGTGTTCCTATTTCAGAGAGGGTACTTTACTGTTACTGTTGACTTTATTTTCTTTATTTGGTACACCAATTAGTGTCAATCAATGGAAAAAATAGTTAATTTTCAGCATTAAGTTTAAAAACATCAGGTACATGAAAATTTACTTAGTTTGAAATTCAAATTTAGAATAGTAAAATTTCTGACTAGAATTCACTTTTTGTCACATCCTTTCAACGCACTGGAATATTTTCCTTCTATCAGCCTTTTCTAAAGTGGCCTCTCTTGCAAACCTGGTTCGTTTTCTGTTATTCTAAGTTTTATATTTTAAGTTTTATCACAGTATAGAACAAATTTTTCGTGCAGGATCAACATTTCGTTACCACACTTTCCCCTCTTTAAGAGGAGAGGGAATCAAATTGATATTGACAAAGTTATTTCGCTAGATATTTTTTTAAAAAGTTAATTTTTTTTTTAAAAAAACAAGAATTTGATATTGTTGGTGAGGATGAAAATATTCTTCAATATCTGTCTATATTTCTGAGATAAGGTATTATGTACATCATAAAGGCGTTGGTTAGATCCAGTGACAGAACCCAAAGAGTGTGAGTTCAATACCCGGTTAAGGCAGTGGAGAATTTTCAGAGGAAAAATTAACAGGAGATAACTGATAACTGACATCCATTAAAAAACATGGCACGTGAAACTAGAACAGTCTACCCCAGTGAGCGAAATAAAGATTTCAGTCCGACATTCCAACCACCTGAAGAAGGCTGGAGCGTACAACGGCCGAAACGTTGTAATAAATATGGCAACAAAGATGAGGACAATAGTCCGAATAATGTATTGTAAATAATGAAAATATTCTTGTTTAAGGCTTTTTTCTTTTTCTTTTTTTTTTTTTTTCTTTTTTTTTTTTGTTATTAGGAGCGAAGTTGTAGCTTTTAGTTTTATGAGGCTTAAATTTTTCTGTCATCCATTATTTTTATCAGTTTCAGACTATGGTTGCATTGTAAGATTATAAAATTTGAAAACTGCTTCCGGTTGAGGAATAGATTTTTTTTTTTTTTCCAGTTGGAACATAAATTGGTTCCATAACGTTTTTTGAAAGCTACTCTTATTGCCCAATATTTTGTTGTAACTATTGCAGGCTAGCACCGGCACTTGTGATGAATGTCAACTTAGCCTAGCTTACAGTTCAATTTTAAAAACTGAGAAGAAAACGATTGGTCAGTGTGATGAATTGTTTATTGGTTTGTAAACTGCTAATGATGAGAATGAATAGCTTACTACTGAATTGTGTAGACAAACACTTAAAAAAAAAACAAAAAAAACAACTCTACCTGAGAAACACCACAGAAATGGTGGACAAAATAAAAAGTATTTATACTTTTTCTTTTGAAATCTGAAAAATCTTAGTGACCAGTGGTGGTGGTGGTTCTTCTTTTTCTTCTTCTTCTTCTTCCACACTTTTCTTCTTCTTCTTCTTCCACCACCACCTGTGTTTGTACTAGAGTATATTTACTTTAGAAGTAGTTAAAACTTATAATGCATGTCTACTAGTGCTATTGGGACATTCTAACTCGGTACTACCTGCTCCATGGTCGGGTCATCAGTGACTAATTCTCTCATTAGGCTTTTCTTGTTAGGAGATGACTAGATACGCAGATGGATTAAAAACAAAACCTATCAATGGGTAGGTGAACCTCCATCTAGCACAATGGGATAGACTGTCTATGCATGCAACATGTAGTGATGACGGCATCACAAGGAAGGGAGCTTCCTAGACTGGAATCAATTGCTGTGTGTCCATAACAGAAGTGGGCCTTAAAGTTGGAGGACATTGGCTATAAGTTGACCTGGAGAAGGATGAGCTTCATTAGGTCTGTGGCAGACCTTGTATGTTTGGGTAGAAATATGTCACCATTATATTGTGGGTACATTTTGGACACTAAATATTTATAAACTGTTGGAACATTTATCCTACAAACAATATTGGCAGACTCAATGTGAGTCCAGGTAAAAATAAACCCACAAAACAATGAATATGAAAAAAATACAATGCACATTATTAAAAAAAGGAATTACATGTGTACACAATTGTAATGGAAGGAAACATCATTAAACCTGGTTATCAGTGCATGTGAGAGAGTCCAAAAGTCAACTGAGAAGGAATTGAACACACCGCAGCATCATCATCATCATCATTCCTATCCACATGCGACTACACCTAAAAGCTTTAACTGAGAAAGAGAATATGATTGCCTATTTATAGGCTTAAAGAATGCCCTCTAGCAAACACTTTTGGCAATACCAAGTGGGATAACGCACAGGTCTGTTTGCCCAAGATACACTATGCATACATCTTCTACTTTCAATCCAGATATGTGGAGTGAACTGGTCAGTAGCTCAGCTGCACAATGATCCTACACTACACCTAGTGATAGAATTGATGATGATAATGCATATCTATAGATACATGTGTAAAGTAATGGTCTATTAGCAAATAGAATTGGTAGGCAGGGCTCAATTTTAGCAGATAGATATTTCTACAAACACTTTGTGAGAGGGTTTTTTTTTTTTTTTTTTTTAAGATCTTTAAATAATTTAGTTTAAGATTGACTGATATTTATTATCATCCAATTTTTGCTCTTTGAATTATGGTTAGGTTTTTGGTTTTATCATAGTTCAAATCTTTAAAAATTGATTGTTTCCTTAAAACATCCTTTTAAGCCTTGATGGATTGTGCTAGCAAATATGTCTTAAAATTCAGTATAACATAACGGAGAAATGTCAAAATTAGACAGCACCAAAAGTTTGAATTTTTTTTTTTACTATTAATTACTGCTTGTCAATTTTTTGTTGATATGGCAGGAGAAAATGTATAGTAATTCCATATTCATGGGTGATTGGTTTCTTAGAGCATCAAAATTTCGATATGCAAGAATCACTTTTTTATAACTAGGAATAATAAACAGCATTGTGCAATTCAAATCCCTTTCTTTTGCGCTATACAGTTGAGACACTTGTATATATCATAAAATGGTATAAGCAAAGTTGATAGAATTAAGTCAATTCAATAGATTAAAACATGTTGATAGTCATTATAACATGTCGTATATGAAATATCAGAATTTCAGATATGCTTTAAAAAAAAATATATTGTTTACTTCCCTTCAGTGCCAGGTTGTGATATCTAGGTAGAAAGTGGCTCTATTTTGATAACTAAACGTTTTAATTATAAAGATTGAAAGTCTTTATTGGAAATGAATATGCAAATTAGTTATCATCCTTAAGAACCACAACACATACTGTAGGTACTTACCAATCTCCCCACATAGACATGATCTGACACAAGGTTAGTTTTAATGTGGGGCACCTGAGCATGTACACTTGGGCCAGGGCCCCAAATTGCCCAGTCCCTGCAACCATCTGTTGCACAGGCATCAGTATGACTACTAATCCCCCACTCTCTAGTGCAATGAGGCAGGTACTGCTGCAGACATCTGTTCCCTGGGACCAAGCACCTCTTAGTATTTTCACAGAGACACAACTGAGCTGCACTCTGCCCAAAGACAGATACAAAGTTGATTACACTACCAGACACATGTTGTAGATGAAAATGAGAAAGCTGAATATACAAATTATTTACTTCATTAAGCAAGAACCACTAAGTTGGATAAGATACGGCACATGTTGATAGATATAATCAAACAGAATTTATTTTGTTACAGTTTGACTTTTCCAAGTTTTCAACACAAACTTTGAGCTTCTTATATTATTAGATCTCTACATCTTCTATGCAATGTGTCCTTTCACGATCATGGCCTTCCATAAATTCTTATCCCTTGTAGCCCATAGCAATATTTGTTCCTTTGCCAAGCCTCCTGGCCCCTGCTTTGTCATCTATTTATACAAGTTTTTCAGTTAAGTGGGTCTGCTACCTTCCCTTGTCCATTTTGTTATCAATATATCTCATGAGTATCAAATTCTCCAACCCCTCCTTCTTTATTATGCATCCAAGAAACTTCAGTTCTTTCTTTTTGGTAGCCTTTTCATATGACCTATACCCTATAAATCTGTACAAAATTAGTGACTACTCGACTTTTTGAACATATTCACAACCTTAAATAGTTCACATTTCAAGAATTCATATTACAAAAGGGCTTCATAATACTGAATAATACAAATTAAATGTTACATAAATAGTTTGTGTATTGTAGACATGAAAAAAGAAATCAGAAATACAAATTTTAAATTATTTTGTGCATTTAAGAAAAATTGAAAGAAATTTATTGTAATTGAGAGGAGTAGGGGGTGGAAGTTGTCCACTTGATAGAACTGGTGAGAGTTGTGTAAAATTTACCTATAAATAAAAACTAATAATTTGCACTAAAGTTTTAAAACCAAAAAAAAAAAAAAAAGGTTTTAAAAACTACTAGATTTTAATATTTTGGGGGTACTTATTAAATTTAAAAAAAAGTTTCTATTAAAAATTTTGGAGTTTAAAGGTGGGGTGAACTCAGTTTCTAAATAACATGGGACAACACTTGAGCAGTGCACATTGGAAAGACTGAGGCACACTGAAATAGAAAGAAACTATAACAATATGCACACACATTACTGCATCAATTTAGCATTGTGCATAAAATTAAAATTCTGTGTTTTTAGAATTTTAATTTCTCTCCCCCCCCCACACACACACACACATATACACATTCACTTCATTAGTTTTACTACATTTGTTTGAATCTGCAGAAAGGCTGACAGTATTACAAATAGATTTTCTCACTTATGATGAATATTTAGATGTGGAATTATCATCTTTGCTTGTGAAATACTGTTTAAGCTCATAAATTTAATTTATTTTTACTTATATAAACATGGAAGATAAGAACATGAACAATAAAATTTGTTGCTGGACTGAAAACTTAATTTTATGGATAAATGAATTCTAATCTAAAATTGAGGCCAGTCAAAGAATTTCTAATATAAGGTGATTGTCCAATAAGCCTAAAAGATATGTGTCAGGTATGTGTAATAATTTATCTGAATTTCTGGGATGTTTTTTTACATGAAAATGTATAACTAAGATGTACTAAAATAAGAACTAGATGACATATTGACATGATCAGCAGAATGAGAACAGTCTACCATGTGGATTAAAAAAAATGTTCACTTTAAAATTCCTTAAAGGTTACCTGGATCAAGAAGCACCTGATGAAGGCCAGCAGGCACAATGGCTGAAATGTTGTGATAACAATAAAGATAAGGACAATAGTCTTGATGTAAATAATGCAATAATTTAGATGATGGTTGTGAGTGGAATCCATCTATTCTGAGTCAGTAGCAAGTCTAGAAACAGCATTACAAGGACAAAGTAATAGAATTAACTATTATCCCCAAGCATGGACAACAGAATGAAGTCTGTTCTTATTGATTAAATAAAGTGTTTGACTTCTAAGTCTGAGAATATTACTGAATATGACCAGCTCAAGAGGCCTACAAAAGTTAAAACATGACTATGAAAATATGCATATAATGATAATTCCTTATCTCCAGAATAGTATGTTGATCTTATCTGAGTCATGTACAGGGATATAATAGAAGAAACATTCAAAGTTTGACTTTGATGCATGGTTAATGATCTGTGAAGCAAGCTTGTTAATAACTGTTCTAGGTAAATGTCCTATAGTGTATTTAATAAAAACTCACATGAAAAACTTTTGGGAAGCATTAGTAAATTAATTACTTTTTGTTAATTTTAATTACTTTTTGTTAATTTTACCACCAAATTGAGAGTGATTAGAAGTACAATTGATGATAGAGGATCTTAATCTTAGTGATGCTGAAAAAAAGGCTCCATGCAAAAATACTATCAAGAGCAAAATTTCACTTTGAACTCTAAGTTAAAAAGGAATTTTTGCAAAAAGTGATCTTTATTATTACAGAAAGTACAAAGCTTCAAAGTATAGTTAGTAATTAGTATTGCTGACTTTAGCTTGAATAATTGCCTCAATTTGATGTGGCATGGAATAGATTAAGGTCTAAATTTTGTTCATTGGAATTTCTTTCACATTCTTGGTAGTAATCCCAATGCTCTTGGAAAGTGTGGTTTTTGTTGGAACACTTGTTTCTTCAGTTCCTACCACAATGCTTCAGTTATATTCAAATCAGGACTTTGTGCTGGTCAATCTTTCAAAAGTTGAACATCTTCATCCACAAATCTTTTTATTGCAAGTGGTGTATGGCACTATCATACTGAAAGATTCCTCAATCTTCCTCCATCTTTATAGTCTGATAGAAGATTAGTAAACTAATATAGTTTTCACTGTTTACATTTCTATCAGCTTTTATCAATTTTCTACCATCACTTTTTATGCAACCCCCACACCGATAAGTCCACAATGAAATTTTACTGTTTTTATGGTGTATCTTGTATTGTTTCTTTCTCTCACTGGGTTTCTTTCATATTCCCTTTCATTAGAATGTAACTATTTTGCATTCATTTGGGCACCCCAAGGCATTGTAATGGTTAGCAAGCTTGTCTTGCTAGAACAATTATGAATGAGTAGTGAGTTCGATCCTCACTTGGTGCCCCCATTCTTTCGGCCTTGTGCCACATCTAATCTACGCATGGAAAATCACTATTCTGCATTCATTACTAAAAATTACTTTTCACCACTTTCCAGCATCCCATAGACGTTCTTTTGAATATTTCAATCTTCCAATGTTTTTTTTCTTTCTTTTTGCCTCTATACACCCATTCAATTTGTGTTTTCATAATACTCTGCACACTATATCTACAGAAACTTTGCTATTAAGCCTGCATTTAATTCTCATTTGTCTGGCTATTAATTTTGGATTGGCTACTGAGAGGCTCACAATCTTTCTTTCATCTCTCTTGTCTAACTTTTGTGGTCATTCAGTTTTCTTTGCACTTAAAACACTTCCAGTAATAGCAAATGCCTTTTAGATGGTTTATACAGTTTCTGAAAATTCACAGCCACATGGCTGTTTCTTGTGGAGTCATTTCCCCTCCAAAGTGAAACTTCAACTTTTGTTTCAGCAGAAATGTTAGGCATGGTTTTAGTGTAAAAGAAAAAAAGCAAGTTCATATTCAACTACAATGACTCACCAAGGCACCTTACACTCATGTTAATGAGATGGAACAATTCTGATTTAGATATTTGTATATCTTTCATTGGCTCAATAGTTTTACATGGCCACTTTTGGGATTTTTTAAGCTATCTTCTGTTACACAGCACCTAGAGAAATGCAATTCTCAAGATCCAGAGATGCTACTGATAAAAGCATACTGCTAAACAATCTTCTTAATAGAATAAAGGTATATAATCATTTTATGTAGTCGTCTTAAAAATTTTCATGTCTGCGTAGTATTTTTCAATATATATTCTATTAAAGATTAATATGCACATGGTATGTTTGGACAGTGCTTGTAGCTTTTTATTTTCTTGTAAATTAAAAATATATATATATATATATATATATATATATATATATATATATATTGAATTGTCATAAATAGTGTTTAATATAATAACCATCAGTATTCTTGAACAATTCAAATTGTTAAGCATTTTTATGATCAGAGTTCTGATTGCCATTTAGCAGCTCTTCAATTTGATATTACCTCATGCAAAGAAATCTCAAAAGGTTAGATCTGGTGAACTTACTTTCATTAATTTTTAAGATGTTTACAGATATCAGTTGGAATGCTTTATTTTGTCCAAGTATGGGCAAAAAAAGAATTCTCTGTACTGTTCCAGCAAATACCTGACTTCATCTGCTATCCTCTCTTTACAAGAGCCAAACCACTCCAAAAATGGGGTACTGCTGCCATATATAGTCAAGAGCTGCTCAGGTTTCACTTTCCAGTCTTGATAGTCCAAAAGTGTCTACAAGGCCTTGCAGGTGATGGATTATTTACACCCTACAACCACTTTGCCACAAATGAAATGTTGCAAGCCTCTCACTATTTCCATGGAAAAAAAAAAATCCATTATTTAGTTCTACCAGTTTTAACTGTCACTGCTAAAACCTGCCACACCACGCACATTGTAGTGAACCATCCACCTTCTCATCATATCTCATTGGTGACATGCAATTTCCACTTGAACAGCTTTCCCCATGAACCACTACATTGTGGAACTGACATCTAAGAGGATGCCTCCTTGATCACTACAATCTTAACCATTATTGTCCTCACATATCCACATAAACTGTGCCTCTTACTCTGTAACCCTCTACCTCTTGGGCCTTATACAGGGTGAACATCATTGTAAAAAAAAATAAATAAATAAATTCCTTCTCCAAAGTCATATTTAAATTTAATGTTGCAGGTAACATAATACCTCGTCTGATGTTTCATTATTTCTTACATTTATTATTTGTAACTGCTGATTTAGTTAATACTGAAGACAGGAGGTAGAAGAGGAGGGTCTAGATATTTTTTGGGTATCCACCCAACAGTTAATCTTGTTTTCATATTGTCTATACTGTGTATGTTTACCCAATTGTAAGTACTTTTGAAAGTGGAAATTGAGATGTTTGTCCTCCAGATAATGAATATGAGTGAAGTATTCGTTATCTTATTCTCTCTAGAAATAAATTAACAATTCTGATCCCCTTAATATTCAGAACATTCAGGAAGATTTATTTTTAAACAAATATTAATTTTTGTTCTTTACCTGGAATTAAACAGGATATGCAAGTCACTTAATGTAGCTTGTATATAAAAGTATTTATTCTGTTTGATGGTAAATGTGACACTTTTCTTTTTCCAATTGTTAGAATTTCATAAATGTGTAATTGATGCCTGATGTTAGACAGAAAAAAAATAAAACTGGGCCAATTAAGGAATTTCTAATGACATCTTTAATGTATTGAACAATTAGTGATCCATTAACTGTAGCTGGTATGAATTTCACAGTCTTTGCAGTTCTATAGCTCAGTTACTACAAATTTTCTGCTGTAGTTAATGACTCAAAATTTCTTGCTGACATAAGGGTCATGTATGCCATAAAATATGGTAACATTTTAAACAGTATTTTTTTTTATTAGGTCATAATAACTGTATCTTATAGACCACTAGAACCATTACTATATAAACGTTTTTAAAAACCTACCTTTTTTGATAGCCAATACAACCCCTCCCTTCAGTATCAACATAGAATTGTAAATAAAATTAGTAAGTTCCAAAATGGGATAGAATCATTTGGGGTGAGGGGTCTTAAGTCATATGCTGTTATTTTTGTTTGTATTTTTTTTTTTCATGATTTAAAAAAAAAATACAGGTTTTCAATGAAAGAAGTGCTAGCTAAATTATGCTGTGGTAGAAGCCTATATAATTTTTAATCTTAAATTTATTCACACCCATTTATTTGTCACAGTTAATAATTCCGTAGTAACGAACATTATTTCTGCCTTTTAAAGTAACAAATGTGAGCTGGGGGAAATAGGAGATGACTGAATTTGCTGTCGTCTTTTTTATGTGCCGTATCGTGACCCCCGATATAGATGGTCACGACCGTATCCCTTCACCCCTTAAGTTTAATCATTTTGTTAAATTGTATACTTCATACTCCCACGCCCATTCAAAATAACATACATTGACCGGAAATGTCATTTCAATTGTAAAAGAAAGACAAAAGTTCGAAGTCATAAAATAATTATACACAGATATGTAATCAAAATATTTATTTGGCTTACCTCCAAGAACTTACTAAAAAAAGAGTATACATGATGGAAAAAAATGCACAAAAAACAGACAAAATTTCATTGTCGAAATCATTGCTAAGAAGAGGAAAATAAAGAATAAAAAGATCAAAAATGATTTTTTTTTTCCATGTCAAAGTTTTTTTTTTTTTTTTTTTAGTTAGAACATTGGAAATTTTTATTAAGCGTGGAAGCTTAAATTTAATAATTTACACAGGAAATTTGAGCGTCTCTGTGTGGTGAAAAAAAACAATGATTTTGAAATTTTTGGCAAAAATCGAATCATTGTCGGATTTTAAATGGAACTTTCAGGACTTTGCTTTGAGGAATGAATGAAGAAAATATTTTTGAAATTTGCCCTGAATCGTAAAATAAAACAAATGCAGTAACACTCTCTAAATCTTAATGTTATTGCATTTTTTTTTTTTTTTTTTTTTTTTTTTTAGTGACTAAGCTATTTTTAATTCCAAAAGATTTTAATTGCTTTTGGAATATTTGGAAATATAAGCTGTTTCGACATTTTCCTTTTCTGACTCTTAAATATGGTCGTGAACACTTCCGGTAATAACTCTAAAGAACCAAAAAACAAAAACCACTGCCAATTCTGAATTTATCACTGCCAGAAAATCTGGGGAATGGACAGAACCGTTAGCATTTACTATTTGTTGAAAATCTTAAAACAATTTTTCAGGAAAATTAACTGTTTACCGCTCTTTCTATTATGTCCGTTCCGTGTGAAGTCAACATTTTGAAAAATTTTCTCTTCTAGCTACATTTTATTTTTATTCATATTGCTGCTGTTGGTTTAATTAGTAAAACTTTGATTTTGTAGCTACATCGAGGATTCATTTGCTTGAAGCCATTTTTAAATTGTAATCATTATCTGAGAAAGACATTTCTGAACTCGTTGGACACCACGCATGATATCCACATGAGTCTCTGGAGAGATCTCAGATGCTATTTAAAAAAAAACAAAAAACCCCCTGAGTAATTCTTAAGTTAATCTTGCGGGTGTTGGACAAAACTACGCCGATCGTGACTAAGTTTTTTCTCTTTAAGCAGTAAAAATTTCTTGCATTTGATAAAAAAAAAATTTGATCTCGTGAGATAAATCATTTTTAAACGCACCTCTCAACATAAAAAAAAATAAAAATAAACGAAATGTCTGAAAATACTAAATCACCTTGTCCAAAAGCACTTCGAATTCTTTCAGAGTTGTTGAATTGGAGATTTAAAACTAAAACATTAAGGGTCTCTACACTTTAGCCAGATGGCGGACTGGCGCACTGGAAAATTTCTCGATAAGCCCCAAAGTAATGGTCCATCATTTCAGAAATAAACGGAAAAAGTAAAAACAAAAGAAAAAAATAATTGCGTACAATACATGCTGAGAAAATTTAAATAAGGCTTAATTTAATGCTCTAAATTTCTTTAATCCTCAGTTCCTTGTTTTGAGATTGTGGGTCTTTTTGACTGGGCCCTTTTGCAAGTTTTCCCAGTAGAAATTTTCGACCCAGTCCACCAGAGGCCAGGTCACTGTATGAGTGAACTGAACATATCGGAGTTTCTTGCTGGCTGTTAATGTTACTGATTATAGTGGGCATAACAAACTAACATTGCTTTATGAACAGAATTCTTTTACTTAAAGCATTTCTTTCTTTCTTTTTATTTTTAAATGAAGGACAATATACGAAATTTGTATTTAGAATGTTTTCTGTTTATGTTTATCACACCTGTGACACTAATAAGTTATTATTGACTGATTCGTTGTTTACTACTTATCAACCTATTTTTGTAGGTTTAAATACGAAGCAAGAATTGTAAGAATTCCTTTGTTTTGCGAGTGAATATTGTATTAAGACATTTTTGGGGGATAATAACCCGACTGGAATTAAAAACTAGGCTCTCCGACTTCTCATTCAGAGACGTTCCAATCCATTGTACCACACGCACAACCAAACCGGGGGCTGTGTTTCAACGTAAAACGGTCGTAAGCTTCCTTAAAACGAGTTAGCTTCGCTTTCATAAAGTTTCTCTTCATTTTAAATAGTCAGCAGTGTGAAATTGAAATTGGGTTTTCGTTTTTTTTTTTTTTTTTTTTTTTTTTTTCATCACGAGTGTGTACAAAAATTTCCAATTAAAAATTTATTTTCCAAATATAAAATTTTTGGCATTTTTAAAACATTGGCACGCTCACTCATCGAACCGCCATTATAGATGAAAAATGTAAACAAATTTAAAAATAAGTATTTATACTACAGATGTGTTTCAAAGTCATTTAGTAAATTTAAGGATTAAATTAATTAACAGGATTCTATAAAAAGTAAGGTTTACTTTTTACTTAAAACTTTATAAAAATAAGATTTATTTGCGCACGGTAGCCTTTGGGGCCATAGGTCAAACAATATGTAATTGCAATCCTAACTTCAAAAACGCGCGAAAAATAAATAAAATAAAAAAAATGGAAAATACAGAATAACCAATATATTGGTATTTATGTTCAAAAATAATTTTACCTTGTATAACCAGTAGTTTATATTTTTTTACTTTTAGTCTACTCTACTCTGAGATTTTATGAAACATTTTATTTTTATAGTTAGGTTTTTTATTTTTTTTAAATGATAATTTTAATTTTTTAATTTTTTTTTTTTGTTTTGTTTTCGTACCTATTTGATGTCATAAAATAAAAATATCTAATTGCATTCAATGTGTTTGTTTCTTAATTATTCTGAATTTTAAGTTAGGAAGGATAATTTTGCAGTCGCGACGCGAATGAGTCCGCCGAACTCTTTATTGTCGATAACTCAAAAAAAAAAACAAAAAAAAAAAAAACGGTAAATTTTAGCAAAATTTCTTTGTTTTCGAATTAAGCATGTAAATTTACACCTAGAAACTGATTACACTACACTACACTACAGATTATTTAGGAAACGTAGAGCAGTAATTAATTTATTATTCTTTTTCGAACATCCATAAAAGTAAAACTAACCGTTGCTGAAATGAACTTTTTAAAAACTTTACATGTTTCTTTTTATTCTTCAACATGTCTTGCTTGATTTAATAAAAAAAATAATCGTGAGAACAGCAACGTGGTGAATTTCAAAAGCGCACAATTATTAAGTGTATTTTTTTTTTTTTTTTTTCATATCCAATCTGAAAGAAAATAAGGTTTTTTAAATTATGCAAGCACCAGCTGTTAAAATAATTATGTTTGGAGTTTTTAATTCTAATTATTTTTATAAGATTCCGGACTCATTTTCTGTATGTTTAAACATTTTTAATTTGATATTTCATGGACTTTTTACTTCAGGGATTTTCTAAAGTAAAAAAAAACTAAAAAAAAAAAATGAAAAAGTACCCACGGGATCGAAGGGGGGATAAAACAGACCAGTTTTCCAATAATATTTTTAACCTATTCAGCAAACAATTCATTCGTTAAGTACTGAAAATTCTGTTTGAATTAAATTAATTCCATGATTTGGGGTCTTTGGCAAATAAAACTTGGGAGGGGGTGGGGGAGCATCAGTGATAAAGAATATTTTAATACAGCGTTCAATAAAAAATTAAAAATGACTGGATTAAGATGTGAAGAGAGCAAAAAAAATTTTAAGAATGTGATTGTGATGTATGACACGTATAACAAGCTCCTGTTGATACGTTAAGTAGTTAACTTAAAAAAATATATAAATTAAGCAAATGCGCGTGTGTCTTATTAACGACTAAAAAGCCTTAAGTTAAAATTGATTTGTATCCTATGAGATTTAGGAAGAAAAAATAAAATTCATTATTCGGCAATTTAAAAAAAAAAATAACTGGCAAGTACATCCTTTTTTTTATGAAAAATTTAATTCTGGTAAAGAAAGTCAAGACTCAAGTCTAAAAATTCCTGCGCCTGCGTAATTAAAAGAATGCTATCTCTTCTGTTTCCTTTTAGTTTTTTTTGTAAGTGACAGTCAGATTGTAAGTAAATAATCTTGAATGATTTGGTAAGAAATCTTATTTTTTATTGTTAGATACTAATTTTACGAAGTCTATTGCTAAAGGAAGAGGAAATTTAAAAAAAAACAAAGCAAAAAAAACAAAACACAAGTATGTCTATCGTGCAAAATTAGTTGGTATTCCCTTGGACTTTTTTTTTGAAGTGATCATTGAAAAATGCCTAATTTATAAATCTTCCTAATTGTAGCCCTTCTGATTACTGGTATCCCCAAACGAACTTTATTTACCCTCTTTTTAACCACAACAAGCTGATAGTTTTTTGGGGTTTGTTTGCCGAAGAAAACATTCTAATTTTTTTTTCTTTTTCCTTTGAGTTTCCCCTCATCACCCGACTTTACACATTTTCTTTTAGGTTATTTTTTTCTAACCTAGTAAATTAATAAAAGCATGGAAATCAAATTAGTAATTACTCTAAATGATAAATGCAAACATGTTATCACTGCTTAATTCTATGTTACTTGTTTTTTGTATAATATTGATTTTTTTTTTCTCCATATTCCAAGACATTTTGATTTCGAAATAATTCTTTGCTGCGAGAAAAGTAAAAACAAAAAAACAAAAAGGCTATAAGAAAATAAACCGATTGAAAAGTAAAATCTAAAAATATAATTATTTACGATACTGTTATTTTATTTTACTAAAAAAAAAAATAATAATTTTCCTTGGTTTACACTACACTGTTTTTTTTTCTTACTCTTCTTAGCTTTAAAAAACCCAAGTAACATTCCTAATACTAATCTTTAATATTTCAGTTTTAACTTCCTGTATTTTATATATTATGTGAAAAGAAATAATCAATTTTTATTTTATTGATTGTTTTTTTTTTTTATTCCCGCTTGTACTGTAAACATAAACACTAAACTTTAAACAGTAAACACTCAAACAGTGACCCACCACGAATAGATTATTTTTAATGTGTCATATAGTAGTCGAGTAGTACCTATTATTATTATTATTATTATTATTATTATTATTATTATTTTGACATCATTGAAAATATTACCACTTAAAAAAAAAAAAAAAAAAAAAATGATGAACGTTTAAGTATTCATCTACACGCCTAAAGGAATATGGCACAATAATACCATGTGTAAAAGTTGGAAATCCCGAGATCCCTCGGCACTTCCTTATTGGATGGCATCAGAGATTGACTGTTCCTCATTCTCTTTTTATATTTTTGGGCAGTGGCAAAAGTGCTGCTTGGAGTGGGCATATAGAATTTTTTTTTTTTTTTTTTTTACACTGTTGGGTTCGCTGGTGGAGCCAAGTAAGTATTACTAGTTTATTTACTAAGCTTCGCTTAGTTTGGTTGGCTCAAGAGCAAAAATGTATATGGCGCCGAGTAAGTCTCCTACTCGGTAGTAAATAAATGATTTATTTTATTTTTAAACAATGATGGTTAACCAGAAATTTGTTAACGGTTACTCCTGAGATGCGCATATAAACATTTTTTTTACTGTTATTAATTTTGTATCAATTAGGACACTTTCATGCTGATAATTCCGTGGGTAGTGAAGTTCGTCTGTACGTTTTTTTTTTTTGTTTTTTTTTATCTTATTTTTTATTTTTATTTTCGAAATCTTGATTAAAAATTTTGTTTGCGCTGCCGGGTGTTCCAAAAAGTAGTATGGCAAATAGGATCATTTTTATCGGTAAAAAAAAAAAAAAACAAACAAGTTTTTTGAAAATTCTTGCAAGAATCAAATAATTGTCGGATTTTTTTTATTTATCTGTTACTTAATTTTATGAAATTTTGAGAATTTTAAATTCCAAGATCTTCGTATTTAGTTGAAAAAAAAAAAAATTAATTAGAAAAATTTAAGTTTTAAAAATAAAATAAATCTTAAAATTCTGTATTAATTTCAGCGGTTTTGATGATTTTTTTTAAGTGAAAAGGAAAACTATATTTACTAATCATAAATGAAAAAGCTTAATAATGCAAATCATCAAACACCAATATTTTTAAAATAATTTTACTTTTTTTTTTATCAGTGTAAAAACATTCCAATTTTTTAAGTTACAGGCAACCTTACATATCAGAAAATAAGTGATGTGATGACTATAAATAAAACCTTAGGTATTGTTTTTATTGTAGAGGTCTCTAAACTTACATAGCCAATTAATAAGAATATCATTTTTATACTCTTAGTCTTAGGCGAATGAATTTTATTTTTTATATCTTAGGGTAAGGCTTTTTCTTATCTTTTTTTTTCCTTTTAAGTTAAATGATACTTTCGGGTTGAATTCATTGCTTGTATTTTTTTTGATTATTTTCTTGCATGTTTTATAACAAAATATTTTATTGCAACCAATATGTATGTATATATATATATATATATATATATATATATATATATATATATATATTCTAAATTTAAGAAAATGTAATAAAAAAAAAAATTGGTAGTTATTGAATTGATGAGTTCTTGGCTTCAGTCACTTCTTTGTGAAACTCTCTTCTAGGCTCTTGCTTTCCTGTCAATTTTGATCTTCAAAAATTTGAAGGCTTATAGCCACATAGCATTGAAACACCATTTCCCATATGTTCACCTAAGTTAAGCAACATTGAGCTTGGTCAGTATCTAGATGAGTAACCACTTGGGAATACCAGGTGCTGTAAGCTTGGATGTCCAAGTGCTGTAAGGGATATTTGCCCTGAATTGTTAATCGGATAGCTGAGTCTCAATTTCTAGTTGATTTTGTTATAATCACATGCATAAATACCCTTGGGAACAATATGAATCCACCTCTGCTATGGATTAATTAGTAAAACTTGTATCACTAAATTATCCACCCCCCATTCGTAAAATTTAAAAATATTTTTACAGTTTTACCGAGTTATTTTTAGTACGTTTGGGGACAAATTTTCTGCATGTTCAAACTTGATTTTGCATAATTTTTTTTATTGAAATAACATCTTTGAGGAATTTTTCTTTATATAACAGCAAAAAAAAAAATTCTATCCTCTCCATCAAATTAAAGTACACAAGATATCAAGGAGGTAGGGGGTAAATCATACCCCCACACCAATATTTCCACAAAGTTTTTAATGAACTAACCTATTCAGTATACAATTCATTCATTAATGAATAAGTACTGAAAACTTTTGAATTAGGTAATTCCCTGATTTTTAAGAGAGAACAGTCTCTCCCACCAAGTTTTAAATTCCCTGTAGGTTGCTCAGATCGATATATACCTAATGAAAGCACAACAGCCAAAATGTCATAACAACAACCAAGATGAGGACAATAGTCTAAATGTAAATGCTGTTAAAAAAAACTAAAAAAAAAAAAAACTTTGTAGACTAAAGTTTTTCACTGATATAAATTGGAAAGATTATATCAAATCGATTGCTAGCTCTGCTGCTAGGAAGGTTGGTTCACTGTGTCGTGCTAGACAATTTTTCTTGCCATAATCTGTCTTACATATTTATGTGTTTATCATTCATCCATGATTAAAATATTACTGCCAAATATGGTCTGGTGATACTACTATTATATTTAAAGATCTTTGATAAAATCCAAAGAATCTGCAATTTTATTGGTCCTGGCCTGACATCTTCAGTCACTTTCCTGCCACTGTAATATAGCTTGTATAAATACTTTTATGGTAAATGTTATGATGAACTCTTCTCTCTGGTATCTAAACTTGATGAATTTAAGTGCAGTACTAGAATGCCGGCAAGATCAGCTCATTTTACAGTCAAAATGGTTAGATGTAACCTCAAGTTCTATGCTATCAGTTTATTTTCTCACACTTCTCACTTGTGGAACTTTTTTAGCTTCTTGCTTTTCAGTCAAGTTTGATCTTCAAAAATTTAAATGCCGTGTCAGTGGTTATCTTCTGTCCTCTTAAATTCTGTTTTTCTTAGATTTTTTTTCACACTTATTACCACCCCACCCCCCACCTTACATGTTAGTGGCTCTGCTGCCTTGCTTGGGATAAAATGATTAAAAAAAAAATTAAATCAAAATCCAATAATAATTATTTAGAATTAGTTGTTTAATAACCATGACAAAATTTACCTTGCACTTGATCATTTAGGGAAAACTTTTATACATGGAAATCTAAATTAACCTTAATCTTTTATTTAATCTATGGTGGTAGATTTTCTTGTTCTGCTTGTACATGTCTAGCAATATTTTGTTTTGTTCTCATTTAGTAAAATTCAGTTATCAATTGCTGTTTCCATTAGGACCAGGAATTGAACACAGTTACTACTTCACTAAATTCATAAATTAAGATGAGATATCACCAGACAATCTTCATTTGTAGATTTAATAAAGCTTTCAGGTCAAAATTCCCTAGAGTGACAGATACCTGAAGAAGACCAGAGGGCTCAACTGCCGAAACATTGTGCTAACAACCAAGATGGGAACATTAATCTGACTTATTTGGAGGATTATTTTAACTCTTTCTATATTGAATTTATTTTTTAATTTTATCAGTTTTAAAGTAACTTAAATTTAAATTGCATTTGTGATCTATCTACACCAGAATGACATTTTCTGGTAGGATTATGCTCAGATTATGATACATTGTTTTATTTGTTTTGATGGAAACCAAATATAATATATCCATATGTTGATTGTTTTTATATTTGTCATTTGTAGTATTAAACATAATTGTCTAGAAAATATAATACAATACAAATGTGGTTTTTGAATAACAAAATCAAAATGCTTAATTTTTAAGAATATCCCCCTCCCCCCAAAAAAAACAATGTTTTATTCTCTTGATTTTTATTACTTGAACTATTACGTTAGATAATAATCTAGAATGAGTAACAGTTGTTGGTG
Source organism: Acanthosepion pharaonis (assembly GCA_903632075.3). Taxonomy (NCBI): domain Eukaryota; kingdom Metazoa; phylum Mollusca; class Cephalopoda; order Sepiida; family Sepiidae; genus Acanthosepion; species Acanthosepion pharaonis. The sequence goes on along the minus strand of CAHIKZ030004155.1, from coordinate 724,370 downwards.
GCTATAAGTATATTCCAACTTAGTTTTCTGATAATACTTATATATACTTGAATTAGGACAAGAAATAAGTAAATAAATTTAAAAAGTACAAACTTATATTTCAAATAGTACATTAGACACAACAAAGGTCAATTGCCAAAGTGTGTTGCAGAATTAGTTTCAGTTGAAAGTAGTGTCAATTAAATAGTTGAAATTTGATAGACACTGCTTAGATATGACTGTCATAACTGTACCTGGATGCAGCACTTAAGTGATAGCCTCACAATGGGCCCAGGGGTGGTAATTTGGGCTAAAATGTCTATCTAAAAACAAAGCATGCAAAGTTGTATTTTATTGAAACTAGATAAAATTTCTGGATCGGTGCAAAAAAAAAAAAAAAAAATCAGCTCAATATTTTGTCTAGAACCAAAGTTATAGCAATTTCAATGTTGTGAATTTATAAAAAATTAGATGATACGCCATTTTCCATAGAATTTAATGAAAAATCTGTATTTTTTGGAAATGGCCAGTAAAATGCAATCTTTACTCAAATCCTTGTGCCTAAATCCTATTTTCTGTATCATAATATACCATATAGCTACATGAAAACCTTACCTGAACACATTTTACTCCCTCACTGACCCATACTGTACCCTAGAAGGACCATCCAGGGGTCAAAAGATGGCAATATTTGAATGAAAATTTGGCTGAAAATTGCACCTCTTCTTCAAATTATACTTAAAAAATGGTCTCCAGACATGGGTAATGTATATATTTTCTGATTCCTGTTCATATTTCCTACCTGAATCAATTGAAATAGTGCCAACAAATCTGAAACTGGAACAAAGTTGACAGAAGCAAAAGAGAAAAGAAACAATTGGGGTCCAATTTCAAAATTTTTGGAGTTTTAAACATTTTTCCAATTTGAATCACTGATCTTTTCAAGGTTGTCAAGACTTCCATGAAGTAAGTTTATTTGATTATATCTATCTTATAAACACAAAAAACTTATCTGAACACATTTCAGCCCCTTGCTGACCCATAGACACTAGAACCTTCCGGGGGTCAAAAAATGGCAATATTTTAGAGAAAATATGACTGAACATTGCACTTATCAAATCAGAACATATCAAATTGCTATGCAAGGAAAAAATCCTCAAGTTCATCTAAAGTAATAAGCATCATGAGTTTGAACTGTGTAATCTGTTGCTTTACAATTTTGTCCCAATCTATTTTGATGTAACACGAATAAGATCTTTCCAACAATCTATGGTGAACATCTTCAATTTGATTGTTGTTGTCGCATTTCCTACTGAGACATTCCAGATAGTTATGAATATCCTTATTGTTTGTCTCTAAGCCTTCCTCAGAATACCATTCCAATCTTTCCCCACCATTCATTTCAATCAATTAGGCACTATGCAGTATGGTTCCATGTAATGTGTGCTTCAGCAAAACCCATGGCAAGTTGTTGATGTTAAGCATTGTTTCCTTGCAGTGCTGATCAAATTTAACTTTGATCTTTCTCTTATACTAAACTATCCAGTGAGTAATGCTCAACTGTTTGTGCAGTTTTAATTCTTTGTGTTTTTTGCTGTGCTTCTTACTGGGCAGTTTGCCGATAACAGTAATCAATTCATCAGAATAGAATCGACAACCTTATTTCCCATCAGTTGACGTACCACTTTTACCCACTGCGGAATTGACATAATCTAAGTGCAGACCAGTTTTTTGTTTGATTAGTCTCTCACTTTATCTTTAGATTTGTCAAGGTGATTGCATAAACCAGCCTTCTCAACCCATTTTGTGTTGTCTGCATGACAACAATACAACATTTTCAAATAACACGTTGTTTCATTTATGTAGAAGTGGGTAATAGTTATGCAATGCTGGTCAGAATCAGAAACTTATTGTTGAGTGACACCGGCTCTAGTTCCATGTTTCCTGGCTTAATATGGATGTTTCTATCAATATCAAGGACTTCATTGAATATGTTCTGCATATCTGAACCTGCCCTGTCAATTTTGAAACCGTTTTGTATTTTGTTTGTGTCTGTTTAATCTTTGACCTTGGACTTACACTATGCAATCTGCACCTGCTAAGCCAGAAATCAATTTCTTGAACTTAAGTTCTTTTCATTGTACATGGCACACTAAGATTGTTATCACCAATATTAATTGATAAACAATTAATATTTAAATCATTCCGAGCATGATTTAGTAAAGCAAATAACTCAAATAACTTCTCAGAGAACTCAATGACTCTATCACTCATTTGTATTCATTTTTTCCTGTGAACAGAAAAATGAAAAATCAAATAGAACACACTCTTCAGCAACAATCTAACCCAAGAAATTTGCTCCTTAACACAACACATAAGACATCATCACTAATTATGGAAGATTTTCATATTCCAGGATCAAACTCCCCAAATATAGAATGAGGCCTCAGGCCCCTAATACATGAAGTTTTTCAATTTTCTTTATTTCATCCAATTTGACTTGCTCATACCTCTCTAAAAAGTTCTGAATGGCCTTTCTGTCATCAACGAAACTGAAATTAGAGCAATTTTTGTATTTTGGGGCTGTAATACCCAAAGACTGAGATCCTGTCCCAGACTCTCAAAAATATGGGTAAAAAAATGATTTTTCATATGAAAAAATTCAATTTTGTTGATTTCACAGATATCGTGTTGCCCATACCTTTCTGGAAAGTTCTTGATGGCCTTTCAACTTCAACCAAACCAAAACTAGAGGAATTTTCATGTTTTGGGACCATTATGCCCAAATATGGAAATCCAGTCTCAGACATCTCAAAATATGAAAAAAATTAATTTCACTGAATTTGTGTTGCTCATACTCTTTCAATGAGCCTTCATACGTCATACCATGAATATTTCTCAAATTATTCCCAAATTTTGCCATTCTATGCCCACTGAGCCTGTCATAACTAGCTGGATGCAACACTTGGGTAAGAGCCTATCATAACTAGCTGAAGACTTGTAAGTGTCTATTCAAGAAGGCATGTCAGATGAGACGGGTTTATGAAGTTTTGCCATGAGTTTATGCTCTGTTTATAAAGACTGATAAGTCTCTTTTGCTGATCAACTGAATCTTTTTTTAAATCTTTGTTTTCTTCTGCAAACAGGCTTCAGTTTTGATATCACACTTTGATTTTCTAAAAACCATATAAAGAGTTTATCAACAGTTTCCCAATCATACGAACCTAATAGAAGAATGTTGAAAAACCTCCAGTATTTGCTAAGGAAATACTTCTTTAAAACCTTATACATGCTGTATATAAACACCAACCATTAATGGGTCTGTAAACTATAAGGTAAACTTGGGACAATGTGTATTTCATGGAAATGTAAGACATTATATACATATTTATAATGTTATAATTTTAGCTTGATTCATGTTTGAACTCAATAATATAATTTAAATAAAACTTTAAAATAAGTATTTATATTAAGGAAATGGTCATTCTGAAAATTTTCGTTTATATTTATAGCTGTGAACAAGTGTTTTATATATAAAAATGTTTAATTGAAACTAGATTTGATTATGCGTTTTGCCTTTCTAGACTTCATCAGATCCCAAAAGAAAGAAATGTGTATGCTTAAACAGAAAGGCGAAACATGTAATCAAATCTAGTTTATATATATTATATTTGGATTGATGTGAGTTTGTGACCCTGGGTTTCACGCTGACGATCACAAAAGTGTGAAATCCAGGGTCATAAACTCACATCAATCCAGCCAAATATGTTAGATCTATCTCTGATATTGAGTGCTTTCTAATAAGTACCACGCCTATAATATATAAATGATATATATATATATATATATATATATATATATATATATATATTGTGTGTTTAAAATAGGATGTAGAATCCTGACAAATGTAAAAACATTTACTTGGACCTAGGTATGATCACATGTTTTGCCTTTGTATTTAAGCATGCATGTTTTTTTCTTTTGTTTTGGGATCTGATGAAGCCTAGAAAGGTGAAACACATAATCAAATCTAGTTTCAATGAAATGTTTTTCCATTCGTCAATTTTCTTCTATATATATATATATATATATATATATATATATATATGACAAATTAACTCCGTCAACTTCCAATATTTGTGAACATAAATGACTTCTAATTCAATAATATACATATCTATAGATAGATTCAATAATCTATATATCCAATATGCTACATATGTTTTTTGTTTGTATAGTAACTTTTTGGTGGGCTCATGTAACTTGCACTCCCAGTAAAAGGTTGGCTTGTCTTATTAAAGTGGTAATCTGTTTACGAAGACTGGAGGTGAGACCAACTCTCCAAAAGTATAACAACAATAATAATTATAAAGTATATATTTAGACATGCATGAAAATCATCTAATAATAAGAGTAAGGACATGACAAAATATGCTGTTATTTTATATGGCATGGGTAAACTAATATATGGTTCTATTAGACATAAAGTTGGGTATCAGTTTTCTGTTATTAAGTAATAAACTGATCCCCCGTAATTATTACATATCACTATAATTGGAATGATATATTTGAAGACACCCATGCAAATGACTAATGATAGTAAGGACTTAATGAAATATGCTGGCAGTTTTAATGATCTAGGTAAATTAGATAGCATTATTATAGATATATTGTAATTAATGTCATTATTGCCAAATAGGTGATTGCTCATTGGTCTTCATTGAATTGTGACTCTGTTCAGGAGTAAAAGATAGACATTTGGCTGAACAGTTGAAAGGAAGTATCGCTTTGTTATTCTTTTCTAATTGGGTCAAATGGTTTTAAGTAAACTAGGTCAATTGCCATGTGATTTTGAATGACACTGAAATTATCCTATCTATAAGCATTGCAGTATCATTACTATGTAGTGTTTTATAAGTACTAGAGAAAATAGTTTAAACAAGGTGATTTAGTCTGCTCATAACTCTTATTTATAGAATTATATCTACTAATTGAACTGATGGAAAAAGGATAAATACCTTTAAAATGTATATTTTTTGTTTCATGCAATTTAAAAACTTGACAAAATGCATATTAACTTTTGTAAGATAAAGCTGAATACTTCATTTTAAAATGCTATTTTATAGATATAAAGTATGTAAGTTTTCATATATATATATAAAAAGTTTTCATATATATATGTGTGTGTATATGTTTATATGTAATTGTATATTGTGTTGGTGGTAATAAAATAGTGCTTGATATAAACAACTAAAATTTCAGGGTTAGTTTTCAATCAGGACCTGGCAATTACATCACGATTACACTCAGTTATGTTACAAGTGAGAGAGAGGGGAAAGAAGAAAAATATATTAGTGATGAGAGGATAACATTTTTACCGATTCTGATACAATAACCCATACTGTTATTCATTATTTTCAGGTTCCTACCATTGGTTTGTAAAACTTGGTGAACAAAGTACATTTATTAATAAAACATTTAGTAGGAAAATCAACATAAAAGCTTATAAAATAAAGTTAGATATCCTTTTTTATTTAAAAAAAAATTGGGTAATATTTTAAACAATAAAGAGAACAATTTCTTTTATATATATCACTTAAGTAAGTACCAAGCTACAATTGACAATTTGCTTTATGCTTTCCTTTGGTTATTATCAGAAATCTTGAAACACTTCCAAACTACAGTTTTCTGCTTGGTATTAGTAATACTTGTCATAATCGGGGATCTGAAAATAATAAACATGAGTTAAAATTTATTTTTTTTTTTTTTTTTTTACTGTCAGATAATATGTATAATTTGTAAAGATTCAACTAATAAAGGTTTGATATTAATTGTAAAATAAAGTCTTTTTTTTTTTCTTTTACCTTTTTAAGTTTTAACAAGCAAAGGCACTCTTTAAATACTATGCAATCTCCTTAAAATTTTAAATGTCGCATTCTACAATGAATGGAACAAATTTAGGAGTGACAATTCAATTTCAGCATGCACTTCAAAAATAAGAGACACCCTAATTTTATTGCAAAATAATACTCTAAGCAGAAAGGCATCGTCCTATGTATTGTAGTTTAACTCCTGCATATATCTTGATAAAGTACAAGCAGTACATAATTCTACAGGATAGGGAATAAAAATAAATGCAATTTTAAATTTGCTTACAGATGTTTTAATAAGAATTAAATATAAATTATCATAGCAACTTAATAAATAAATCATAAAGGGTATACAATCTTGACTCAATTCATAAGACATTTTGCACATGAGAAGTTTGACCTATGACAGTCCAAAGAGCAGTGAAAAAAAGACTTGAAAATGAAATCAAACATGAAACCTTGTAACTCCAGGACAGAAAGTTAGAGAGGGCGAAGGTCATCTTGAATAAGTTGAAAAATGATCCTGGAATTATATATATTTGAACTTTATTTCAATACTTCATGAGCTTCCAATCCTTAGCTATGGTTAATTTATGATGATCATTTTCATTACAATACTTCTGTTAAGTTTAAAGAGTAATTATATATTCTTATTGCTCAAAGTAGTTCAATAGGGTTATAAAAACCTTGGAGAATTCCAGTAAAATATCTTCAATCATTTTTAAGATACAACAGTTCAGAGCTTAATCTAACAATTGGACACTTTTGCTGTTACAACCAGTATGTATATATATATAATTAATCCAGCAGACAGTGTTTAGTGGATACTCATATTTGAGTAGACACTGTTTATTTATTAAACAATATATTTATTTTTGGCTACTGGCCTGAATGTTCAAGAAATCTTATTTAATTCTTGCTTTTGCTTGTAAACAATGTTCCACTTAAATGGAATCCACTCCATCAACTGTAAAAATGGATTGAGCACAACACAAAATGTTGTATACAAGATTAGCTGAAATTGTTTGCTCTTTAGCAAACTGATACTATTCATGAGAAGAAAAAGAACTGGTTACAGGATTGATCATGTTCCACCACCACACACACACACATTATCATAAAATCTACAACAAATCTACCTATTAAAACTCTTATTTATCTCAATCCATCTCCAAAATGCATTTGTTCTATCATTATTTAATATTACTAAGATAATTTCTGTCTGAATTTCTGGGATGAGGAGTTATCATTATTTACATTATTTATATTTGGAGTATTGTCCTCATCTTTGTTGTTGTGATCACATGTCAGGAAGTGTGTACTTGAACTCAGTGGAAATGGACGAGTAATAACTGAGCACTACTAAAAATAAGAACTAGATGATATCCCTAGACAAGGGCAGTGGAATGAGAAGTCTACTCCTGTAAATTAAATAAAGGATTCAGTTCAGAATTCCCAGTAGGTTACCAAGATCATTATACTCTTAGATCTTTTAATGTTTTGAATTTGTTTACACAAACATGTTTGTAAAACTTTTTCAGTATTTGTATTAACAAATTTCCTTAGATAATAAAAAAACAAACAATTCTCTCTACATTCTCCTATTAAGATGAGAAAATTATACAGGGTACGGCAGATATACCTCGCAGAAATATCTCTCACATTAGTGGTAATGGTGTCTTCATTTAGCTATGGCTTACCATTATGTGGGAAGTATTTCTGCCGCACTCTGCTATTTAGCAATAATATAACCACGCTTTTAAAGTGGAGAATACTCGCTAAAATAAGTATGTAATCCATGAACAATTTCTTTTCTTTTCAATAAATAAGGCAGAATTTCAGTCTCTTTTTTTTTTTTTTTTTTTTCCTTATCAAGAATATGAATTTGTTAGATAAAGTACTAATTCAAAACTAGGTTTTTTTTTTTTTTATTCCTAACAAATATAAATTTTTCTAATGTTTAAAATTTTTATTTGAATCATTATTAATTAATAATTGACAGTGCTTCATCTTATAAATTTGAATACTGTTACATCTAATACTACTAGTATATGTAAAGATATTGGCATATTAGCTGTTGAAGTAGGGACTATAGTTATACATGATATGCCAGAAATACCTCCCACATCATGGTAAGACAATAGCTACATGAAGACACTATAGCCATGTCTTACCATGAGATGAGGTATTTCTGCTGAACCTTCTATAATAGGATTTGTATTAATTCTGTTGGTTTTTCTTTTGTAGTTCAACTGGTAAAGCAGTTGCCACAAAAAAGATTGGCTTTTAAGACTAAGGGATAAAAGTTCAAGTCTTGCCAGATTTATTCTTTATTTCTGATACATGCTGCTTATTAACTTGTAAAATGGCTATCTGGAAGTTGAAAAAAGCACAAGAATTAAGACGAAATATTAGTGTAGGTAAATATGTAGTCTGTTGTAAAGCTATGCAATGATATTTTCACAGATTGTGTCTTTTCAAAGCTGAAAGTGTTAAAGGTATTTTTTATTTAATGTTTTGAAAGATGAACACTACCTGGTCACTTGCTGCTCAGTCTGCACTTGATAATTAAGTGACCTGGACTTGTCAAGGTTGTCCTAACAGTAGTAACATGGGGTCAAATGACTTCATTATACACAAATAGATTTTCTGTGATGCTTACTGGATCATTTCTCCACACTTACCTACAAGTTTGAGGTTAAAGTAACCCACTTCCTTGTACCGGAGAAAGTGGTTAAACTGGGTTGGGAGTGTTGTTTACTCCTCTGTCTCAGATAAATCAATATAAGAAGAGTTTTTGTATGTTAAATTGTTTTTAAATTTTTTGGCTTTGTATTGCTTCCATGTTGTGTGCATAGTGTTATGGTTATCGGTGCAAAAAAATGAAATTAGGAAGAGAGAGGCAATTTCAAATGCAGACTGAGACTTTCACTTTATGCTTATATCATTAGGAAAGGTAAAAATGCTCTTCTCCTCACAGCTATGGGTAAAATAGCAGAATGTCAACCAGTCTAGGAGAAAGACAGCTATAAATTAAAGCCAGTTGTTTGGGTTTTAGCAACTCTGTGTGTATATAATATTTGTGTTTGTATAAAATACACTACTTGCTACTGAAATTGTTATAATTCTATACTCTGCAGAGTAATTAGTTTCAAGAATAACTTTCCATGTGGCATGTTTTTAATATTTTGAAAAAAATTCCTTTTTATGTGTGTGTATGTCAGAATTTTTAAGAGAAATTATTACCCACTGGTTTACTAAAGCCAGTGACTTTGTCTTGTTTCATAATACTACAATCATTGTAAACTTTCAGCCTATTTCGGGTGTCTGTCATAATTGGTAATCTTCTGGCAGAACAAACCCTTTATTTAATCCATTGGATGAATTCTTTTCATTTTACTGTCAATACTGAAATATCCTGTATTACATGATATAATTGTATATAATTCTTCCAAGTAATGTTGCGTGTCTGCCACTTCCACTGAACTAGCTATGATTTTGGGAGATACTATACATAGTTCAATTAGGTAGTGAAGATTTTAATCTTAAGTGTAAGATCTTTTTGTTTTTTCCTTAATTAAATGCTGCCACATGTTAATTCCTATTGTCATATATACACTGTCTAGGATTTGTCAGTAAGATAAAGATCTGTATTAATTTGGATATTTGGTCATTCAAAACCTACAAATGAAATCTTTATTCTATATAATAAATGTGAATGTCAGTGTGTCACACTTTTTCAACTTTACTCGTAGAGGCCGTGGCCTAACATATCATACCATTTAGGAATCTGGCTGACTCTGAGTAAATTAAAAACATTCCAGGCAATCATTATTCTGAACTATGCTTTTCTTACAGCCAACCCTTAAATTTTGGATTCCCAAGTTTTCATTACTGCAATTGTATTCGGATTCTGCCATTTTGGCTTCTACTGATAAAAACAATTAAAGGGACATAACTCTAACTTTCAATAGCTCATGTTCAAATGAAAAACAAATGACTGTTCTCAAATTAGTGTTTCAAAATAAAATTGTCTCTCCACTTTACTCCTAGAGGCCATAGCCTAACATATCTAATTTTGGAATTAGGCCGACTCCGTGGGCAAATTATAAATATTTTGAGTTGGATCTGGGCCTGCAAACCTGAAATCTGTGATTGTTTTTAGTTAATTTTTTTTTTTTTTTTTTTTTTGTATGATAACAATTTATTGAATTTTTAAAAGGTAAGCTTACATATTAATGCAATGCTTAAATACAGCAATCAATTTTGAGTTCTTCTGTAGTTTGTGATGAAGGCCCAATCAAAAGCCTTCTGTAAGACCTAGGTTAAATGCTACTGGATAGAGTGGTTTTTTAAGCTAGTTTAGAATACACTCAAAAGTTTGACATCTTCAGTCAATCCTATTTGTACTGAAATTGAAAAATGCATTTTTTCTCCCATTGACATACTTTTTTGTGTTGGTTTATTACAATAGACAGGATCAACTATTTATTTGGAATAGAATTTTAAATCTTCAACTCTGGATACTGTCAAAAAATGTCATAATCTCTTCAGAATGTAGGTGATCATTGTTCTTCATAGATTCCTTTCCTTTATCTGCAAATTGCCATAATTCCTTGGGAAGGATAACATACTGTTTCCTTTTTTACAGCTTTGAATTCAGAGTTAAAGAGCCTAGTATACCTTGATATTTAACTCCTATCTAAGAGAAGAAATGGCTTCATAACCTTCTCAAATTTCAAAAGTGAACATAACAAGGCTAGAACTTTAGTTCAAATTCATCTTGTCAATTCCAAGTTTTGTTCATCTATGTGCAAATCGGTCAGTTATGTGCTATGCATGATACACGTTTAGGCAATCATGTATCTTTTGATACATGACTGACAAGGCAGATTTTTTTCCTGCAGTAAGTTGCCATTTTCTTTCTGCAGTAGACTAGTTGCCATCTAAGGCTATAGAACCTGGTCTGTCCTGCTATTTACCCATACCTAGGAGGAGAAAAGGATTCATACCTTTCCCAAGAGTATTAGCACATAAATGAATGGATTCTACTGGAATTCTAACTCAGCTCTCCGATTCCTCAATCCGAGCCGCTATCCATTACTCCACCATGCCTACATGCAAATAGCATATTCAATTAAGGAACTTTTCACAAACTTTTATTTGCTGTTGTAAATTTTTTATCTTTATTTCATGTTTTTTTTAATTGCCTCCATAAAGAGAACAGCCAAGAAAACCACTCATTGTCTGCAAATCCTACAGTGCAATGCAAATAACTGCAACAGGTTTGTCATTTGACAAAATTTAACCTGAAGTAGGCAAAAAAAAAAAAAATGTAACTAGAGAAAGTGTGGAGGTGAGAAGATAAATATATTCAAATGAAATAATTGATTATTTTGAATTTTCAAAATTTCTCTTGAAACTTGCAGTGATAAAATAAATATACTTGGCAAAAAATAATCAATATATACTTGTTTGGTTAAATGTCTTTTTTGGTGATCTATTGTAGCTATCAGTGTGCAGTTCAGACGTATATAGAATCCATTCAGTAGTTGAAAAGTCCATATTTCATTTTTCAAAAAAGACTATAGACATTATTTGAAAAAAAATTACAATTGGTTATGATCGTAAAAATGTATTTCCACATTAATTTAAGCTCTCTATTCTACTATTAAAAAAGCCTATTTAAAAGTATTACTATAGCTGTTTAAATTGGTGTTTACACGTAAATATTTGTAAATTTTATATAGTTATTGAATAAATTCAGTTTTCAAAGAATTCTGTCCCTATAAGTATGACATTATAATAAATTTTTAAATCTAGAATTTTGTGTGTGTATATATATATATCGCGATGGATAATTATGCAAAAATGACACTGACATTTCATTTTAACATATATTTACCAAAATTATACAAAAATATCTTTTAAATACTAAAGAGTAAATTTATTCAATAAAATTGCCATTGACTTCAACCAGGTCCTCCAGATTACTTTAGAATCTCATGCAACTACCGGGATGGTTTCCTTGTTTAAGTTAGTGAATGCTGCCATAATCCTTGCCTTCAGTTCATCTTTGGTTTTACAAGGAATTTTGTTGGTCTCTCGCTCAACTGTGCTTCACACATAATAATCAATTCTGGACAGTTAAGTGATCACAGAAATTGTTTGACAGCCATGACTGAATTCTCCTGCTTGTGTGGCATGTTGCCAGACATAGGGTCTTCCAACAACCACCTTCTTGACCCAGGGTAGAACTACCTTGTCAAGGCACTTGATGTAGACCTCTGTGTTGAATCTGCCCTGAGGGAAGATGAATGGGGGTACAATGTCACTATCACTAGTGATCACCCCAAATCCCATGATGTTGACTGGATATTATCATCCAGCTCTTTTTGAATGCTCTGTATTGTCCTCAGACTGACACCCAAACACTCTGGAATGTTCATATTGGAGTTTCTGGCATGAATGCCAAGCAGTATAGCATACTGTTTCCAAATTTCTGGCAGAGCGAATTGTGTCATGGTGCTCTTTTTCTCATAGGTGGTGCCCAACTGATCCAATTATACTGTGCAATCGACAAAATTAAAAACAACATGCATGAACAAAATTAAAGATATAAAATGGCGACAATTTAGCCATCGCATCCTGTGTATGTATATAATAATATATAGACCAATGAAAAATAACTTCAAATGTAACGATACAGAAGAATATTTATTCTTACAGCATAACAAATGAAAGATTATTTGTACATAGAAAAGTAACTGTCCATGAAAAAAATTTGTTGATGGGGCTTCTGGGGACACAACATTAGTGCCTCACTCACTGGATATGGAAAGATTGTTTGGAGATCCAATCCTAGTACAACCAACATATTTGGATGCAAGAAAAGCATAGTTAAAACTAATGATTTTGATAGATTGTCCTAAGACCTTATTGGTGGCTATTGGAAAGCTGGACTTCACTGAGAATTTGAAGTTGCTTGAATTCAAAGGGTAACTTTGTTGAAAATATGGAAATGAATTCATCCTCCTTTTTTTAGAGTTAGTATAAGTTTACTTGTATACTGGATAAGCTGCTTCATATTTGCAATGCATAGATGGGAAGGTTGAGATTTCTGAGAAGCATAAGAATCCTTGCAACTAGCAGCTCAAGAAATTAGTTTGGTTCTAAATAGCCTCTGAAATCTATGGAATTATGTCATTTGTACAATTGAACATTTCCAGGAATCTGTTGTAACAGTTTTGACTTTCTTTATCTGCATTTCTTTTTATGAGCAAAAATGTTTAATTCATAAAGCCACTAGTAGTTTTACACCAGCTGGAAAGAATAAAGTTTAATCCTGAAAATTTTTTGTTTGAAAAAGTTTCTCAGATTTGCTCAATATTTTACAAACAAAGGTTGTGTTGCATACTAGCAAGAAATGTCCTGTCAACAACAGACTTCAACTGCCTGTGTCAGAATGACATGGCCATTATGCACAGGATGAGTGGCGTGTCCACTGAGGACAAGGTCAAGTCAGACTTTTTTCTTGACAAGGTAGGCTTTGACGACCTTGAGTCACTGTTGTGCAGCTGTATGCTTTGCAAGGGGCTTATCAAACAAGTATGTGAGGTGATGGTTGGGAGGAAGGGAAGGGAAAAATGAAGGTTAGAACTAGCTTATGCTAGTGACAGGTGTATGTGGAGAGATAAACTGAGATCTTATGTCAGGCAGGATCCTCATTGTGCAAGATTAATTCCAGTCCTGCTTCAACAAAAAAAAAAAAAAAAAATGACTATGATGAAAACAAAGAAATTGAGATATATATAATTTTTTTTTACAGCTCTTTAAATTGTTGTTTGCCTAAAAAAAGCACTCTTGTCCCAAATATGATCTCTTAACTTCCAATGACTTTTAAGATCTACAGTACTTATTTTAACATTTTTTCTTCAGTTTAAGTTATTTCCTCATATCAAATTTATCTCTGAGAATGTAAGTGTTTATCTGTGATATCGATTTTGAAGGCTAACAACTATTTCCAGTGAAGGCTGGATTTAATCTTATCTACCCTATCATTTGTTAGAACAATTTTTTTTTATTGTACCTGATGAACTCAATATCTTGGCCATTTTTAGCAAAAATGGACATTCTTTATGTTCTTTTGGTATCAGCCTTGCATAGCTGGATGCCTTGTAAGTTTTCATGCTGACAATGCTTAATCTGGGTACAAATGGCATACCATAGTCTTTATTTACCTATGATAACCTTTGACATCAGGTCTCAATCCTACATTGTCTGTTATTTGATGTTGCTATCTATAAATTTAAAAAAAAAAAAGAAATGGATCCCCAAAATTTTCTATTTGGTTATGATGAGCAAACTTACACACACAAACTTTGACTTATTACTATAAATATGGATAAAATTTTATTCAGAGACTACATTTGTGAAATTTATCATTACATAAAATTAAGCAAAGATTTGTTTAACCCTCTAGCATTCAATAACATTCAAACCTGTCCTATAAGTATCAGCTCTCAGTCTCACTGTTTGCATGACTTCCTGCATTATTTGTGATGATGTCAGATATTATGGCAGAGTATACATGGGTCAGGTTATTGTAGGTTGAATATTGAGAGCTGATATTTATGGGGCAGGTTGAATACTAAAGGGTTAAATACGATATAGTCGAGATCATTACATATTTGTATTGGAGATCAGTGGTTGAGTTCAATTAAAAAGGATCTTGAATACTGATTTTCTTAATGCAGGTCCTTTCCACTTGGAAGATTTGTGTAACAGAATCTTCCCACCCCCATTTCTCTTCATTTGGTATTGTATTTTTTATTTTATTTTTATTTTTTTAATCATTTCAACCCAAGTAAGGCAGTAAAGTCACAAAGATGCTAGGAGTTACAGAGGGTCAAAAAAAACTGAGAAAAAATATTATTGAGGAGAAAGGATAATAAAACAGGATTTAAAAAAAAAAAAAAGACAGATGATTGAAGCCTTTACATCTTTGAAGATCAAAGTTGAAAGGAATGTGAGAAAAGGAAAAAAGTTTTAAGTTTGTCTATTGTCCAGTTACCACTCCTCCCTAGTCTTTTGAACAGGAGTAGAGGTTTATCCCTTGTTTCCTGTTAAGGATTTGGTTTCTAGATCTTCAAGTCTCCTTCTAGCATCTCTAGTTGAACTCTGAAATTTTATTTAATAATTCTTTTTTTTCCCCACTCAGTAGGAGGAGATAGTTTGTCTATCATCCAGTTTATGCTCTTCCCCAGGTTTTGAACAAGAGTGGAAGTTTATCCCTTGTTCTGTTTAGAATTGTGTTTTTTGTTCTTTCTAAAGAATTTTTCATTCACTTTCACTCCCAGTAGCACACTGCATCGTAGTGGCATTATCACTTTCTTGGGGTGAATTGATTAAAAAAAAAAAATTAGTAAGCTATGATCAGATATTGCTGTTATATAGGAATTATCTTTGTGTTAAATATGATTATAATGAATTAAAAAAAGGAAACCTTTTCTTCCATTATCTATAGAGTAAATAATTGATCGGTTAACAAGGAATGATTGTTTTTGTGATGGTTGCAAACATTAGACTATTACACAAACTTTTATTACAAATTGTTTAAAATCACAAAAACTTGTATTCTAAATAAAAAATATTGATTTTTGAAACCTAAAGGCATCTGATTTATAATTGTTGAATTTAGATTCTATTGAAATGGAGCAATAATTATTTTAATGAGTTTTCAATTTTTTCCTCTTATTAAAAAAAAGAAAAGAAAGTAGTACAAATGTCAGAGTTGAGGTGGAGACATTAAAAGTATAGTTGAAGTAGAATTTAGAGGTAACCAGAAACCCAATTCTAAGCAGGAAACAAGGATAAACCTCTACTCCAGTTCAAAAGACTGGGGAGGAGTGTGAACCTATCTATTCTTAACACATTTCTCTACCTATTGTGGTATTGTAATGTTTAACTGTTGTTTCACCTCATAGAGGACACATTAAGTATGATTCAATGAAAGCAATGCATATAATTAGGTCATATGAATTTGTGATTGTGTTTCTGATCATTAATACATAGAAAAAGCCGTATTGCATGCAGTTAGTGATCAACCAGAGGTGATAATTCCAAGTTAGCCTCAACATCAACAGAAATGTGTCTGCAAGATTTCACTTGGGTTTTACTACCTCTCTCATCTTATAGTCAGGCAATTTGACTAAAGAAACCATGCCCTTTGGTCATATTTTATTTTTTTCTCAAACATGTCAAAGTGAGCAATCAACAAAAAAAAAAAAAAAATTTGATTTATAATTTTTATGAACCTACCACTAAAATGATGATCATTAGTGTTCAAAGAAGAATGACAGTTTATCAATTGCCCTTTAATATAAATAAACATTTTTTTTAGTGAGCTGTTAAATTTTTACAGCAATACATATGGAAATAAATCTTTCAATTCTTTGCAGCAAATATCAGATAGTTTTAATTGTTTTCACCAGCAAGACATCCAAAGGACAAAGAAGGCTTAATAAAGCCTGATAACCTAAACTGGTGAATTGGGGAAATATTTGAAAGAAAATGCAATATAAACATTGGCCAACTTTAAATAGAAAAGACTTTTTGTGCAGGAAATGCAACCCAGTGGCTTTGCTGCAGTAGAACAATGTTCATCATTGCAAGTGCAATATGGCAGATGATCATGGAGATGGGATAGGAAGTTCTTCCACATTTTACATTTCACATTCTTCTGACCTATTGCATTCAGAATCACTTGTTAATAAATAAAATTTCTTATTCATTGAACCAAAAACAGAATCTTTTATGAAGGCATACACAATTAACCTGACAAAAAACAATGTAAAATACTTTAACTGAATAATGATGCTATAAATTTATTGTCAAATATCTGAAATTTTGCATCTGCCTCCTGTTCAGCTGTTGTTCTTTACTTGAGTCTAGTAATGTAACAAAACTAGTACAATTATCAAATACAGTTATGTGTTCCTTTGGTAAGGATGGTGTTCCACTCCTAAAACTGCAATAAACCATAACTTTGTGAAACAGACTTCCACATGGATGCTTCATGTCTAAGGTCAGTTGTTATCTATCCTCTATAGTCTCATAATATTCAATTCCTAATCTTATGTTTATTGCATAAGCACCATTCAGTAATCCCTTTACATTGAGTGGCACTTGGATTTGCATTGGATTACCTTTATTCCCCCATCTCCTAAAAAAAATAGTATAAAATAACATTTAATAACTTTTTTTTTTTTTTTTTTTTTTTGTTGCTTAAGCCACAGTCAATAGTGGGGATGATTTAGATTTAGTCAAATTTGTGTACAGTTACTTATAAAAAAAATTATTTATTGATTCCAAATTCAAATAAACTACAGTGGCTGACTGATAACAAAAGTTCTTAGATTGAATCATTATTTCTTAAACAAATAATTGTTAACTTTAACTGTTTCCTTGGAGTTTATCTACTCAGGATTCAATATAAGTCTTAATTTAGTTTGAGATTTTGTAATACAAGAACTTCTAGAGAGTGCTTAGATTTATTGCAGCATTAATAATCAGCATTAATTTGTATTGAGGTCTTTGGTTATTCTACAACTTATAAATATTGAATAATGAAAGAAATGTGAGATTAACAAATTGAGAAAATGATGTTCAGAAATATGTTGGAAAGCAGCCCTAGACAAATGATCTCAACTTGGAATTTTTTTTTTTTAATATGATTAAGTCAAATATTCAGAATTTCCATTGAAATACATTAATATTAATCATATTGTACTAGCAAAGGGCATGTGAAAGTAGTTTGCTAACTAATTGCTTCAAATCCTTTGACTTTAAGTAATCACATAACCCACTATTTGGTTTTTCCCAAAAATGTTTTGTCAAACATTTAACAGACAATGCATTTATTTTTTGCATGATTTAATCATATTTAATCATGGGTTACGGTTGATTAAATACATGTCAAAAAATGTTTAATTTGCCAAAAAGTTCTTAAGTTTCGCAGTAAATTCATCATTAATTTAAGGCTTCAGTGATTTCCAGTAACAGGTTTTGTCTTTTTTATAGAATAAAATTGCAGCTTCATATTCACCTCTTCTTTACTTTGGCTTTGGGTTCCTGTTTTTTTTCTATCCAAGTAACCTTCTTTTAAACTGTCTATTTGCATAGATAAAAAGGATCTGACTGCTTAGCTATTTAGTCATAACTGGGAAAAGTTAATTTGTATCTTTCTCAAGAGTATTAGTACAAAGTGACTGGTAGCAATCCTAATGAAAACTTGAACTCTGTTTGCCAAGTTTGTTTTCAGTGCCAATAACTGTTGTACCACCCTGCACCTTTAAAATTTATTGAGCAACTTATTTACTTTTATATTCCATCTTTCTGAAAACTTCATAATTCAGTTCTATCAGAATTTATTTTTCTCAGCAAAAAAGCTAATCTCAGCACCGTTTCTAGTTTTCTAGGGAATTGAAATTTTCACTAACCTGTAGCAATCCGTATCATTTACAAATCCACTTCATTCTTTTTCAAGTTCTCTCAACTGCATTAGCTTTATTGTCAATTTCAGTCAATGTAATTTTTTACTGTTACCCTAGTAGGATATAACACAACTGCAAAGTTCAAACAGTATCATTCAACACTCAGTGTTGCATGCATTGGCAAGATACGCTTTTTGCTTGACAAAAGAAATCACCTTGGGGTGCTAAAAGTTAAGAGAATTTTGTAAAAGCTGGATTCCTCGAGAAAAAAAAACAGATGAGTAAAAATTTCTCAATTTGTGACCAGCAAAGAAGCATGTGGTCTACCAGTATCCTGATGGAATATTACACTCTTTCTCTTAACTAATTCTAGATAGATATTTTTCATTGTTTATTTAATTGGACTAATTGAGAACAGTACTTGTTTGAATTCTGTTTGCTTTTCCAGAAGGAGCTTATGATTGAGTACTCCATTCCACTTATCTTGCTTAGAGGAAGACTGGCCTTTGGTAATGGGAGACTTGTGAGATGCCTGTCTTCAGTCATTGTAGATCTTGAAGTGCTTTAAGTAACTATTAACTGCTAAAATTGGTATTTTGTGGTTTCAAGCACTAGATTTAGGTTACTTTATCAAGTTTATTCTTTAATATAAAGAGATATTTATGTATGTACTTGACTAATCTTATATATATTTTTTAGTTTATGTAAAGAGATCATAGATCAAACTTGTTAAATTTTTAACTTCCCAATACTTATTCATCTGTTTAGTTTAAAAATACAAACTTTAAAACTCTTTGAAACTTTGACTTTGAAAATTATTCAAAATCTTTATTTCAATTGTAAGGGAACAGCAGAATTGGCATGCATTAGATAATTCTACTATTGTAGATTTTACAAGTACATGAAAACTCTTTAATGACTTCTGAGAAACTATATACTTCTTAAAGAATCAACATTTTTGATAAAATTGGCTGTATTGCATACAATATATACAATGCTGATGACAATTGTTAGGATATAGTTGCTACCAAAAATTGAGTTTCTCTTACCCTGTGGTTACAACGGGACACAAGACTAGTATTCTTGCTTAGATGCAAAAATCAGCAGTTTGGAGCTTAAAATACCATTTTTAAAATTTTTCTATTTTTATTGATTTTTTTTTTTTTTTTTTATTATTTGTTTTTCCTAGAACAACCTCTAGTTTATTCTTGTACTATTTGTTTACATAGTTGAACGAGTCGCTTGCACTATTTCCAGTGTATCATTATCCCGCCATAATCTACTTTTGAAGTCCTGGACCACACTGGCTCCATCAGTATCAAATTTGTGCTTATCAAGGCCTAACTCTTGTGGGTGGGGCATGCTGTCAACATGCTGCATAGCCAGCTGGTATGTAGCAAGAGGCATAGAGGTTGGGGAAAAATAAAATAAAAAAAAAATAAAAAAAAAGTGCTTCAAAGATTCCATCAAAAATCAACTTTTTATTAGTGTATAATCAGACCAAATACCAGACATTGTGCACAATGACAAACCATAGTCAATCAACCTTGTGTAAATTTTGAGGAGGCCTGCCTTGAAAGACTCATCACTGATTTTTATTGCCTACACTGTTCAAATGAAGTCTGGTTATAAAGGTACCTGAGAATTCACTAATGAATACATAAAGAACCCCCCTTTTTTTTTTTTTTTTTTTTTTTTTTTTTGATACAAAGAACAGCTGTTAAAACTATCCTTTCATATCTATTAATAATTTGAGCCTACTGAAGATGATCTTTGAGTGGTATGATACTCACAAAAGCAATTTTTTTGTTAGCATGTGTCAGATAATCTAGTGATAGTGAATCAACAGCATCAAATGATTCAGTTTTAATATGCATGCCCGAAAGTGCATAAAAAAATTTATATAAATGACGTTAGAACAATCTTGATTTCTGCCATCTGAACTCCTGTTGATTTATCTCAAATAGTAGAACTAGTCCTAATGTGTGCAAAAATCTGAATAAATTTGTACAGAGTAAATGTACATGGATCTTACTGGGGTTCATGTATGTAGAGTAAAAACATTGGTAGCTATTAGTATATAAACAGATTTCCAGCAGTAATTAAAGCCAAGACTCACCCATATAGTCAAAGCCAAGTAATTGGTAAAACGTTTTGACATTACTACAAATAGCTGACAAATTTGAAGTGGTCCAAAAGTTAATCTAATAGTTGTTTAAACATCTGTATATTTATCGACAACTAGTAGTGTAATCTGGTAGTGTTTTAAAACAAATCACTTGTGATAGTAATTCCAAATTACCATTCTCATCTGTGAGAAACTGTCTGCTCATGTTCTCTAAAGACTATAGCACAATTTACCAAATATTTAGGTATATATGATCTCAGTTTATATTAAGAAAATTGATTGTAAATTATTTTTTATTTAAATAAACCTTTACACAGTTTCTTTTATTAGGATATAATCATACAACAGGTGTTCAGAAAGTTTTACTAGTTTAAATAATGGAAGGAAAATTTGTTTTTCCTTTTTGTGTTCATATCAAATTACAGAAAATATTTTTTTTATCATTCTTTAATTTGTTTGTAATAGTTTGACTAGGGCATATAAATAGATACTATTTCAGATATTTGTAGAATATTAAATTTTTGTGGCTTTGGAGCAAATGTATATACCAAAAGCACTCTTACATTTTCCTGATGGTAATTTATTTTCTTTTAAAATAATAGTTTGTTGTAAGTTGTATCTTTTTTAATGTTTTATGTTTATTAATTTGTTGTTAGGTACTGAGTTTGTGATTTAGAGAAGAAATGAAAAATGTATTTTGGAAATTCTTTTGGTAATCCTTCATTCATTCATTCTCTCTCTCTTTTTATATATATATATATATATATATATATATATATATACACACACACGTTCATGAAATTTGAACATAAATTTTTTTTCTGTCCAGAATGTACCCAAACATTTAATATTAATAAAGATGTATCCTATGTTGGACAATGTCAATTTCATCTCTTTAATGAACTTTGTTTAGGACTTCATACACTTTTACTAGTATCCCTTCCATTTTTTTTCTAAACCGTCTATAAAGTCCTCTTTTGGGATTGCCATCGGCTACCTTGTTGTATACTCTTTAATCTTGTCAATAGTGTTTCATCAGTTTTTTTGTTTTTTTTAATGACACTGTAATGGGAGTAATGCAGTGATGTAAAATATATATATATATATATATATATATATATATATATATATATATATATATATATATATATATATATATATATATAAAAATAGGACAAAACAGAAAAAATTAATTTTTTATGCTAATGGTCAAGTCCCTAGAGCCACTCAAGATAGAGGGTTACTGTGTGATGTTGTATGAGTAACAAAATGCAAGAAGTATATTTGGATTTATAAAATGTTAAAACTTGAAACATTCAAATTAATAAAATTTGAAGATAGATAGATTGAAAGTTTTAAAGAAGTTCAATCATTGAGAAGGCAACAGTCACATAATACCAAAACTCATAATAGGCATCTCACTGTTCCTATCTGATTGGTTGTCAAGTTACGTCAAAGCAACTGGTTCTGAAGATGCCTGGATATGTTATACTCAATAAATTTACAAAAAAAGAAATTTTTATAGAATCACAAACATTTATACCTTGACATTTAAGTATTTCTTTTTTGTCTAGTACTTTATTGTTATCTAGTAGGATGCTGTATCAGTGGGGTTGTGGTTAACAAGCTAATCTTGTAGACCATTACTACTGCAAATGGTTCAGTTCTCACTGGATGCCCACATTTGGGGTTTTGTGCCAGATTAAGCAATGCTTTCTATATACTGATATTATTCAGGTTTATCTTGTTTTATTTCTTTGTATAATATTTTAGTTTTTCTGATAAGTATGTAAAAGAATGATATATATGCACAATTTTTTTTCAAATTTATGTTTGGGCCTTACATTTAAATATCAGATTTTCACAAAGGGAAAAAAGAACATTCTTGGTGTTAAAAATTATAACCTAATTGAAAACAAAACAAATATCAAGTTTAAAAAATTTAATTGTCAAAGTTTCTATGCTAATTTTTAATTTTATATCTTAAAAAATGGTATCTGCTCTATAAATTTGGGATGTAAAAACTCAAGCTAACATTGTATCTTTAATAGCCAATTCCCATAAATAAAATGGATTTTATTTATTAAGAACTTTCAAAATTAGAAGATACCTGAATAAGAATCTTACCTTTTTAAGAAAAACATGTTACTTCTCAATTTAGAAAGATTTCTCTCACTTGATCAAAGAGAAAGGAAGAAAAAAGATTTTGTATTGCAATATTAAGACAAAATTTTCTGAGTTAACTTAATGCTAATTTTATCTTAAGATTTCAATAATAACCTTGAAAGTTAGTCAATTTATGGTTGTGTTGATGACTTTATTTATATATTTATGTATTTATTTTTTTAAATAATCTTTGCTGTCCAAAAAAATATAAAGCTATTTCATAGGGGAAATTCTGAAGTCTTCATGTAAGGATTAAATTTAGTTTGAAGATAGAGAAAACAAATACTTCAACAATTAAATATTCATTAAAAGCAACAGAATGGTTGAAGTAACTTGTTTAATTGATTATTTTCCCCTGTGAAAAAAAAAATATAACTTTATTTTATACATATAAATAGCAATCACTAGTAGAAAAATACTAAAGATACTAGCACAATCTTAAATATAAAAAAAATATTGGTTCATTGAATGTCTTCACTTGGAAAACCATCTGCTCTGTTTTTCTGCAACTATGCAGTGGTGTGTGTGTGTTAAAAACATGAGCTTGTTTAATGATACTTTCTCTATTTTTATTTAAAACAATGGCTTTGTTTAGAAATTTAGAAAATATACACTTTTTTTCTATGCAGTAAATGACCAAATTTTGAGCTTCTAAATTAAAGCTTCCATTATTTTTTATGTTAATGATTAGGTTTTGCTTAAGTGACTGGTATGTATGAAGAAATGGAATTTGTAAACTTTGCTTTAAGATTTTTAAACTACAGATAATTATCAGGATTTTTTTTTTTTTTAAAAAAGGCTTCTCTTTTTTTCTTTTTTTTTCTCAAGAATTTGACCAATTTGTGGAGACTAAAAGTTGTTTTAAGTTTCACTTGCTCTTGTGATTTTGTGGTGTTTTGTTTTAACATGCCTCTTTTGTTGTTTTCAGGTGAAAATGCCCCCCAAATTATCCGGTCGTCAAAAAGTTCTACCTCGTATTGAAATTGACGGTAGTCAGTTTTTTAAATATTCACTTTAAACAACTTCTATAATCATAAAATCTTATAACTTTCTTTTTTTTCTCTCTCTCAATCTCAATCACTCCTTTCTTTCTAACCTTCTGAAGAGTTTCTTGTTGCATTCAAATTTCTTTTCTTGTTCAACAACTTTCAGCATGTAAATAAGATGAATATCATCACTTTAATTTTTGTATTTACTCACTGGGAGTTATGAATTGGCCAAGACACTCACGTATCACTTGATGAATAAGTGAACTATTTAATACATTTTATATCTTCTCTCTCCAGAAATACTCATGATCATAAGATAAGGTATAGTAAAAATATTGTGTACACTAAATAGATGCAGAAACACGATAGAAGAAAACCTATCTCCACCTAATAACCAAATGTTTGAAATATGAAATCCTACTATTTGCTTTTTTGCATGTGTTTAAATGAATTTAGGTTTTATAGAGTTCTTTTCCTGATAAATTAGCTGTTAATAAAAATTTTGATCTATAACTGAATTGATATTAGTTTTCATTTTTGACTTCCATCATAAATTAAAATAAAAATAGTTTTCAGATTGTTACACTTTAATTTATACTAATTGTTTTATTCTTGTTTTAAATGTCATCTCCCTTTTAAGACATTGGCAATCATATCTCTCTCTGCATATTCCTTTTCTTTATTATTTGGAAATTGCCATGACTTCCTGGGAAAAATAATGGAATGGATTTCCATTGCTTTCTCCATGGTTTGGAATTTACAAAAGTTTTTTTAAAAAAATTTTAAGAGTGACTTTATGTGAAGGAATCATAAAGAATGGTTCTTTTTTAAAAGAAAATAAAAAATTATGCACAAAATAAATATAAACAATCTACAGAGATTGGTTGAATATATGAAGAAAGATTATGCCGAATAAAGATGAAATAATTTTATTTCTAAATTCTTATAACTTTTATGTACATAGGATGCTAAAGCTGAAGGCCCAAAAGTCCCCGCAGGAGTTAGCCTAAAGTCCACCCAAAATGTGGTTTCTAGGTTAGTAATTACTATTACTTTATATACTGGCATAACATAAAATAGTGTTCCAAGTGATGATCTGTATTGGTAAAATAACTATAAAATTTCGTTTTAAAGGTTAATTGTATAACTATACCTGAGTTTTTATTTTTAAAATTTATTTTTATTGGAACTAAAATTCAAGTCTTAAAGATACATTGACAAATTTGATATGATGATCTGGTCTAGTGCTCTGAGTATATGTCTAGAGATTCTCAACAAAATCCAAAGAATCGTCTGTAATATCATTTCTGACCTGGCGTCTTGATTTCAATCACTTTCCTACTGCCAAGACATGGCTTCCTTTTGTCTTTTCTATAAACATTTTCGTTGTTCTGATGAACTCCCCTTTTTGGTAACATCGGCTGCATGAATTTAAGCATACAACTAGGTCTCATCATTTTACTGTTTAGATGTAACTGTAACTTCTATTTTAATGATTTTTCTCACTTTTTTTTATAGCTTTCCTGCCAACTATGATCTTCAAAGATTCAAATGCAGCATCAATTGCCATATTCTATCTTCCTTTCCTTTCACTAAAGTCTCCTCATTCTGTTCTACTTTCATTAACTGCCTATGTCTTAATGGTGGTATCACCTTGCTTGGTGTTAAATGATTAAAAACAAAATGCTGCTTAATTGTAAAATGACAATCTAGGAGTTAACAATAGAAATTAAGATTAAAGAAATACTAAACAAAAATTATTATTTGATGGGTATTTTGGAAGATTTTAATCTTTTAAGAACAATAGAATAAAATTGGCTGATCTTATAGCATAAATTTATACCATAAATTGTTTTAAATGTTATACAAAATTTAAGCCCTTGGTGTTACCCCCATATACTGTCTGTCCTTTTAACAGGCCCATTCATTTTCACATAAGCTTAGGCAATTTTTGAACAATCTGGAACAGGCTATATTAATTCAGCTTTTATCATATGATCTATGACAGTCATTATTACTTAAATTATGTACTGTACATCTTCAGATATGGCTAGATAAAGAATTACATTTGCCAAATGCTTGCTGAATATTCAAAAAAGGCTTAAACCGTAATACATTAATATTGATAGGGGCTTTTTTTTATAATTTGGATGATTACAATTTCAATCTTGTACAATAAATGGAAACTTAGTCTACAAAATTGTAGTTTTATTTTCTTGTTTCTCTTATACATACATATGGGAGAATATTATATAAATTTCTAGAAATCTGGACAATTTTGGGCAATTAATTGACAAAGTGGAAAATTGCTACTTTAATTAAAAGAGAAAGCAATTTACTGAGGCAAAAATGTCTAGAAAGTGTGCTGATTGCCAAATTATCCATGGTAAATTTGTGTCAAGGTTTTTGCAACATTTCACCTTTTTGTCAGGTCTTGTGTTATCACAATGTGGAATACTTACAAGCATAGAATGAATGACATAGGCTAGATTATATGTCTAGATACATTTAAATAAATAAAAAATTTTAAACTGAAATTCAACATTTCTCTTCGGTACATAAGTGATGCCCGTGTTTTTATCTCCCCATCCTACACTTATAATTTCATCAATAAAAACATCTTTAGTCTGGAGTCCTTCAAGAGAATGAAACAATTTTTCCACTCTGTCATTCAATTTATCTCTCTCTATCTATCTATATCTATATATATATATATATATATATATATATATATATATATATATATATATATATATAAAGAAGCATTTTTGTCCATGCAGAATTAGAATAAAAAAAAGCAGTTGGTAAATGGTATATTTAGAGTTGTTATTTACTAAGTGTAGCTTAATTTTAACACAAGACCACAAGTATGGATCACTTAAAATGAGGGTCAAAGACATTACTAATGATCTACAAGTTCATCTTGCTAACCATTTTACTACAATGAGGTTCTTTGATATATTTGGAGTTATCTTACTTGATGCTAATTGCCTCAAAAGTACTTCCTTCCACAATAAATGCCCAGACTTGAAGACTACCTAAGTACTATTTTGACTAAAGTTAGGTGCTGCAGTTAAGGTCATATGTTAAATAATTTATGACAGATTGGGTTACAATATTTATAATTTCAAATCCTAATGAGTGATATCCTTCCCACTCATTTATTCTTAATATGGATATTGACCCAATTCATAAACATTAATGAGTCTCTTTTAAAAGTTAACTTGCTTTCAGTGTCTATAAAACCTAATTAACAGCTTAGTTTGATACACTTTACTATGGAAAGATTTAATTTAGAAAGGTTTTCTGATTATTAGAAATTAAATATTAAAATTGTTTAAAAAATTCTAAAAATTAGGTTAAGTATGTATTGTGAATAATTTTTTCTTTCCCTCCAAAAAGAAAAAAATTAAATAGGTCAGATTATATGAAATGTCAAATGTAATGCAGTATAATTTTCTCTTTATCTGGATGCATATTGGTGCAAATGTATTATTATTGATGCTAGTACATTAGATGTAAAACAAATAAAGGTATTTTTTCCTTTTTAAGAAAGATGTTGATCACACAAACAAAATTTCTATTATTAATGTTGGTTATCATTTGAATTTTAAGCTATTTTCCATCATATTACTCAAATTATAGAGAGCCAATATTAGCAAAGCCTTACCTTTATGAATATTTAAGTTTAGCATCTTTTTTTTCTTTTTCTTTTTTTTTTTAATCCTTTCATCCCAAGCAAAGCAATAATGCTACTAGGAAGCAAGGGATTACTGGGAGTGAAAGAGAAGGAGAAAACTTTAGTTAGGGGAGAGAACTGTGAAATAACAGGATTCAGGAAAAGAGAAGATGACAATTGGCATTGCATAGAAAGACTATTGCATCTATCTTCTTGCTTACTTTGAAAATCAGCATTTAAACCACATTTTAACTTCTATGTGCAGTGTCACTTCAGGACATGGACACTCATACCATTGCACAAATTCCTGTGCTTTGTAGTTCTTTTGTCATTTTGCTATCTCTCTTGATCCCTGTCCTTCCAACCAGTTCTTTAGTAGGTTATTTGCTGCTTTCCCCTGTTTCTTTTGCTTCAATATATCCTGTGAGTGTAAAATTCTCCTAACCCTCTTTCCTCATTGTGTCTCATGAATTTCAACAGTTTCTGATTCTATAAGTGTCCTTTTTGTTTCCATTTTCCTCAGAACTTTTTTGTTTCTCACATGTTCAGTCAATGGTATTCTCAGTATCCTTCTGTCGAACCATATTTCTGTTTCTTCAAGTCTATCTGGGAGGAGGTGATCCAGCATTTACTGTTATATAGGAGGAACAATGTTACATTTTTAAATTTTTATACTTGCTTGATTTTGGTATCTCCAATTCATACACATCTTGGGTATTCTTTTTGCTGACAACCATGCATTCTGTTTTCTTTCAATTGGTGTTTAATCCTTTCTTTGCACTTTCCTTTACTACCTTCTGTAGAAATTCCATTCATTTGTACATGCCTTCTGAGGTAGCATTAGTCTTCTGGTATATCGCTGCTATTGTATATTTTATTTATTATATCTGTAATTTTGTCAA
This sequence comes from Acanthosepion pharaonis, assembly GCA_903632075.3. Classification (NCBI taxonomy): domain Eukaryota; kingdom Metazoa; phylum Mollusca; class Cephalopoda; order Sepiida; family Sepiidae; genus Acanthosepion; species Acanthosepion pharaonis. The sequence goes on along the minus strand of CAHIKZ030004155.1, from coordinate 696,163 downwards.
TGCTGAAATTATCTAAAGCTGCAAGGAACTTATAATTCCATCTGGACTTGTTACTTTGTTCCTGTTCAATTTGGCCAGTGCTGATTTCACTTCTGACTTTAATATTTTTGGTTCTTCCATATTTTTTGGTAATACAGATTTTCCTTTTTCATTGTGGAAGAGTTCTCTGATGTATTCATTTCATTTTTGAAGTATTTTTCTTACTCTATTATCAGCATTCTATCTTTTGATTTTATCCATCCTGTAATTGAGTCATTGAACCATTTCACTTTTGCCTGCTTGCATTTGTTTCCAATTTCTTTGTGTATTCTGTACTATGCCTTGGTATTGTTTGCTATTTTTTTCATCATGCCAAAAATTTCATCTGTCATCAACTTCTTTTTTACTTGTCTAGTTTTCTTTTGTATGATCTTCTTTGCTGATGTTACTAAAGCTTCTCTTAATGTGATTCACTCCAAATTTCCATTCTCACTTAGTTCCTTGTATCTGCATTTAACACTGTCAGTATATATCTTTCAAATTCGGGTCATTCAGGAAATTGTTGTATTGCAATTTGGACGCTATCTTGGTCCTATTCAACTTCTGTAGTTTTACTCTAAGTTTACATATCACTGGAAGATGGTCATTCCTGCAGTCAGTACTTGGATATGTTTTGCAGTATAATATGGGAAATGTATAACAGAGATTAATTTTGTCTGGTATAGTACCAAATCAAAAAGTAAGAAGACTATTATATCCATAAATCCATTACAAACATAAAATTACAATAGTATCTGAATATTAACTCATTTTTAAAATTAAAAACTAATATTCATTTTAATTTTATGAAAAAAAAGCTAGCCATATTGTAAATATATCGGCACTTTTTTTCTTCAGCTAAATTCTATTGATTTAAGGAAGTATAAAGTTCTGAAATGAATATGTACTTTCTCAGTTGGAAGCATTATTGCATGAATGAATGCCTGAAGCTCTTCAAATGAAATCTCTTAAACTACAAAAAAATCTGCTTTTCATTTGAGCTCTCTTCAGTGATGCTCTTTTTTATTACTAATGCTTTGTATCTTAATCTCCCTGTTTTGTCTTTATATTTTCTATATAAAAGTGAATGCGTGTGTTTTAGTTAGTACTTCTGTGATATATTAGTCAATTTTAACCAAACATACCAAAGTAGATACCAACAATGCTTGGTTGGGTTTATCAATTTAGTAACTTTTGGTTTGTATCCTGAATCAGTAAAGGAGAACATACATAAATGAAATTATTTATATATTTGGAAGTGAAAAATGTTAATAGACATTTTTAATTCTGATATCCATTTTGTCGCTGATAAGAATGTTGATGAATAGATTTTCAATATGCTGTTGTTTGGTTTGTTTTTGTGGCTTTTTATGAAATCCTATGTGGAGTTTACACTGTATTTTCAGGTTGGGTATGATTTGTTTGATAAACTCTATATCTGATTTCATCCAAATTCTTAAAAACAATTGACCCAAAAATTGTACATTGGCATCATTGGACACTGAAAGTCTAATCACTAACACATGTCAGGGAAACAATTGACATCATGATTACTAATCCTCAAATCCTGCTTCTTTTTTTTTTTTTTTTTTTTTTTTTTTTTTTTTTTTTTTTTTTTTTTTTATCAGATATATTTCCAAAACTACAAATTTATGAAAAATTGGCCAATTCATAAAATTGTTACAGTTCAAAATTATATATACTATATTTTTTAAGTGAACGCACACGCATTTATTTTATATAATACATTACTTTATTAATAATGATAATAAACCAACTATCATTTGTCTGTTTCAATGAAAATTTTCAAAAACCAATTGTCAGCATTTTGCCACAAAAAGCCATATAGCTTTTTGTATTTTAATTTATTTAATTAATACACCGATTTGATTTCAAACATAAGGATCTGAATATTTCATAATCAGTTTTCAATTTTAATGAAGTACAGGAACTGTCTGGACATCTACTTATTTTACTTCCACTCTTAAATGTTTACTGATATGATTGACCAAAAATAGATATTATAACAAGAATATATGAAGTAGATATTTACAAGTCAAGAAGATATTTTGTGACTTTTCTCTCTTTCCTCTTCCTCCCTCTCTTTCCTCTTCCTCCCACTCCCTCTCTCCTCCAACCAAGTTGATAAAGCCACTAAGATGCTAGGAGTTACTGAGACTAAAAGAATTGCTATTAAGAATAGGATTCAGTGAGACAGAAGATAACGATTGACATTGCATTTTAATTTTTGAAAGTCAAACTTGACTGAAAAGCAAGAAGTCTGAAGAGATTTCTACAAGCAAGAAGTGCAAGACAAGAAACTCTCAGCCTGGAACATGGTTACATCTAGCAATTTCAACTGGAAAATGATGATTGGAATGGGATATCTTTTTAAAACAATTCACAGAAAGTTGAAATTTAGTTTGGTATCATCATGGTTTAGTCAGTAGCTATTACATCAGCAAGATAAACTATTTGTGTTTGATTTAAAAAGAAAATGGTAGTGGTAGAGTTTTAGTATTTTCAAAAAAATTTAGTAAGTTCTTTACAATTTTCTTTTACTACATATTTTCACTTATTTCTCACAATTGTAAAATTTGGTAACTTCTGGAAGATTACCCCCTTCAGATAAGAATAAAACATCTGTAAATACAACAAATGATAAATGCAATTAGTTTGTCATATATTCTGTATCAAAAGGGGGATAACTCTTCTATCTCCCCCCCCCCTCGGACACTATGTAGAAAAATTCAACATTTACATTACTTTGATTACCTGTCAAGATAGTGATACTTCTGTATCCAACTTTTCCCAAAAATAATTTTCACGTTTTCCAGGTGTACTCACTTGCTGATAAATATATCTTGTGTACATGAAAAAATTTACAAATACCAGATTTACAGGATGGTCTTGCTATCTTGATTTAAACTTGTAGTTTTATTTTTCTTCATGCATTGTCTTAAATTCACCTATTTACCTCTAAATAAATACATGTTTGTTTGTAGTTGTGACACTTACTACTGAATTCAAGTTACAAGTTCTCATCATCTGAATAATTAGTCGCTTTGAAGAATGGATATAAAACCTGATGGGTGGCTTTTCTGATATCACTGGAATTGTTCCTGTGGAATTAGCAATTTCTCTTGGGTAATTTTGTTAAAATGAAATGAATTTTCAGAGTATGATTATAACTGAGTATAACCTTAAAAGTTATAGAGGTATAAATATATGTAGACTAATATCAGTATATAATTGAAACAATTTTGGCATAAAGAAATATAAAATTATGCTAAGTACAAAAGTTTGAAATGATTTTAATGCCTAAATAGCACTCTACTGTCTTTTAAAATGAAAAAAAAAAAAATTCAAATATATTTTATATTGACAACTTGAAAATCTATTAGCAATATTTTTTTCTCAATTAGATATCTATCTAATAAAAGCCACTAAAGGTAGCAGGTTACTAAATGTGATTGTTGTCAGAAAATGTGCAAATTATGAGGATATGTAGGATAAATAATGACTAATTCAAAATAAACAATGATTCTCCTTGAGGCTTAATGTCAAACAATTTTTTTTTCTTTTTTGCTATTTATTGATTGCAAAATTGTTTTGGTTCTCAAAGCATGAAATTGGAGGATTGGAGAAAAGTAATGTTATTTTGGTTTAAAGCTTTCAGAATGCAGCCTCCTGTTTTGTGTCAATGAAACAAGGTTGGTTTTATTAACATTATATTCCAAGCTCAACAATGTTGTCAGTTCAAGAGAAATTAATTTAGAAATGATCCATTGTACTGTTAAAGAACTAGAAGTTTTAAAATTTAGTATTAGAGGAATGAAGTGTGACATGATAGTGTTGTATGTTTTGTTTTTTAAATCAATAACCTGTCAATTGTTTGAAGTCCTGTGAAAGCATTACTGATTTAAATCCTAAAATGTTATTGAAATGTTTCCTTGATGAACCAATGTCATTGATACATCATTGACTGTGCAGCCACTGACCTGTTGTTTCATTGTTTTTTGTTAAGTAAATGTTCATTCCATTTGGGGGATACATTCTGTTTAACTCAATGATTCATAAAAGGTGGCAAAATGTTTTATTTACATTAAGATCACTAAAGAGAAATTCAGTTGAACCAAACAAAAAAAAATACAACAATTGGAATAGTACTAAGAAGTGTTTGAGTTAAACAATACCAACTTTTACTATTAATGATGATGTTAGTCTTTTACATATTTTTTTTTTTTTAGATTTCAGAATGTTTACTTATAAATTTTTCTTAAGATATTTGCTTTTTCATGTATTACTGAATATTTTTAGTCGACTCACAGCCCATATCAGTATCAGGGGCCATTTGACTTGTTGTATATTGTTATAGGCTCTTAATGAATAAAGTGAATAGTATAGAATTTTTGTGCTTTTTTTTTTTAAACTTAACATAGATGAATGGTATAAACACACTAAAGCTTGTATTTTTAGACAGGGAGGGAGACTCTAGAATCTTATTAAAATATATACAAAAATAAAAGGCCTTTCTTGAGAGGATTTTTATAATTAAACAAGTTCTTAATTTTAAAGAAACAGTTTTGTCAATTTTTAGCAGTCAATAACATAAGTAGATCAATAGAAAATACATTCAACATTTTTGTTTTCTTCCTTTCTGTATTCTTTATTTATTTTGGATTACTTATAGAGGCAATAGCAAGAATACATATCTTTGCCTTTTTTCAAGCCAAAGTAAGTTAGGCATAATAGACGTTATTCAGTAATTCTTTACCATGACTTTCAGATCTTGAATTGGGAACAGTTAATAATCTATAGTATTCACTATTCCCTTATATATTTATAATTTTTATTAACAGAGAGAGGTACATAATTTCTTGTCATAATGCTTTCCTTTTAAATTCTCTTCCAATTCATGACTCCAGTATCTTTGCCTGACTTTCCACTTAGAATGGAGTTTCTACTAAGTGATATGCATAACTCTATCCATGGTTTCTGCTATCATCTCTAAACTGGTTCCCCACAAAGCATGTTAACTTGATGGTATTCCTGCAATAGTCCTAAAGAAATGTACTCCTAAAATGGCTCATGAATCCCTTGCTGCTTTCTTGGCTGTTGGAAATCCTCTTATGCAGTTCCTATTTTTAAGGATTCTGGTAAACCATCTGAGTTTTCTAACTATTGACCTATTAGTCTTCTACCTCTTTTTGACAGTCTTAGAGGTTTTAATCAACTCTGAATTGGTTAAACATCTCATCTCACAGGGTCTTCTATCAGGCAGACAATATGGCTTTTATTTCCCTGGATCAACTGCTGATGCATTAACTGTTATTGTTGAAAAAGTCTTGACAGGGTTTTGCATGCTGGTCCTCTCAAACTGAAGGGTTATGGTATTTCTGGCCCAATTTTTTTTATTTGATTCAATCTTAGCAAATTGCAAAATGAAAGTGATCTTGAATGGCCATTCTTCAAGATCTATTTACAATAATATGGGTGTCTCCCAGGGCTCTATTTTAGATCCATTCTGTTTCTAGTTTTCATCAATGACCTTCCTGATGTCATCAGTTCTCAACTTGCTATATATGCATATGACACAACTATTTACTCCTGTCTTAATGGTAAGTAAGTCTGATAGATTTGATAACAAATTGTAAGTCATTTTTGAGATCAGCTGCCAATCTGTTAACTGGTACAAGAGATGGCTTTTTAATTTTAATGCCTCCAAACTAAAACTGCTTTTTTTTTTTTTTTTTTTTTTTTTTTTTTTTTGATGCTAGCCTTCAGGAGAGTGACTAATTGCACCTTTTCAGGATAATGTTTTCCTCTGACATGGAGTAGAATGATTATATTGACTCACTTGATAGGCCTTCTGCTAGGAAAGTGGCTTCACTGAGTTAGACAATTTTTCTCACCAGAATCTTACACCTTTATAAGTCTACCATTCATCCATACATTGAATATTGCTGCCATGTTTGGACTAGTGTTTTTGCCATATATCTAGAGATTCTTGACAAAATCCAAAGAAGAATCTGCCAGATTATCTGTCCTGACCTGACATCTCAGCTTCAGTCCTTTTTCCACCACCATAAGGTAGCTTCCCTGGGCCTTTTTTACAAATAATTTAATTGCTCTGAACTTTCCTCTTTGGTACCTCAACTTTATGAATACTATACTGGCAGTTAGTGTTTATCATTTTACAGTTGAAATTGCTAGATATAACTGTAAGTTCTATGCTGTTTCAACTCTTGTGTTTCTCGTTTGTAGAACTCTCTTCTGGCTTCTTAATTTCCAATCTTCAAAATTTTAAATGCAATCAATGTCAGTTGTCATCTTCTGTCTCCTTAGATCCTATTCTTTTATTGTCCTCTCTCCTTAATGATCTTTTTCTTTTTTTTTTCTTTTGGGTTTTCTTTCAGTCTCAGGAACCCTTTACATCATAGTGGCTTTATCACCTTGCTTGGTTTGAAATGATTAAAAAATATTCTTGTGTACATCATTTATCCAAGGAAATCAACAATTTTTTGATTTGTTTGACATGTAATCTTATTATTTTCTCTGTTCATTCAAAACCATTCTATTTTTAGATCTTTATACTAAAGCTAAAAGTATGCAACCATTGAACGCTTTTCAAAATGAACAAGGTTTTTGTGTTTTTTCATAGATGGAGGGGGTGATAGTAACATGAGAAATAAGTTTGTTATATAGGATTAGTTGATTTTTTTTTTTTTTTTTTTTTTTTTTTTTTTTTGTCTCGAGTTCCTTTTTGTTCTGTAACTTTCCCATGTGGCTTTTAGGGCAATGGTGATTTTGTTTGTTTCTTGGTTATCTGTTTTGTTCATCCATGTCATTTGTATAACTAGCACACAATCATAATGGATTTCATGGGATTCTTGATTTTATCTTGTAAGGAAGGGTTTGATTTAATACTGTTAGTAATGCTTTTAAATAACTGGATTACTATAATTTCTTCACATGAATTTTACTCAGCTATTATTTTTCTAACATTTTCTTTTCTATATATTGAACTAAGACACCTTGAAGACAAGATCAATTTCACAAGGAATGAACAGATGAGACTAACATGCACTTAAATAAGTCTGTCATGTATGATAGACTTTCTTTAGGAGATCAAAATACTGACCATTGTTTTTTTTTTTTTTTGTTTTTTTTTTTTTTTTTAATTAAAATATTTTTTTTCTTTACAGGATTAAGTTAATCATAATTAATTTATTTGCAGGTTGATATAAGGAAAAGACTACTTGTGTTTGATAGATGTGTTAATGCTTTTATTTTTTATATGAAACTGTGGGGATTACCCCAACTTGGTCTGTCAAGATGTCCATGAGGTGGTACTATTTCAGGACTATAAAAGCTTGGAGGCAATTTTCCTCATCCTCTTTTCACTTTTATTTTTTAGCATGTGATAAGGAAGACTTGACTAGTTTTCTCTTCTATGTGGACTTAGTCACTCTGCCATGTAGTGCATCTACTGCATGCACTCTCTCACACACACACACACACACACACACATATTTCCTAATGTTTTTCCTTTTCAGCTCTATACAAACTAGTATATTTTTTTTCTCTCTTTTTTTAATCATTGATTAAAAATAGCGGAAAATATCTGTTGGCATTTATTCCTTACACTCATTCCACATTTATTCCATTTTATTTTACCTCTACAAATGATTACAATCTGTCATTTACATGTAAGGACTTAAGGTTGAGATAGAAGTAGTGACATTTTAGTGTGAGAGGAAATAATGAAAAGTGTTGACTTATACAGTTATCACCATGCAAAAAAAAAAAAAGAAAATATATACAATCAACAATGATTGCTCATAAGCAACAGTGATCTACTAATGGTTTTCTTTTGTATGTGAAACTGATTATCAATTTTTTTTTCCTTCCTCTGATTAACTCCCATCATAATTGAACATAGTTTATAGGTAGTTATGATGCAATTCTAACACCTATACCTAGACGCATTGTGATTTTTTTCGTTGCAGAATTCCTGCATTCTAGTTATATTTTGTCTTCAGATTTTGGTACCCTTTTCTCCAACAGGCTGTGAGAAGGGTGTGGTAGGTTTTGCGAAATGTGCCTGGGTGCCATTTCAGTTACGCCTCTGCTGCTGGTATGCCATCTCTACCAGTTACCACCTCTGATGAAAACGTTGGGTTGACTGCACCCCACGTTCCTACTTCCACCTCTCCTGAAGACTCAGAATCCGGTCCCTCCCCGATGGTGACAAGCCGCTGTGTGGCATTTGTGATGCCAGAAGATGTGTCCAACTCTTGTGAGTAGATTGCATGGGAACGTTTCGTAGATGGCACTTTAACAAACACAGCTCTGATGAGCAAGTGGTCTCTTGTGTTTGCGTTGCATTGTTCATATTAATAAATTTCTGTTCTGTACTTTCAAGAAATTTACTATTTTGTTTTTGTTTTCCTTTTTAAAATTAGAAAAATTTTACTTTTTTATAGTTTGCTTTTTTTTTTTTTTTTTTTTTTTTTTTTGTGAAGGATTTTCATTTAATTTCAAATTTTCTCATTCACAGATTGTTTTTCTGTTTTTGAAACTTGCTATTTTTACCTGATACGCTGGTTACATATTGTTTTCAAGCTTTTGAAACAGCCTTGATAGTTTTTCAATGTTGTAGAAAACGAAATTTTCCTGGCTTATTCACTTAATTTTGTTTTTCTCAATCTTGTATTCTTGCCAGTCCAGGTGGTGTAACATTTACCTCCATAGAAAATAGAATTGACAAATTGAGTTTAAGTTCTGGCCAAGACAGTTGAATTTACTCTGACCTTGGGGAAAGACATGACTTCATTTCTTCTTTTCTCTAGCCTTGGCAGAGTAAATATATGAAAAGGACATGATTGAATTTAAAAATGTGGAAAAGGCAATAGGAAATTTCTCTACTACCTTTCACAAGAACAGTCATGGCAATTTACAGAAAGGGAAGCTATAGAAAGTCATTATTATCCATGTTCTGATGAGACATGGAATTAAAAACAAAAAACCTCTTACCTCAAATTCTGATAGATATTATGTTACCAAATTACCATAAATGAGTCTATTCAATAATTTTTTTGTTAATGTCTCCAATTTTCTTATTCTCTAACAAAATGTTTTCTACAGAATTGAAAATTCTGATAATTTTATCAGTTTTTTCTTTGTATTTGTTTTCATTCTAAATTGTTTTTGTTGCTTTCTTTTGTTACCATTTAAATATTTTTGATTGCCGAAAAGTTTTTGTGTGTTGTTGTTGGTTTTTTTTTTTTTGTGTGTTATTTGCTGAATCCTTTTCTTGGCAGTCAGCGTTTACATGATAAACTGCTTAAATTATTATTTTTTTTCTACCATTTTGGCTTCTGTGCTCTGATCGTTTAAGTATTTCAGTATAGTTAAGGTTGCCAAATTTACCATGTTGAAATACTGGACACTCTATTTAAATTAAAATGATTCCTAATTTGTATATACATATAAAATTGAGATAAAATGATACAACTGCATGGAACAAATTTTGTAGACAAGTAATATAAGTAATACAGTCATCTGGGTTAAATTATTTTTTAAATTTAATACAGGCTATTTTATGTATCCTGATGAATTTAATAGACAGGATATAGGATAAAATGTATTAAATACTGGAGATGTTATATGCCTGACAACACTGATGTGGTGAAACCTGCCATTATATAACATAGAAGAATGAATTGAAAAGAAACTTATAAAATGCTGTATTGATAAAAATGTACGCCCTGCAAATGACTTAAAGGGAAAAACAAAGAAAAACACTCTAAACCTGGTTGACTAATTTAACCTTATACTGATTAACTATTAACCATATTTACTTTGGATTTAACAGTTTATATTTGATTCTTTTTAGCATAAAGAAACATATCAATCCTTAGTTTCTTGATTAACATCAATGCATCAAAGAGCAACTTATGGTCGTCACCCTCTTTGAATCATTCTGGAATGAACATTAGATTCAGTAATATTTTTCAATTCCATTCCAAATGACTTGGTACAATTAGCAGTTGCAAATCCTACTAAAGGTTAAGGCATCCCATTTTTAAAGACTCTTGTCATTGACAGTGGCCAAGTAAAAGTAAGATGTGAAACAAGTCTGTCATTGTACTCACCATCATTTTTTACCACCACCCCACAGTCTAAAGGTGGAATATTTTGGCTGGTGTTTACTACCCTTTTGTTTACTGTACCCACTGTTCCCAAGTAGTACTCTATATAAATACTGACTTGGCTTGACATTGTTTAACTTTGATGATTTTATGAGAACTGGTACTTTCAGCATGGTTTGACCATAAACTTGTGGTATAAACTTTTTATGACCTATAGAATTGGCCTTTGAAATCTAACCAAAATTTTTCCATGGCTCCCGACATTAAATTCTTTGGCTATTTTGTCAATAGAAAATGGTCTTGTAAAGAAGATAAGTGTAGAATATACCATGAAAAGAGTTGTAGGTCTAAAGGCTAGAAAAATGTTTTAGGTAGGAAAATGAATGTTTTCTTTAATTTGTATTAAGTTGTATATTGTAATAAACTTTTTTTTTTTTTTTTTTACATTTTCAGTTTTTCTCTTTGTGAAAATAAAAAAAAAAAAAAAAAAATTGTAAGGGCACCAAAGTTCAGCTTACTCGGGGTGCCAGCAACCCTACAGTTGTCCCTGTGTGGTAATGTTCTCACACTGAAATATATATGTAATGGGGAGCATTACTTTAGTCTGAAGTCCTTTTAATAAACAAAACATGTTACACAGAATTTTTCTACTATGTCTACAGTTACCTAACATTGTTCTAATATATAGAAATTTATATATATATCATATCCTCCTATTATGGCAGCATGTGAAAACAAGATCTGTGTATGTTACATCTGTCAAGGCAAACTCTACTTTTACTGGCAGTCCTATTATAGAGCCACTGCCATCTTACACAAAACTCTGTTGACATGCAGTCTTCTCTACTCAACCATCTATCAAAAAGACTTGGAAATATGACTGACCAGGCAACATAGTACCATTCTTCCATAGTCTCCTGTTCTGTGGTCTAATTAAGATGAAGTAACCAATGTAATGATGTTAACAGTAGTCTTGTTGGTTAACAAATATGAAACTCCACAAAATATATATGCTATACAATGCATTAATTGAGCAGCATGTGTTGTGAATTAGAGTATAATTTGATGTAATGTTCCCTTTTCCTGGATGGTTAATGTTCTTTTGACAATCACCAACAGTTCCTTTCTTTCATCACTTGTTGGTGCCCACTGTAATCATGTGCTGCTGGTGCCTGTCTAGGAATCACATATTCTGAATATACTCTTGCTGGTGTTACTTCAGAAAACATTGAGCAATTGCTACTTGAAGATAGTTCCTCCTATCATTTTGTGCTCCATAATCATTTCATGGCCAAGCAGTTTAATCATATCTTTGTATCATGGCCGTCACAGCTACACTGCTTCTTTAACAATTACCTAACCTGTACATAATCTAGCTGAATATATTTCTACAAGTGAGAGGCCAAAAACATTCATTGTAATGTTTTGTATTTTAATTTGTTTTAATTATTGGTTTCCACTTGATTTGAACTTCATTTTTCCTACTTATAGAAATCTTATGTATCTTCTAGAAATAGATTCATACATGCAAATTTAAAGAGGTTCTGATTTGTAATGTTAGTGGAAGAAAGTTATTAAATAAATCTACATTAAACTTTTTGAAAGGAAAACTGATATTAAATTATACCACTTTTCTTTTATATTGAAGATAATTTAGATACTTGAACCGAAACTTTTTTTTTTTCTAATGATGGCTTCTACTTTGTAAATCACTATGGAAAATCAACATAATACTAATCTTGACTTTATTTTGAGAAAGCCTTTTACTTTTCTGATATATTCAGTCAGTTTTGCATCAAATTTCTGATTTCATCAAGGAGATGGTGTTTTCTGATAGTGAACAATATTAATTCTCTCTCTAGCAGTAAGAAACACAGTTTATTATGTTTAACTTACCAAATTTGCTTAAACTGTTTTCTGCATGGATTCTCTGAAATTTGAATGAATTTGCTTCTATGAAAAACCATTTGTTTTTTATCTGACTTCTTTCAGGTTCCTTTTCCAAAATGTTTGAAGCTTTATTAACATCTTTACTCTTTTTCATTCTTGACTATCTTGTTAATGATCTCAAACATTGTTTAATTAATTTAAATGATAAAAGAATAAAACATCTTGACAGTTGTTTATACAGATGCATAGACTGATTTTTAAATGTAGGTTAATTTCTGAATTTGTTCTTTAATAAACTTTTCTAAAAATTGTTTTATAAATAAAATTATTTTCTCAATTATTTTAAATAAGAATAGGGGAAAAATAATTGGAATGGAGAGTAAATATTGTTTCAGTTTAGAGAGAGCTAAATAAAATATACTGGTGGTTAGACTGTAGCATGTAAGTTCAGCTTACTCATTAGAACATAGAATTGCTAGTCAAGAGGTTTAAATTATTATTCTTAGAAAAAAATCTGTCAGGCTGTAGTAAAAGCTCCTTTATTTTGATTTACTTTTCTTTTTTTTTATCTCTAAAAATGTTATTTTTCTTAATTACTCCAGCAGCTTCGGCTGGATCAGCTGCCTCTTCAGGCACAATGCCGAAAAGCCGACACATGACCATTGTATGCATCATTAATTTGGACTCGGCAACACCTGAATCTGCCCGTCGTAAAGCTTATGCTGATATACAGAAAGCCTGTCAACGGTGAGATTTTATATTCTCTTTTAATTCATTCTAAAGCACTAAAAGCATTCACAAAGTTCTTTAAAAATTGCATAATTATTTCCAGCAGTATTATGACTGAAAAATGTTTAATCTGTAAAGGAGACTTTAGTTTGCAATAAAGTTGTTGTTTGTAGGTCTTTTTTGTTTATATAAAAAAAATCAAATTGTAATGCTGATAGCAAAAAGATGTCATCAATGGAAATGATATGTGATATAAAACTTACTTGTCTCATTCAAATTTTATACTAAAAATTTTATGCTTAAACAACTCATAATCTTAAAAATTATCTTTAGTGTTAAGGAAAAAATCTTTGGTCTCAGAAATGATTTTTTTTTTTAAATCTCCAAAGTGAATTATTTATATTTTCAATTTATAACCAAGCAAGGTTTGATTTAATAATAATTTGTTCTCTCTATATGAAGTTTTATTTTATTCAAGTTAAAAAAAAAAAAAATAAATAAATAAAACAGAATTTCCAAGCTTATGAAGAAACAAATGTTGGTAATGTTAGGGACAAAATATTTTTGAACATGATTTCACTTGAAATTTTACTTGAATATAAATCTAATAATTTGCATTGTCATAATTTAAGATAAAGTAGTTAATGGAATGTATCAAAAGTATTTTCATTTTTTATCTCTCAACACTTCTTTTTTTTATTTTTTTATTTTTTAATTTGAAGATTATATAATACTTTAAATATCTTTTGCTGAACTTTGATCCTCTAATAGTTTTTGAATGCTGGTAATCAGGTCCTCCTTGACATTTTAAAGAATCATAATCAATGGCCATCCACTTTTGGGGTTTATAACAAGGGGCAAGTTACACAGTGCAATATAATCAGATAATGTTTCATTTCCTTTTATTTTATGAAGTTTGTAAGTAGCTTCAGTGGCATTGAGGTTTGGTTTCAAATATTGCCTCAAAATTATGAAAATATTTGTAAATGTCAATAGCTAAAATAAAAGTTACAGCTCAACAGTGTGTGTGTGTATGTATATATATATATATATATATATATATATAATAGAATTAATACAAGTAAAAGTTTTGTCATTGAACTGATTGATTTACCTTCAGTGTCCCAACTCCAGAGTTTCATTGATGGACTCTCTGGGAAATCACTCCATACACTCATCAGGAGTATCAGCAATTAACTGATTATATTATATTTCCTGATTTTTCTTTTTTATATACACTTTTCATTGGTGCTAGTTTTTTTTTTTTTTTTCCATAGTATATATGTGCATTCATACATGTGTACCTATGCACCTGTCTTTGTGTCCCTTTTTTTTTTTTCTTTTCCACATTGCACTCACTCCTTAACCTTTCCTCTTTTTTAATGGATTTATTTTAATCCAACATTTTTTTTTTACTTCAAACATTATTATAATGGACGCTTCTTATTTCAAAGAGACGTACCATTTTTATTTATTGAACAGTGTGAATTATGTCTATCTGTCTCTGCACTTGAGAATTCTTAAAAAATGTGTCCTCCAACAGGGATCAAACCTACAACCCCATTTGTAGGAAAACCACTATTTGATCCAGCATGCTTTACCGCTCAGCCATTAAAGACTTCACTGTAAACAAGGATCTTTTTACTCTATTTAAGGAAAGCACATTACTCAGATTATTTTTTTGAGAGCCCTTACCTAAATAGGGTGTCTATTTCAAATAAATGTCCACTATAATAATGTTTGAAGTAATAAATAAATATATATATATATTAGAACCACAGATAATCTTTAGAAGTGTACATGAAATAAGCTATGGTGTAAAGATCTGTAAAAAAAAAAAAAAAAAAAAATTTATATTTCATCAACCCTGGTATTATGGACTTATTTACTCAAATTAGATTTGACATCGTAGTATATACATCACCCAAAGAAAATGAAGCTTGCTTCATCAAGTTTGCTAAATATTACTTCATATTGAGGTACCATAAGTTTTTAGATTATATATTTCTAAATATCTTCTGAAAGATATTAAGGACTTGAAATAAAAAAAAAATTAGGTTAAGAATTCAATTACAGATTTTTGTTATCATGCAAAATCATTTCCCAGAGCTTTCCAATAAGTATTTTAGTCTTTGTTGGAAGTTATTTAAAAGAAAAATGCCAAAGTAGTTTAGTTTTAAATGTCAAATTGAACACCAAGAATGAACTAATTCATATGAGTTCAAAGTTTAACTTATTTTTTATTATGTAAAAGTGATGTCTTCATTATTAATAGGGAGTCTCTTACATGGATGATTTTAATAGGGTGCATTGATGATTCAGTATTTCTATCATCTGATATTGTCCATTTTGATTACTTTAGTGATTACTCAAGTCAGTATTAAAATGCATTTTGGACATTATACAAAAAAAAATATGGATTTATGATAGGCTTTAAAAAGACTCTAAAACTAGAGTGGAAAATATTTAATATAAACCTCGTGGAACTAGAACAGTCTACCCCAGTGATCGAAATAAAGGGTTCAGTTCGAAATTCCAACCGCCCGAAGAAGGCCAGAGCGTACAACGGCCGAAACGTTGTGACAAATATGGCGACAAAGATGAGGACAATAGTCCAACTAATGTAAATACTGTACATAATACCTCATCTCAGAAATATAGACACTCTTAATATAAACCTGTTACAGTTTTGTGGAAGCATTTTTCTTGCTTAGACTGTCATATGTATATCCTGGAAATGCATTAGACTTTTTAAAGAAAAATGTTTTCCTCTTTATTATAAGAACAAGTTTTATGTTTGTGAAATAACAAGATTTTCTGAAGATTATTATACAACATGAATTGATATAGCATCTACTTAAATCCTGTGAAATATGGAAAGATAACTAAAAACTTTTAAACAATTAAAGATATTTCTGCAATGTTTCTTTTATACTTGACCCTTTCCAGGTTGAATTTATTCAAAATTTTATTATCAGTATTAAGTTAACTTACAAATTGAATTTGGTTATCTAGACAAGTTAACTTTATATATATATATATATATATATATATATACACACACACACACACATACTGGTAAGGTTATGCTCAGACTATATGGTAGATGGATATCCAGTTTGGGCTGTTTCCATAGAAATTGAATGCAATAAAATATTATGCAAAATGGATGATTCAAACTGGCCAGTGTGTGTGAAAAAGGTGAGAAAAAGAATGGAAGAGGCTTTGGCAAGTGATTCAAGATACATTTCTGAAGCTAATGTAATTTTATTGCTTTATCATACTAGTTGAAGTATTAAATGTCATAAGGATTATGATAGTTTTATGGTATAAAGGGCATGGTGCTACCAAATGTAATTTACATTCTCCTAAAATCTATTAGCTACAACTAAAGTACATTAAAGCTATTTGCATTTTTATTATCATTATCTCTGAATTTAAAAGTTTAATTAGTTAAAGATGGAGGGGGAACTGGAGAATATATTATAATATATATAACTTTGTTAGCTATAAGGTGGTGATTTGACAGGGTATAATGGTTAGCAAGCTTGCCCCACTAGATCAATTATGACTGAATAGTGAGTTTGATCCTTACTGTGTGCCCCATACTTTTGGCCTTATTCCACATCTATGCTATGCTTAGTAAATTACTATAAGGTGGTGACTACTATAATCTGTTGTCTACATTTAAGGTAAATATTCCATCTATAAATTATAAGACTGAAACTGACTGAATTATTGTTGAATTAAGTGTTTTGTGCTCAAAAGATTGTGTTCATGTCATTGAACAGCAGATATACTTCTAAAGTGTTTTATTCCACAATTGTCAAATGAATTGAATTTTGTAATTAAAGTTCATTTCCTATTATCTAGCAGTGATAAAACACTTGTGAATTTGATTCTTTTCTTTAGTTCCAAAATTCTCTCTATCTGAAAATACTGGAAAGCATTCTTACTTGGAGCAAAACTAGATGATGATGGGACTCCAAGAATCCCTCTGAATGTTACAAGATGGTGTAATGGATAGTGGCTCCAAATGAGAAATCTGAGAGCTGAGTTCAAATTCCAGCTGAATTCATTACATTCAATTGTGTGCAAATACTCTTGGGAAAAGTATGAAGCTATAGGTTAAATAGTATTTGCATCTGGTAAGATCATTATCTCCAAATAATTAATCCAGTATTTACTTGTGAAAAGGAAATTATTCTCACAATCAAAAATGTTTTGGCTTTAAATAACTTGAGAAAGGGTTGATAAGCTGAAAAAAATAATCTATCAACCACATGCTGCAAAGCCATGTACAAAATTTAGGAAAATTTCAGTCCTTCACTGTGATCTGCAGTTTTTTGTTTTTTTATTATTTCTTGGCCCTTATGGTGAAACAAGGAAATAAGCTGGAAAGAAAATGACTTTCTGAATAGAAGTCTTAAGATGCAATAGAAAATCTTTCTGAAGGTGTTTTGAAAATTGTATAAGCATTAAACTAGTTACAGTAATTATCAAATTCTTCCCTTCACAACATCTTGGCCAGTAATTTTCATGTAGTATTAGTGTAGGTTAAGTCAAAACTGTTTGCCTAAATGCTACAAAGAAATTATATTCCAGGGGACAAAGATAATCCTTATCTACAAAATATGATTTGGATGAACAAAAATTACTTTTATTTAAACTGTTGTATCTCGTGTTTTCAAGATAAGAGAGAAATAATAATAATAATAATAAGACAAACTTGTAGGTTAGTAATGAAATAGGTTTACTACATCAAGGTACACTTAGTAATTGACTTAATGCTAACTCTCCTTAACTCTGCTTATTTATATAAACAAATGCTGCCATTTTATGTCCTACATGACATAAACAAACCAAACCTCTGATTGGGAGATTGAAGGTTGAGGAATGTGGAACCACCTCTTAATTGCTTTTGCTCCTAGGTCCCCCCTGACCTGGAGGAATAGCACCTGTTTGCTTTGGGCAAATATTGAACTCCCAAACAAAAATCAACAGCTTATTTTTATAATAAAATGAGCAACAATAGATTTTTATAGCAAAATTTCAGCTTTCTCCTTTCACAGTGGTTATGGAGTTTTTCAATAGGACATTTCCTTGTTCAATGGTATCATTTGTGATGTGGTCTATGTAAGAGAGTTCTAGGATGTTAAAGCAACTGAATTGAGTTGTTAAATCATTAAATGTTTACAACTGACTCTTTAAATTGAGTTTTGCAAGACTGGATCATTGGTGTGCAGAGTGTGGGAGATATACAATTTGAAAGATTTTCATTATAATCTCCTAAAAGAGAATCAATGAGAAGTATTATATAATTACTAGCAGTATGGCCCGGCGTTGCCCGTGCTTGATTCAAAAATCGTACGACTCATACAGCAATTGCTATCACTTGACTTAAGATATTTTTGCCCTTCCTTGCCTTTAAAAGAGTGCCCTTTGCCGTGCTGATGTTGCTACATGCCTTACTTCTTGCCTATCTCACACTGCGAATTTTTTCTAAGCTCTATACTAAACATTAAATCTGTTACAAAAAAAGAACTAAACAAAATGAACACAAAACAATCAGCTTTAAAAAGGGACTCGTAACTGGAAAAACCGAATGAAAAAAGAATGTTAACACAACAAATACTTTTCACCGCCAACCCAGTTCTGCGGAATCAGAATCAACGTGGAGTTTAAGCAAGTGAATGAGCCAATTGAAGTAAAGTGCCATGCAGATTTAAATCTTTCCCACTTGTGACCAATGCAGCTATCGATTTTTTTTTTTTTTTTTTTTTTTTTCTTTTTTTTTTGCATGCTAGCATTTTAGTTAACATTCGTGTCAGTCAGCTGTTGGCTCCCATGCTGGCCAATAGAATCTTCCTGCCTATTCATGGCAGCCAGCTATAGGCTCTCACTCTGGTCAGTACAAAATGGCTGCAAACTACATGAAAACTGCCATAGAAGCATGAAAAAATTGATTATTTCCACTATTGATGGGAGTTGGGAAATGCAAAGTTGGTCTTGGCCTTCCCGCTAACTTAGAGCATGTGCATGTAAATTTTGGTGCAAATCCGTCAAATTGCGGCCATGCATTTGTTATGCACACACACACGCGCACACACACACATCCTGCCTTTTATAGATAGATAATTTGCTTTGAATAAGTTTTGACATCTGGAGGAAAAAACGTCATTTGTAGATTATTTCTGACTCTGTCTAACTTTTAACTTCAGGTTGAAGGCAACCCTTACAGCTGTGCCATTCAAAAAACTTGATTTTGGTGAAACGTCAGCTCTCGAAACATTTTACAATGCTGATGTTGTAATTGTTGACATTTCCACTCGGATAATCCAAGCCTTGGCTTACCATGTTGGTGTTCGTCACAGTATGGGTATGAAGCATAATATTATCATCTCTTGTGAAACTGATCCAGAAATCACAAGTCCTTTCAAGGTAAGTTTTCAGGTTTTGGGGATTTATTAAATTAGGGACCTTCACAAAAAACATAATACCTAAGGTTTAAAATTAATTTTTAAAAATGAAAAAGCATTCTTGAATTTTTGTTTTTACCTTCAATTGAAAGCTAACTGATTAAATTTACTATTTTCAGTAAGCAAAATACTTTGCTGTATTTCAAATAGAAATTGATTAGAATTTCAACTTTTTGCTCACTTTCAGAAATCGTTTAAATTCAGCCATTTTTGACACCTAGGTAAACAAGTTAATTCATGGTTTAAAAAATCTTCTATAGATAAAATATACTTTTCTGAAACTTTGAGGAATATTAGTTGATTTAAAGTATAATCAATCCACTTTGAAAGAAAAGTATTTACTTTAAGTTTAAAATAACAGAAATCGATTTTTAAAACAAACTACACAATTAAATGCTTGTCAACACCTCGTAAATCACTTGACAGTTTTATTATTAGAGACCTTATCCGTTAAAACATAATTTAGAAAAATGATGGGTGAATGCTTTTTTATATAATTTTCAAGTGCTCAGTAATCTTAAAAATGTTGGAAAATATTCTCTGTAATCTAATTTTAGTAATGTTGAATTTAAATTTACTATAGTCATTGCTCTTCTGATTATGTCGTATATGGTCAACCATACTTTCAAACAGGGGCACATTATGTATACATAAAAAAAATTAAAAATTCTTTTAAAAATCTTGATGCAAAATGACGTATATTGAGCTTTTCAATTTTTGATTTGTAAATATAGTTTCCACTTAATTACAGTATCACCTAACCAGAAGGAAATAATGCAGAACTTTAAATAATTTAAATTATTATAAATAAAATTTTTAAAAATCAAAACAATCCTTGTAAAAATTCATCATTCATTGAGAAAAAAAGTTTCTTCTTAAGACAATAATGTCCTCAATAAGTCTTATCTATAAAAGCAATTAGAAGCTTTTCTAATTAAATGTCATAATTTTATTGCATTCTTTATTTTACGATTCTGAGTAGATTTTCAGGAAAAGGAGCAGTAGTTTGAAAAAAAATTGGATGATTTACATTCTCTAAGGAGTCCTACTTTTAACTAATAAAAAAGCTTTGGAAAAGAAAATTTAATTTCTTAAAATTTCATAAAATTAAAAATTGTAAATGTTGTGAAGTTTGTACGCGCACAATTGTAGTAGTAGTAGTCGTCAAGTGACTGCTGCTGTCTATCTAGTGTTCTGCCTATATATATATATAGGGGTATGGTTATGCTAATTAGTATAAGCCTAACCAATCCCCCTACACCTCCTGGAACCTTTTAGGTTTAACTCCTTGAGTTGACCTATTACCTCTCCTACATACCCTGCCCCTTTCACTGGTTTCAAGAGGATTTCTCATTATAGGAGATCTCGACCTACTTCTTTCTTTCTTCAATATTTACGGTTTCATTTTCTAATTTCTCAGAAAACTCTTGAGTACTCATTATTTCTTCTGAACAATTATCTTGTTCTTCTCTATACTCATTAGACTCCTCAATATTTTCAGTCTCCGAGTTTTCATAGTTTGGGTACAATCTTAGTTGGTCAGCATGCACCAAAAGACCTCTACCATTCTTGGAAACCTACGCCGTATTCTGTCCCTTCTGTATTACAAACCTTACTTTTCCTAGCCCCTCTTCCCCTTGTAGTACCATATCTTCTCATTTGTTGAGTATGACATAGCTAACGGTGCTCTAATTTGTTTTCCCATTAACGCGGATGGGTTTTGTAATCTTCTGACATGAGGTATTGTCCAATAACTTAATCATAATCTTGGTAGAAAATTTTCAATTCTTTCATGCTGTGGGGAGAACGCTTTTAAACTCATGTTTATGGTTTGTACCATTTGCTCCATTATTCTATTTGATTGCGGATGATAAGAAGGGGTTTTATACGGTATGCATCCAATGTTTCCATGAATACAAGTTTTTGTCACAAAACTCTGGTACATTATCTGTTACTAATGTCCTTGGTATGCCATTCCTGGCAAAGACTATATGTAAAGTGTGTTGTACAGTTTCTGATTTTCTACCCTGAACCCTAAAAACTTCGGGCCATGCTGAAAACGCATCCACCAATGTCAGACACAATCCTATGCCATTTACATATGCATGGTCCATGTGAACCCTGGACCAAGGTTCAGTTTCCTTTGGCCACGAATGTGTCTTGTTCTGTCGAAAAAAATTTTTATCTCCACACATTTAGGGCATTTATTTGCATACATCTTCATGTCACGAGTGTGACCCGGCCACTAGGCTTCCAATTTTAGGCGTTTTTGTGTAGCGGCTATTCCGCAATGCACATCATCATGCACGCTTTTAATTATCTGCCTTCTACAATTTTCTGGTAGTACCACCAGATCTCCGTTGCAGACTACGCCATTCTCTATTGTCAAATTATGTCTGATTTCTTTTTACAGTCTTTCCACTTTAGAACAATTACTCCATTTGTTGTTCCTTATTCTCTCTACAATCCTATTTAATACTGGATCTTGTAGAGTCTCCATCACAAGTCTATTAATGGGCAATACATTGGTCTCCACCCAATGTAAAATTCAATCTTCCATTGTCTCATTTTTCTTGTGTTGTCCCTCCTCAAACTTTAGTCATGATAGCACATCTACGTGTGGGATCATGTTTCCTTTCACATATTCTATTTCATAGTCAAAGGCCATCAGCTTCATTGCCCATCTTAGTATCCTTGAGGATATGACCTTTGGCAATTCTTTTCTGGGATGGAATACGACCTGAGCAAAAACTTTTCCTAACAAAAATTCTCTTGCTCTGGTCATGCTCCATACTATAGCTAACACTTCCTTTTCAATGTTTGAATAGTTCTTCTCGGCTGGTGTTAACTTCCTGGAAAGATACATCACTGGTTATCCTACTTGTGACAAAATTGCTGATACAGAGTGTCCACTCGCATCTGTTGTTAAGGTGACTTCTTTTTTAGGGTCAAAAATCTTGATGACAGGTTTCTTGGATAATGCTAACTTCAAGTTAACAAAGGCTTTTTGGCAAGAATTAGTCCACTGAAACTTTATTTTTCTTTCATAATTCAGCAAAAGGCTCAATTCTCTCTGAATATTTTAATAAGAACTTGCTATAGAAATTGGCTAATCCAAGAAATGATTTCAACTCTTTTTTTTATTACTTGGAGGCAAAACATTTAATATTTTCTGTATCAACCTTGAGTCTGGTGAGGTACCCTCCTCTGAGATTTGATATCCCAAAAATGTTAATTTTTTGCATTTGAGTATACATTTCTCCTCGTTTAAAGTCTTCTTGCACTCTAAGTATATTCATTACCGTTTTAGTTTTTTGTTTTAATTCCTCTTCAGTGCGTCCACCAAGCCCAATATCATCCTGGTAGTATATTATTATATTTTTTACTTTTCCTCCTAGTAGACTTTCCATGGCTCTCTGAAAAATCGAACTAGCTGTTTTAACTCCAAATGGCAAACGAGTCCACCTCAATAAGCCTATGGGCGAGTTTATTGTTGTAATTTCTTTGAATTTGTTGACTATTTGGATTTGGTTGTATGCATTTTTTAAGTCTATTTTCACAAAATATTTCATTCCCGCAAAGGGATGCAATATGTTTTCCAAATTTGGGATAGGATATAAATCTGAACAAATTTTGTGATTCACACCTACCTTGTAATTGCCACAAACCCTAACATCACCATTAGGTTTCCTTATGACGACAATAGGAGATGCCCATTTACTGCCTCCTGGTTGAACATGTTCAAGTATTCCTCCTTCTACCATTTTGTTCAGATTCTCAATCAACATTGGTTTTATAAGTATGGGAAGCCTACAACTCTGAACATATGATGGTATAACATTACTTTTTAACTTAATGCTTGCTTTATAGTTTTTTAATGTTCCTGTTTCACGACTTCTAACATTGACAGCATTCAATAATTGTGTACTATCAATATTCACTAAGTCAGTACCTATTAGGCCATGACTTTTTATACAATCCACTGCTATGTTAGTGATTGTTTTAAATCTTTTTGCTGTTTCAAATGTCCCTTGAAAAGAACCTAACGTTTTGATACAGGTTCTATTGAATTGTTTTAGTTTTACTGGGCTTCTTCTTAACTTCAGTCTTTTTAATTTTTCCAAAAAATTTCTAGGGATGAGAGTTACCTCGCTTCCTGTATCGACTTGCATCTTTAAATTTAAACCATTCAACTTTATAATCTTGAATGTATTCCTTTTGTTTTTCTTATCTATCAAAAAAACATTTCTTTGATTATTTCTTCCATCCTGTACTATTTCCATGTTTTTTACATTGTTGCTTTGCCATTTACACATGGCTTTAAAATGATTCTTTTTCTTACAATTATGACATATCTTTCCCCATGCGGGATATTTTTCTCTTTTTGGCTCATGTTTATAACTGCAGTACATCCATCATTTCTTGTTGGTTTTTCTTGTTACATTTTTCAATCAACTCGTCCTGCTGTATAAATTCATTACAGGCTTCCAAGTTCATGTTACTGGATTGCAACCTCTCCAAAGTTTTAAGTCTTTGTGTAGTATCATATAATCCTTCCATGAGTCAAAGCTGAATCTTTTCCTCTTCAATTGTCATTCCATTCCATCCAAGTTCATTAAAGTCACAATACCTACTAGTATCTCTTAGTCTACTGAGATATTTCCTAATAGGTTTTCCAGACTCTTGTCTTAACGCTAGAAATTTGGTCCTTTTAGCAATAACCAATCTTTTTCTTGGCTGGATATTTTTTAAAATTATGTCCTTAATGTCTTTAAAGTTTAAGGTTTCAATTTCCTCCGGGTACATCATTAAAGACGCTTGCTTAATGGCTTTATATCCCATGGTGGCCATAAACAAATCAGTGATTTGTTTCTGCTTCTGGTCATCCACTAATTTCTTCATTCTGGCCATTGCCTCAAAGAACTTTAACCAGATAATAACCTCTTCATAGTTTTCCAAATCCAACATAGTTTCGTTTGGCGACACCATTTAGTAGTGTGGAACTTGATTATGCCATTACGCATTTTTTATGTTAATTGTAATATAAGTTACCTAAAAGCTTAGTGAATCTGAACATTGTGCAGCTTACAGCTATATCACATTAAAACACAGGTTCTTGTACGATCACTAAAGTTAAGCAACATAAAGCCTGGCCAGTCCGTAGATGGGTGACCACCAGATGCTGTAAGCTTCAGTATGTGGGTGATGTAATCAATAATGGCTTAGAATTGGAAATCAGAGAACTGAGTTCCAACTCCAGTCAGATTTGTTATATTCACTTACATACAAATACCCTTGGGAAAGGTATGAATCCAATTTTTCTCTTCCAGTAGAACATGCATCAATAAATCATTATCTCCCCTAAATTTTTATCTAAAAATATTTTCTGGTTTTAAATAACCAGCAAAGTGGTGATAAGCTGTAAAAAAACAAACCAATTACCTCTTAGAATGTTGACTTCTAGTGACAGATCTTGTTTTTCCCATCTACCAAAGAAAAAAAATATATATATATATATATATATATATATATATATAAACTTTCTTTCCAGGAAGTAGAAGTACAAAGCAATTTCATTTGGTGTCATTTTTGGGTTTTTGATTTCATTTTGTAAAACATTTATGAACACAACTTTTGTAAGATTAAGTGCAAAGACAAAATGCATGATATGTTAGTGTTAAATTAACAGAATCATAAAAATTGTCTTGTATATAATTTTGATATTAATCAAGGATTGTCAAATCATTTTACTGTTGAAACTGCTAAATGCAACCATGATTTATATTAATAGTTTCTTCTCTTACATTTCTCACCTATGGAACTCTCTTCCAGCTCCTTGCTTTTCTGTCAACTACAATCCAAAAAAATTTAAATGCAATTATTTTGTATTTTCTTGAAGCCTTTTCTTTTATTGTCTTTTTTCCTTGGTAATTAATTCTCAGTTTCCTTCACTCTGTTGTATTTCATCCTGAGTAGTAACCCCCCCTCCCTTCTGTCTTAGTGGCTTTATCACCTTGCTTAGGGTGAAATAATTTAAAACAGGACAAAAAGCAAGTTTAACACACAACACTTAATACTGCTTGAGCATTGCTGCTTTGTTGAACACCAAGCAGTTTTGTTGGTTTATAGAGAGATTATAGCATCACTCTTGCTTTCCTCATTTCTCTGTCAAATCACATTGAAAACACAAGTGTTTGTTTGATCACCAAAGTTAAGCAGCATTGAACCAAGTTAGTACTTAGATGAGGGACTGTTTATTAACACTCGGTATTATAAGCAAACTCCTAAATATGTTTTGGCTTTAAATAACCCACAAAAAATAACCATAAAAAAGACAATACGTACTTGTCTGTCCAATTTAATGTCTCTTTAATGATGCCTTTATAATTATGTTGCAGAGACCAATTCCTATTAAAACTCTTCTACTCTTTTGGGATGAATATAGTACAGTGTTTGTGCATTTCTAATGTGAACCAACCTTCCTAGCAGCAGACCTAGCAATCGATTCGATATAATCTTTCCTCTTCACATCAGTGGAAAATGTTAATCCGAGAAGACACAATGATTAACTCTCTTGGAAGCTAGCACTAGCCATGCTGATGGAAAGCAGAAAGGGTTCGCCCAGATGATTAATAGAGCAGTTTTGTTTTGGATACATTAAAATTAAGATGCCTTTCTTTGTCCCAGTTAACAGAATGTAGGTCATTTTTGAGCTCAGCTGCCAATTTGACATTTATTGAACTGCTCAGACTTTTCTTTCATTTTTTTTCTTTCTTTTTTTTTTTTTTTTTTATTATTATTGGTGTCATAGAGAAAAGGCAGTTTTAGGATCCTTATAATTCTGATTTAAATATGTATCAGATGTGAGTAACGTCATGTGCAGAATAGATTGTAACCAAATGTAAGTGATGTATGCATTTAAACTAATTTTTTGTGGAACACAAGGTTTAACCGCACACATAGAGGAAGATATTAAATTTTTAAAATACCATCCACTGTTGTGAAAGTTATTGTATTTAATGTGTATTGTTTCTTAGACATGTATATATACACACACGCACGCACGCACACACACACGCACGCGCACGCACACACACACACACACACACACGTTGAAAGGTTCTTGACCTAACCAAGAAACTCTTACAAAAAAAAAATTCTGATATTCAGTCAGATTTTAAGAAGTGGGTTGGGCTAAGAACTTTTCAGAACGTGTGTTTGTGTGCATGTACACATATGCATATACTGACAGTGTAGACATAGACATCAACACTGCATAGAAACCTTCTATGTCTAATATTGATCATTCTTACTCAATAAATATAACAAATTTTAAATGTGTATATGTAAAAAGTGATGAATTTTAGAAGCAGCATCATATTACAGCATTATCAAAAAGTGGTAAAATAACCATTAAAGAGAATGATACACAAAACAAAAAACTCTATTTCTAAAATAGTCAAATACAGTTTGCTAAGCATTTTGACACTAAAATTGATAAAGAAAATAATTTTAAAAATAAGTTTAAAAAATATCTGCGATGAAATTTGTTATATTTTCTTTTAAATCCTCACCCAAATTATTTTTAAATTTTAATTAGCCTTTGAAAGCAATCAAAATGAAATAAAATCTTGCATATAATTTTTTTTTAAAGTGAACTCTGAAAATAAATTTATTGGATTTTACACAATTTGTTCTGAAATTTTTTTGTTATTTCCAAGTAATCATACAAAATTTAAATGTTGACCTTCTTAATGTTGCAAATAGTTAATTCATATATTTAAGATTCTTTTGTGGTGGTTTGACTGAAGACAAGTCTTTTTTAATGGAAGAAAGGATGCTTGGTTCTCTGGAAATGGGTGTAACAGCTTTACTCTTATTACGACATGCTATTAATGAGGTTTTTGTTTTTCTTTTCTTTCTTGTGTGTGTGTGTGTGTGTGTATATATATATATATATATATATATATATATATATATATATCTGTGTGTATGTGCGCAAGATATCTGGTGATAGGTTTCAAATTTTTCTCAAGGGTTTTAGTGGTAAGTGATCACAAGCAAACTCAGCTAAAATTCAAACTTAGTTTGCCAGTTTTGTTGCATTACATTTTTGTGTGTGTATATATATATATATATATATATATATATATATATATATATATATAAAAATAAACAAACCGTATTGAATCATTCATAACTTTTTGTACCTGATGATTGGCAAAGCCATGAAACTCTCAGTTGTACTGTAAATGTAGGTATATGTGTAATTATTAATATATACTTTATAGCTCTGTTTAACTACGTTAAACAGTTTTGTCTACACCATTGATTAAAGAATATTTGTTTGCTCACTTGTATGTTCACATAATCGCTCACATATGGTTGATCATATCTCTTTATTTAGATTATATATATATATATATATATATATATATATATATAAAAAAAACACATTTTAACTGAATATGCATCCTGAATGATACAAATCATTGTACAATTTCTTTATTGCTGTTATTATCTCCATTAATAATAATAAAATAAAAGTTGGGTAAAATGTAGATTAACTTTATTACAAAAAATACTAAATAACTAAAATTATAAATTGAATGCAAAATATATTTTTGAATTTAGGAAAATCTTATTTTGTTGTATTTATTTAATTTTCGTAAGTTTCAGTATTCTCATTTTAATCGGAAAGCAAAAGGGTTGATGTATCTAAAAAAAATTTTATATTTTTTTTTTTTTTTTTTTCAAGTGGTGATTGGCTACAAGTAATATGTATTCATTTTCATACATGTTGCTGCCAATGTATCTTTTTTTACCTTTGCTTTACAAGTATTATTTGTTGTAGTTTCATGAATCTGCTAAATTATTTACTACTGAAGTTTTTATATATATTTGTGAGTTTTTCTTTACAGCAAGTAATTTCACTCGCAGCCTCGGTCAGTATCTTGAATGTAGTGGTGTTTGCTTGTCTTTGTACCCCCCTTTTCTTTTTTTTTTTTTTTTTTTTTTTTTTTTTCCTTTAACTCCTTATTCTAATACTGTTTCATCAAATGTAGATAGTTGGAAATATTTCAAGGAAGTATTTCCGTCATTTTATTTAAATGAAAACATTTTTATTAATGCTTTTCTTGCTTGTTTGGAATTCTATTTCTTTTCTATTTTTACTTGAACTAATTGTGAGACTATTTTAAGAATTTGTTAATCTTAACTGATTTTCAAGTGTACTCATCCAAATGGAAACACGGAATACATTTAACAATCTTCATGAATGGTAGCAGAACCAGTCATGTTTTTCTTTCTCCTTGTCATAGAGGAATAACCAACCTAACTGAACATCAATTCTTAAAAAGACAATACTTGAGTTTTAAAAAACGTTACCAACTTCTAATATCTCTGCTTAAACTCGGAAATTTTATTTACTAATTATTTTTAATTTACTATTATTTACTTTTTATTTTTTTTCCTCAATAGGAGCAGATAGGTTTGCCTTTCGTCCGGTTCACACACCCTTTATCCCTTGTTTCCCCATTTAGGATTGGGTTTCTGGTTCCATCTAAAGTCTACTTTAACTCTATACTTCTAATGTCTCCACCTAATCTCTGAAATTTTATTTACTATTTTTTATTTTTTTTCTCAATAGGATTAGATAGGTTCACACTCCTCCCAGTCTTTTGAACAGGAGTAGAGGTTTATCTCTTGTTTCCTGTTTAGGATTGGGTTTCTAGTTCCTTCTGAAGTTTTTTTTTTTTTTTTTCTTTCATTCCCAGTAGCCCCTTGCATCTTAGTGGCATTATCGCTTTATTTGGTGTGAATTGATTAAAAAATTTTTTTGAAATCTATAGAAGGTTGGTATTTTTAATTCTACATATAGTTAAATTCTCTTCTAATCATTAAAAAAAATTGTTTGATATACCAGAACTTTTTGTTTACTAAACGTTCTAGGTTTGAAATCTGCAATGAGTTTGTATTGAGGTTTCATATAGAATTTCAAATGTCAATGCCACTAATTTAAATACTAAAATTGAGCCATAGTTAAACATGCCATTTGTTATGTGTTGAAAAACCTCTCCATAAGTAAATTTTGATTGCTTGTCTTTTCAGTTACTTGACAATATATTAGCATAATCTGAAATGTTTTGTTTCTTGTTTTTTTTTTTTTTTTTTTTTTTTTTTTTTTTTTGCAATTTAAATTTTTGATGGATAGTAAGCACTTCCTTTACTTGCAAGATACCAATTGTTACAGGAGTTTTTTTTGTTTTTGTTTTTTGGTTTGTTTTCTTTTTTTTTTTTTTTTTTTTTTTTTTTTTGGTTTTTTGGTTTTTTTGGTTTTTTTGGGGGGTTGATTGTTCATATTGTTTTCTATCAGCTCTACATTACTAACCTTAAAGCCATTGGAAATTTATAAGTGTTCAAATTTTGCATAAGATTTCCATCTGCTTATTGTCAAATTACATTGAACATTGCTAAAGAAAAGTGTATTTATTTAATACTTTTATTTATTTATTTAAAAGACTTTTATTTATTTACTAGCTTAAGAGCTGCCATATCAGACTGCATTTAAGCTAGCTCCTGTGGAGGGCTCTTGATTGGGCCTTCATCACAATAAGTAGAAAGTGGTAGATGCAATAGGTAACAAACTACAGAAGAACTCAAAATTGATCAATGCATTTAAGTATTACATTAATATTTAAGCTTATCTTTTAAAATTTCAACAATTATTCTTCTGATGCCACTTAATTTAAAGACAATTTGATGAATGTGGGTCCTTACTTTCCATACAAACAATCATTTTATTATCCTGGGTGACTTTTGTTGGATTTTGCAATTAATTTTGATTATTTCCAAATTTATTTCCAAGTTTATAAAAATTGTTATCGTAAAATCATTTACAAAATCACCAAAAACAGTCACAGTAATGAAAATTTGGGAATCCAAAATTTCAGGATTGCAGGTCCAGATCTGACCTGGAATGTTTTTAATTTGCTCACAGAGTTGGCCTGATACCAAAATGGTATAAGATGTTGGGCTACAGCTTCTAGGAGTAAAGTTGAAAAAGTGACACAGTGATACACTGACATTTACATTTATTATATAGATGATGAGCTATTGAAAGTTAGAAAGTTGTGTCCCTTTAATTGAAAAAGTGTGACACACTGACATTTGCATTTATTATATTGATTTGTTCTTGACTCACTGATTTCTAAAAGGTGATAAAAATAATCTTTTACATATTTCCTTAGTGTCTTAAAGAGAGCGCTAGCAATATCAAAGATTTAGTCTATATTTTCAACTCAACACTTAGGAGCATTTTGAATTTTTAGTTTTTATTTTTAAATGAATCTTATGATATCAGTTTATTTGATAATAGACCATTGTGTCCACTTTCAATATTATTTATTCTGTGGTGATATTTTAAACTCCTGATGGCCAATATATCTAAAATGAAACCAAAGTTCTTAAACTGTCTCCTGAAATAGATGAATTCAATGTACCCTTCAAAGTAGAATTTTATTTTTTGGCATGATGTTTTACCATTTGGTAGTTGGCCAAAGCTTAATAAATTATGTGCTTATAATTGAATTATCAAGATACTTTTTCCATTTGATTCATTATTAATCAGGTTTTTTTTTCCTATTCTTTTGATTCTTCACACCCAAATTGTCACTTAATTGTTTGTTTTTACTATTCTGCTTCATACTTAACTTCCCAGCCACTTTGAACATTTTTTTTTTTTTTTTTAAATTATGCCTTCTCTAAAAAGATATATAGGCTTATGGCCATATCACATTGAAATACCAATTTCTGTATGACCACTGGTTAAGTAACATTGAATCTGGTCAATACCTAGATGGGTGACCACTTGGGAATACCAGGTATTGTAAGCTTGGATGTGCGAGTGGTGTAATGGATAATTGCTCAGAATTGTTAATCAAAGAGCTGAGTTCCAATTTCAGTTGGATTTGTTATATTCACTTGCATGCAAATACCCTTAGGAAAGATATGAATTCCCTCGTCAGTTATGGGTTAATTAGTAAGATTTGTATCACTAAATCAAAAAACAAACAAATTCTTACAATATAAAAAATATTTTCTAACTTTAAATAAACTGTAATGGATTGATAAGCCATAGAAAATGAATGAATGAATCTATCTATTCAAAGATAGATATGAAATTACCAATATATTAACAGAATAAATGAATAAAAATATTATTCATATTATCAAATTATAACCTCTCTATTTCATCTAAATGGCAAATTGTCAATTCTCTTAAAGAAACAATAAATTCATTGATAGCTTCTATTTGATTCTTATTGAAGTTCTGGTTTGTTAAGAAGTAGTTTAAATGCTTTGAAAATAAAATGTAGTCAAGTTTCTATCTTCAATTGATTTGACTTTAATAATTTTAATGAGATTTGTTATATCTATTTTTACACCATAACTATTAAATCATCAGATTGATAACTTTGACAAATGTATCTTCTAGTCCCAGACCAAAATGTCATTAAAAAGAACATAAAATTAATCTGACAGTTTTTGAACATTTTTACATCTGTTTTATAAAAAAAAGAGAGAGAGGTCCTTCCGACTCTGTGGAGTATAGGGCACAGCCTCACCATGTTTGTGTTGCTGCTATTGCTTCTGTGACCACTTGAGTATACCAGTTGCTGTAACTTTGGATGTGTGAGTGGTCTTATAGATAATGGCTCAGAATTTCTAATTGCCAATCATAGTTTCAATTCTAGTTGGGTGCATTATATTCACTGACATGCAAATACCATTAAGGAAGGTATAAATCCACCTCTTCTCCCTCCAGCAATGAGTTTATTAGTAAGACTTGTATCATTAAATCATTTTCTCCTGGATATGATGATAAACTACATCCAGCAGCAAGGTCTCTGATTGAGAGATTGGAGATTTTAATTGCTGTTGTTCCCAGGGCCACTCTGACTCTGGGCTTGTAGCACCCCTTTTAGGGTCCCAGCTATGGGCAAATAGTGAACCCCCAAACAAAATCAACAGTACATTTTTATAATAAAATGACAATGCAACACTAAAATATATATATATATATATATATATATATATATATATATATATATATATATATATATAAATAAAATAAATTTTTTTATAGCAAAATTACCAACAATACATTTTATGATCTACAAACTATATATCTAAAAAACATACTTTTACTCTGAAAGTATAAAACTATGTACCAAATATCTCTAGTTGAAAGCATAAAATTATGTACAAAATATTTAGATTTCGGCATAGAGATTGATATGCTGCTAATAAAAAAAATAAAAAAAAAAAAAAAAAAAATCAACCAGCTTTGTACAAAATTAAATATGACTGCAGCTGGAATTTGAACTTGGCATGCTGATTCCACTATGTTGGTAAGGGTTATTTAAAAAAATAAACAAAATTGACTGTTGCAGAAATTTTCTTTTAATCTTTGGATTTTTTTTTTTTTTTTTTAATTCTTGTATCTGAGCCAAAATCAGATATAGTAAATGAAATTTATAATTATTGATAATAATGACTACTAGACACAAAATTGCAAATTTACATTAGCATCCGAATCCCACATAGAGAAACTAGAATCATGATACACTTACATATATAGCTAATATTTACGCTTTTTTCAGTTAAGCTTAGAATCTTTTTTTTTTTTTTTTTTTTTTTTTAGCTTTGAAAGAATGTGTCATCTCTCCTTGAGTTCAGAATGCCATAAATTATCTATATGCTGCTTAAAAAGTCACACAAAAATAAAAATACCAGACATTCTCTGTTGAAGCTTTAATAAAAGTGAAATGTGTTAAAATAAAGAACAAATAGGAAACTGTTATCATTCTGCCTGATTCCGATCCATATTTGATCTGAAATCATCTACATTATAAAGGAAAAAGATTTTGCATTTTTCTTGTAAATTTAGCTTGCCAGTTTTAGAAATTGCATGAATGTCTGTAGGAAATGCACATTTAAGTCAACATACTGCTACTGAACAATATATATATATATATATGTGTGTGTGTTTTAAATGTGAAGTTAGCAACTTATACCCCAAATTTTTTTTATTAAATGATAAAAATTGGTTTACTTTGACTAAGCTAATATATTTCTTATTTATAGAGTTGAGGTTAGCCAAACTAATATACTAGACTTTGTACAGAGTTTATAAATTATATTTTTACTATTAAGTAATGGTATAAGGATGGTGTAATGGATAGCATCTCAGAATGAGAAATCGGTCAAGTTCATTATATTCACTTATGCACAATGCCTCCCCTCACCATGGGTTAAATAGTGGGACTTATATATGGATAAATTTTTATCACTCAAAAAATTGTTAATGCAATATTCACTCACAAAAAGAATTATTCTCACAATCCCAAATGCATTTCAGCTTTAACTAACCCACAAAGCCACAAAAAAACAGTCAAGTAAATTTAAGTTTTGGTTCTCTCTAATCAATGCACCAATTTTATTTTCTCCTCTGAACTTTATGCTTGTGAAAATTTTTTTCTGCTAATCTCTATCAGCCATCTTGTTCTCTCCCTTCTCTTGATTTTACTAGGGTGGAATGTAAGGTTTCGTCATTTGATCAATAGCCGCAATTGTTGGACTAAAAACCCGAGCAGTAGCCAATAAACCCATCATAACAGATCAATAATTATATCAAATGTGCAGTTTCCAAAACCTTGGTCAATCAATCATGTACACGTATTTGCACTCATTTTGTCTATTACTCGAGGGACACAGATACATATATCTTGTATAAGATACTTTCTCACACCTATTTGAAAACTCATATGTAGATATAAGTACACATGGACACAGTTGTATATCAATACAACATACATAAGTACATGTATTAATGATTTTACACATATATACACTTGGGCATAAAATTTACATACTCAGGTTTATTCTTCTGCAGTATAATAATAAAAATAAAAATTGGCCTCTTTGCAACTGCTGCTGCTACTATTAGCACTATTACTCTGGCTAATAGTGACAATACCATTACTACTACTGCTAATATGGAAACCTAAAATCATTCTAGTTTTTGTATAGGATGGGTGAGATAAAACAGTCATTATTTTCTTGTTCTTTTTTTTAAAAAAAAAAAAAAGAAGCCTATTCTATATTGTTTTTTTTTCTTTCTTTTTAGTTAGATTTTTTCTTTTCCTTCTAATGTTTTAATTTCTTCATAAGCTTTTGTTTCTTGTGTAGAGTTTTCCTCTATTAAGAATGTATTTGTCATCATATACAAGTCACACTTGGTTTGACCTAACCCAACCATTTTCTTTAGCCCTTGACCATCTAAATGTGTTTCGGTTATACAGCTTTTCGTTTTTCAGCTGCAAGGATAAATTCATGAAAGGGTGAATGTACTTGAGATTGTCTTAGCAGGTGATGATCTCTTTTTCTCTAACCAATTTGTTTTCTTATGTTGGTTGAAGGATCATAATTTTAAATATTCCATATTGAGTTTGTGATAGTTTTCCAATGTACTACTGAAAAGTTTTCGATATGGTTTAAAAAAAAAAATGACTGCTTTTGGTTTTAATTCTCTTTCTTTGTTCTTTTGATTTGACATGTTGTTGATGTGAGGATTCCTTCTAGAGTCTTGTATCATTTACAGTTGTTATTAGCAATTAGCTACAGCCAAGTCTTGTTTTAGCTAAAACTTGTTTTACTAGCTTTTGCTAAACTTGGAGAATTATTTGCATCTACATTTTTATTGTGGCAATGTGACAAATGCAATCTAACATACACAAGCATATGTAGTTATGCATGTTTAGTTCCTATATATATATATATATATATATATATATATATATATATATATATATATATATATAATACAGAGATAATACTTGAATATGTATGTATTGTTTACAAAACATTTAATCATTACTGAGAAGAATTGTTCACTTTTGAAACTGTCATTGCATATATCTTTCTGTGCACTTATCTTTTTAGGATATGTACATATACACATGCATAGTTTTGAGGGCTTTGGTTCTTTGCTTTGTTTTTTTGTTTTTTTCATATGCAAATATGTACTTTAAATTCTCTATCTAAAATATCTTTTCTTGATATGGATGATAATATTTCAATATCAGGACTTTCCTTAAACTTGACAACAATATTTTGTTATATAGCATTTTCTTTTGAACTTTTTGATAAAACTTTTGATTCCTAGATCAATACAAGTAAATTTTACTATAAGAACAAAGATTTTGCAAAAACATTCTAATGTTAGAACATTTCTTCAGTAAAAACACCCTTTGATGTATTTTAAATGTTCCTTGGGGTTAGCAAATATTCTTATTGATTTTTATTCTTCATATACATCTTGATGATATAAGCTGATATATTGTCTATAACTTATATTGGGAAATATTTAGAGAAACACTTAAATGTCTTTGAATATTTAAAATTAAATCTGAACATTCAATAGATATCTACTAGTTTAAAGATTCTTCAACAGATTTTACTATTTACAAATATCTAATATAAAAATCACGCATTTATAAATATAGATTTTCATTTTGATCTTTTTTCATACATAAATATAAGTCTTTATTATTCATGTTGTTTACTTAAGTGTTCATATCAATAATAACTGGTTTAAACTTGAGATCAAGTGATAGCAAATCTCCTCAATGCTCCCGCACTATTCTTCATATTCTGTTTTCAGTAATGCTTGATGGTGCCAACTCTTCCATTGATTTCCTTTCTTTTTTATGGGCTCTTTGGAACAGTTCCCAGTATTCCAGTAATGACTATTATAAATCAAAACAGAAGTAGATAAACAATTGATAATTGCATTTGAAATGCTAAGTACTATGCTTTCTTTATATTTGTCAATAAGGGAGAGAGAAAAGAAAGATCAATCACTTAATTAAAATTACTTTGCACCTTTGCCCCTCTTACTTTGCCCCTCTTACTGCATTTTTCAAAAGAAAATAATTTCTCATACAGCTTATAAATAAGGCCAGAAAAAAAATCTTTTTCTTTTGAACTAGAAATATTTTGTTGGTAATTGTAAACTATTTAACACATTTTCTTTCCTGGGGTTAATAACTAACTTAATACTTTATAAAATATAGAGGAACTTTTTCACACTTTATATATTCATTAAACTGATATATAGATCTTGTTAAAAACTTAAATTTACAGATATTTAGGTCTAATTTGACTTTATAGAAAACTGTTTGTCATTAGATTGCTAGACTCATTTTATATTATATTTCCATACTATTGAATATCCACCTGTCAAATTCTTAATTTGAACATTAAATAAATTTAAAAGGAAAACTTAAAACCCAACTTTATATGACTGTTATTCAGTTAAGATTTTGTTATTGATTTATTCGATTTTGTTTACTATCACAGTATTTCAGGTAAGAAAGATTTAAAAACTCTCTAAAACAAAAAATAAACTTAACTTAAAATTAATTCTGCTTGGTGAGTGGGGAAATATAAACCATTTCTTTTCCTTTTATAATAATTATAAGTGGTGGAATTGGTAGTTTATACTATTATGTATTTTTAAGTGGTTTAATTTTTTTAATATTTTTCTTATCTCTTATGAAATATCAATAATGACTGAAATGGAGTTGATTTAATTAATCAGTACAAAATTATATATGAATTTCCATTTCAGATTTAAAAAGATCTTTTAAAATTAATAACTTCAAGTTCCCTTTAAACAGAATATGTTTCTGATCAGTTATAAGAGTGACAGTCTTCCAAACCTTCAAATGAATTAATGTAAATTATAGTAAAAAATAATAATTGTAAATTAACAACTTTTCTTTAAAAAAATATTTAGTTATATCTCTTGAAATTTCTAAAATTTTATCCCATAACAACAACTCATAAAAATGCAGTGCTTAGTGTTATAACAGATTAGCTTTAAATTTTTGTTTTTTAAATTTTTTTTACTCTGATCTCTGTAATGTATTTTTTACTTTTAGTTTAGAATTATTTATCTGACCCAGGTCCTCTGTCTTCAGGTCTTTTCCACCTTTATCTGCCTAGAGTATCCTTTTCCAACTATGTTGTCCATTTGAATAAATTTCAATCTGCACAAAACTCATCACTGAAACAAAGACAGACAACTCTTGTTCACTCACATCTCTACATTGTGATTTCAATGTGGGACAGAGACTTTATTTTTAGTGTTCTTTTTTCAACTTGATTTAATGCAAAGGTTACTGTCTTGTTTTTGGAAATGCCTTGGGTTAGAGGAAACAGAACCTCTGGCCCCATCTTCAACAATGAAGACTCCAGCAGGGGAAACTACAAAGGTATTAACTGTTTTAATTGTCATGAACTTTTTTAAAGTGATGTTGCATAGTATAGAAACACTTATTTATTAACTTATTGTGTCTACATTTATAAACATATTGAATTAAAATTTGATGCTACATTGCTTATAGTTTGTATGGAATTAGGACATTGCAAAAAAAAAATAAATACATAAATAAAATTTTTTGAATTCACTTATATTGTTTTCAGGAGAAAACAGTTCTAAAATAAAAAATATTTACTATATACATTAAATGCTTAGTTTTATTTTGGGTTCTTTTGTGTTTGATATTTTTTTTTATATTTCCATGTGTATCTTAAACTTAATTTCTTGTATACCAATCAAGAGAATATATATTTT
Organism: Acanthosepion pharaonis; assembly: GCA_903632075.3. Lineage (NCBI taxonomy): Eukaryota > Metazoa > Mollusca > Cephalopoda > Sepiida > Sepiidae > Acanthosepion > Acanthosepion pharaonis. The sequence continues at coordinate 658,187 of CAHIKZ030004155.1, read as the reverse complement.
TTTATTGTCTACAACTTGAAGAGGAGTGATTTGCATATCAAATATTGTTCAGGCAACTGAAAAAAAATAAGTGATAATAGTCTTTTTACCTTATAGGAAAATGTTTCCTTTTTCTTTAGACAATGGGGATGAAAGAATAAATTGACCAAAATTTAATGTTAACAGCAAATATATGAACAGGATCAGTTGTTTGGACAATAGTTGGTATATCTTTTTCTAGTTTGCAGGTGACAAAGAATAATTTTTAAAAATTTCTTTTTTGTTAAATATTATTAAATTTTAAAAAAAATAACAATTAGTAATGATGGATAATACATCTCATCAGTATCATCCATTTTTATTTTATTATTAATTTCATGGACTATTTGAACAAAATAGTTTCATATTTCTTCATATTTCATTCATTTATATTTTTGTTTTATTCATTAGGATTGAGATTTATAATAATTTTTATTGTTCTAAAATATAAAAACGGCATTGTATAAAGAAATTTATCAAATGAGATGAAATAAGTGATATTAGATGCAAGCACATCAGGGAAATCTACTTCCAAGAAGGCAATATGCTTTTGCAATATTTATCTCAAATCAAAAAGTATCAGAGTATATAGAATTGGATTTATAAAGTTCTAAATAGAAAAATTAAATGACTTTGTTAAAAAGAATTGAATTAAAATGGTTTACTTTAATCAGTATACAAATGTTTTTAACATTTTAAAGTTTTGTTGTTGTTTTTTGGGTTTTTTTTTTTTCAAATTACTACATGTAGAGAGAAAATAGTTTTCATATTTAGTATATTGAAAAACAATAATCTCATGTTGCTTTCTTTCATATCTATTATTGTAGGCTATATAAGGTATTAATTTACTACATATGCAACCTTGTTTAATTTAAAATACCATACTGCTTCATGGAATGTAATTTTGTATGTAGTAAATGTTATCTTTTGTTGTGTATTTTCAGCTCTACTGGGGAAATTCCTACAAATTTTTGCCCTACCAAGTCGATTCAAATGGCACATGTGTAGTAGTGGACCCGGCTAGAGGACAACAGCTGGACACCCAAGTGGTCAATAATGCTGACCCCTTACCAACACTATGGAGTTCCATTCAGAACATTTTACTGGAAATGGAAAAGGACAACAAGTAAGTTTCTTTTACTTTTTTTTTTTTTTTTTTTTTATCTGCCTTTTATATTGAATGGAAATATTGAAGGACTTTAATAATTGAGGGCAAAAAAAAAAGACCCATTATGAAATTTATCATATTGTAGACTAATACTTTTTGGCTGGGCACACATTCACTGTTAATATTTTAGTATGGTAGGTGAACATAGGGATTAACAATTTTAAAACAGAAAAGGCAAGTTTTAAAGTATTCTGCTAAGATAGCCAGTGGCCTTTGATCTGTGTTTGAGTTCAGTTCAGTTAGCATTTTTCTAAAGGATTTTTTTTTTTTTTTTTTTTTTTAACGCTGTTGTCATTATTTGTTGTCATATTCTTGCCTAGATCGACATCTCATTAGGCTCATTTACCCAGGAAAACATAAACTACTAAATTTTGGTCATCTATTTACAATACTGGCAACTATAACCATCATTTTAGATTTCTAAATGTCTAAATACTTATTGCAATTCTGACATAGCTGCTGACTTTATATCATTTATATAGTGTAATGTTGTTGTTTTTTTTTGTTTTTTATTATTAAAAACATGACAAGCATATGCATAACTTAATAGCCCTTTTTGTTGGTAGCCCTTTCATCTTAGTGGCTTTGTCACTTTGTTTGGGGAAAATGATTAAAAAAAATGTTCTATTGTAAAAATGGAGGATGCAATTGCAATATAATTCATCTGAACATCAATAGAACTGAGCATCAGGTGCTTAAAATTAAGTCAGTTCTATTTTGCTACCCAGATGCATATCAGTGAATAAATAATATATATATATATATATATATATATATATATATATAGGGTGATTGAAAAGTAACTCCCTATTAAATGTATGAGTGGCCAACCAGGAGTCCTGACTTAACACCCTGTGACATTTTTTTCCTTTGGGGTTGGTTAAAGGAGTACGTCTACTATACCAAACGAAGACTTTAAAAGAACTTGAAGGGTGAATACAAGAAGTTATGTCTTCCATACCACAAGAGTTCCTAGTTAAATCCGATGACATGTTTCCTGGGCACTTAAGGAGCTGGTAGTGAAATCTGGTGCCCATATTGAATTTGAAATAAAACCTCATGCTAAATGCTTTCCTCATATACATTTCTTGTAAAAATTATAGTTAATAAATAAATTATAAATATTTTAAAATGGAGAGTTACTTTTCAGTCACCCTGTGTGTGTGTTTGTATCATTATTTTTAGTGGATACTCATATTTGAGTAGGTGCTTCGTTTATTTATTAAATGGTATAATTATTTATTTTCACCTACTGGACTGAATATTTATGAAACCTTATAAAAGAAAAATTTGTGCCCTTTGGCAGGAATTGAACCTGCCTCACTGAGGGCGGAGAAAGAAACCGCATGATATAATCTACATCACTCAGAACATGGTAGTTCCCTCTAATTTGAGGGATGCAGGTTCAGTTCTTTCCAAAGGGCGAAAAAGTTTTTCTTTAATAAGATTTCATGAATATTCAGGCTGGTAAGTGAAAATAAATATACTGTTTAATAAATAAATAGCGTGCTTACTCAAATACATTTAAAGTGATACAAATCTGTTGGATTAATAAAAATTATATATGTATGCATGTATTATATATAAACAAAAGGAAAACTTTTGTCTTTATTCATAGAGCCTTTTTTTTTTTTTTCTCAATTGTCCTTTTACAGATATACTCTCTGAAAGTTTTACAAATATATATGCACAGGCATTTTGTATGCCTAGGACAGGACTAGATATAGGATAAAAAAAACAAAAAACCTTAGAATATTTGTATGTGTATATTCAAGCTTTTACTATAATAATTAAATAAATATAAAAACACACCATTGTGAACAAAAACATCTTCCCTTGTGTATCAATTCACATGCCATAATGTAGCTTCCCTGTGCCTTTTCTATAAATACTTGCATGGTAATTATTCTGATGAACTCTCCTCTATGGTACTTAGACTTTTTGAATTTAAGTGCATTACTAGATTGGCAGCAAGTTCTCCTTAATTTATATTTTATGGTTAGATGTAAGATCTATGCTAATAGTTTCTTTTCTTGCACTTTTTGCTTGTGAAACTATCCTCTGGCTTACAGTTTGATCTTCAAAATTTTAAATGCAATGCCAATCGTTATCTTCTGTCTTCGAAATTTCTGTTCTTTTATTCTCTCTTGTTAATGTTCTTTTCCTCATACTCTTTCACAATTATTAACTCCCTGTGTTTTAGTTGCTTTATTGCATTGCTTGGGATGAAATGATTAAAAAAACAATGAATATGGTAATCAATATAGAATAACATATAACAGCATGCAGAAACTCCTGTATACTGGTGATCAACTGGCCTTGCTGGGCCAATAACCTGTTAGACTATGCTTTTAGAACAAAAGGCAAAAAATTATACTCATTAAAAATTCAAATAGGAAAGTTTCATGTGGCATAATGAGCCAGCTCTATAGACAGACTAATGTGCTGAGGAATTAGTGTTACTTAAATGACCATACAAATACTCACAAACAATATGACTTTAACATGTTTATATAGAAAAATACATCCCCAGATTTCAGCTCTTTATAACATGTGTGGTATTAAGTAGCCATAAAAAATATAACTGAAATGTATAATCACTTATAAGTTCATACTTTAAAATACCTAATCAGAATATCTGATGATACACACTTGAAATTAACCAGAAATGTATGTTCACTTAAGTTTAAACATTATCAGAATCCTTTCTCATTGACTAATATTCATTTTATCATCAGGATGAGAATATTAACTTTTTTTCTTTTTTTTTTTTTTTTTTTTTTTTTTTTTTTTTTGCATTGGCTTGAATAACTTTGATTTGTTTGGAAGAAATTTTGCAATGAAAAATTCAGAAAGTATTTGCTTTTTTTTTTTTTTTTTTTTCTCCAGAACTCATTTGAAGGAAAGATTTTTGAAAGAATTAAAAAAGATACGAACAAATAATGAAGGTGAAAACCTTGCTAAGGTAAGTTGACATTTAGGAAAGGGATTTGACTAATTTGCAACTAGAACTGGATTAAAACAGACTTTTCTCACTTAACTATTTCCATCTATTTTTATGAAATTGACCTCTGGATTGGATTCTTTCTTTCTATGTATGTATCTCTTTCTCTCTCTCAATATATATAATCATTCATATTTAGTATAAATTTTTGATGAACATATCACTTTATTTCTGCACTCTCCAAAAATTCAGATTCCTTATCAAAATAGGAAAATTCTGTATTCAATGAGGTTGAATGCAAAACTTTGAGTTCAAGGGAGTACAAAAAGAAAGAAACAAAAAATTGTATGTGTTGCACAAAGTTAACATGACTCCTTGTACCTTAAAATGTCAGTTCAGAACCATGCCAAGAGGCAGACTGATTCAGAACAGTGTAACTGTTCTGAATCAGTCTGCCTCTTGGCATGGTTCTGAACTGTTTGTTTGTTTCTTGTGACCTTTTTCTTTGTTTCTAGTGTTTTCAAGAATGTTCGGCAATTTTCACAATGACTGATGAAAAAAGAGCAGTGTGTGTATGCATGAAAGTTTTGTTTTCTCAGGAAAAATTGTTGCTGAAGCTGTTGTAATGCTTCAAAAAGCTTTTAAAGAATAATCTTGACATAAAACAAGTGTATGAGTTATTTGTGTTTCAAACATAAAATGTCACTTGAAGACTGATCAAAAGTTGAAATAATGAAAAAAATTCAGTTCATTTTTCACAGATGATTAAAAAATTCAATGAAATACGAGTTAGGATTTTAGAGAATAATTTATAAAGTTATGCTCAGGTATTAGTCTTGATGCTACAATTAAAGGAACAGTCCAACATGCAAATTACAGATTGGAAATACCAAAATCAAACAGATGCACCAGATTAGATATTTGGGAAGTATATTAAGAGGGCAGAAAGGGCAACATGAAAATTTGAAGGCTCGTTGGGATAGTGAAAGATACCTTCCAAAAGCTGAGCAAAGTATTAAGAAACAGAAAAATATCATTAGAAACAAAGAATGGAGTACTGAACTGTTATGTAATATCAGTCCTCCTACATGGCTTTGAATACTGGACCATCTCATCACTTGAGGCAACAGAAATATGGGTCTACAGAAGGCTGACGGGAATACCATGATCTAAGCATGTGAGTAGTGACAAAGTTTTAGAGAGAATGTTAAAAAACAAAAGAAAGACACTTTTATGTAGCATCAGAAAGAGACAGTTGAAATTTCTAGGGCACATAATAGGGTTTGGAAAATTTGATATTCACAGGTCAGATTCAAGATAAGAGACAGAGTAAAGCAACACGCAACCTACCTGGTGAGCTTGAGTCAATGAATGGTAGAACAGGGTATAGGAGAGATGGCAAAAAGACAAGAGCTTATTAAGAGCTATAAGAGACAGGAAATTATGGAGATCCATGATCACAAATATCCTGAAGGGACATGGCATATAACAAAACAAAAGCATCAAACCACTGGAATATACCAAATTTACCGAGATCCCAAAATGTGCAACAGGTGTACAATGTTGATTTTTTTCCTTTTTGGACAGATTCTAAATGAAAAATTTTGTTTTTCACATTTCTGCCACTTGACTCTCTAATTTTCTTGAGGTTTGTTGGTAATTTTCCAGAAATGTAAAATGAATCCTTTTATTTAATCTATTGGGATTTGTTTATATTTTATACCAGTTATATCCATTACCCTTCCTGGAATAATCATGAATTCATATATTTAAAATCTATGTGATGCTGAATCATTTCTCTATTGAGCTAGTGTATATTTCTGTACTGCCTAACCAAGGGAGTGAACTTACAAACCAGATAAGCATTGTCAATGGTCTTCTGTACTAGTCAGGTAGTGGAGTTTTTCACCTTAAACCTGTCTGTTCTTTTCTAATTAAGAGCTTGTATACAGTGTTTCTAAATTCAGACAAAATTGCTGTTTATTTTGTCAAGACCAAATCTATTTTATTAGAATATGGCTTGTCATATGTTGTTTTAATATTTGGAATATGCTTTTGCTATTTTGGTTAATATTGAGATTCTGCCATTTATGGTCATCTATACGATTACGTAACTTTTATCACATATGCATATGGTAAACTAAAGACGTAGCATAACACTGGCTGTATATTAATAGTTTTTTTTTTCTTTCAGGCACTGTACAGACTCCAGCTCCGCCTGGATGATCCTCAATTGCTGTCTCCTGATGTGATCTGGAACATGTTGATATCCTATAGAGATATACAGGTAATTACATGAACCTGCTACATTCATTGGTAATTAAAAATAAAAATATAGTAAATATTGTAATGCACAGAATATATTTCATGTCATCATCCAGTCTACCATTTTGACAACTTCGTTACAACAAAAACAGCCCTAATGTCATGACCCTTTACACCAGCTACTATTATATTTTGCTGACCTATAATTGCCTGGAACAACCATTAAATTACTTCTCATTTTTCTTTCTTTGACATATTTGTGATGTTCAAACAGTTACTAAGCCATATGGCATGTTTTGAGAAAAGAATAAAGGTATTTTGGATATAGCTTGATTTGGGTGCCAAATATAAATCAAAGGTTAAAAAAACTAGTGCCATTGTGTTTCGCTACCTTTTGCCATCTTTGAAGTAGCTTCATTATTCCATCCACTCAGAACTTGGTATCTTTCTAGGTGATGAACTGGTAAAAGTGGTTTTTACAGCCTACTAGAGAATTGAAGTTCTTCCCATTAAGAGTATTTTGTAGAGATCAAAATAAGTGATAATCTGAAGGTGCAAGGTCAGGTGAGTAATTTAGTGGGTGTAGTAGGAGACCCAGTAAAGAGACATGAGGTTTGGCATTGTCTTGATAGAAGACAACACTGTCTGATTGGCTAATTATGGACACTTTTCATAAATCACTGCCTTTTAATTGATCCAGTTGGGTATATTACTTCTCTGAATTCAACATCTGATGTTTGTGGAAGGAGCTTATATCACATGATGCTCTTCCGATCTCAGCAGATACACAGCATCATCACCTTTGGATGACAACTGAATTTTTGTGTAGTTAATAGTGATTCATTTTGTTTTTTGTTGTTTTTTTACTCCACATTGTTGTAAACAATCCACTTTTCAGCACTTGTGATCATTCTTTTCAGAAATGGGTCATTTTTGTTTGTGTTTGAGCAAAGAATTACAGATGAAAATACATTTCGTTAATTTTTTTTTTTCTTTTTTTCCATTAAATTATGAAGAACCCAAATATCAGTCATTTATGTAATGAAGTGATTTCAAAATGCATCGTATGAGATACATAGAGTATTGTTGCCATGTCCTGTATCATATGACCTGGATTATTTTTAATCGGCATTTCGATTTGGTCATCCTGTTGGAATGTTTTTGGTTTTTCCAGATCAAGATTTTCTCTTTTGACAATAGCAGACTACTTAAATATATAGATATATTAGATATAAAATTAGTGTATATACTGTTGGCCCAGGCTATGTCACTGACCAAACTATATATCCATTTACTATAATCAAATTAGCTTCAAAATTAGATTTTCAAAGGTCACATGATATGTATATGGTATATATTAGTGTGTGTGGAAAAAAATAGTAAATGATGGTTGTAAAGTGTTTATGGAAGAGGGTTGCTCATGCAATGTTCAAACAAAAGTAGGATGTGACCTCAGTCCAAAAGATTTTCAGACTGAGCATACATACATCTGTGGTAAGGTATTATTATCCAAAGCAGGACTTGCTAATCATTTAACAGTGTGATACTATTTAGTTATGGTAATTGGCTAACTAATTAATCATAGAAATTAAAAACGGGAAATACTTAAGGTGAGAAAGCTATACTGAAAGATAGACTGAGAGACATTAAAAAAAAGAATTTATTTTATTTAGAAAAGGAAGATACTTTTTCGCAAAAGACAGAAAATCAGTAAGAAGGAGCGAGACTGTGATTCTGTCAAATTAATTAATGTCGTGATAAGGTAGTGATGTGTCAAACGAAACAGAATTCTGAAAGATAAGCAAAGCTGGCTGATGCATTGGCTTGGGACTACCCTGGAGAGTGGCCATTAATTATCTTTCAGAGATACCATTTAATTTTAATTCCTGATTTCAGTGAGGGAAGCCATCTGTTGTATGTACAAATCTTGGCATGAGAAAGGAAATTGCGGATGAAAGTGTTATTATTACTTTTTTCAAACTGTTGACATCAGACGCAGTGTCGTCGAAAATAGGCATCTGGTGATAAGAGAATTTTAAGACATGAGAAAAATAAAGAATTATCTGGTAAACATGGCCACCCAGTTAAGTTGGCTAAAGTGGATTTGGAATATGATAAGGAATTGAATGGCAATCTGGGAATTGTAAATGTTTTGGCCAAAGGAAAAAGAAAAGAAAAAAAGGATTTAGTAAACATGAGGGCCAGTCTAGCCACACCCACACTGCCGAGAGATCATTGGCTAAGAAGTAGCATGAGTAATAGGCGGAGATGAATGTATGAGAAAGACTGAGAAGTTGTTAACACCCATTGAGGGGATTGGTATGAGATACCAATGTGAGAGAGGAAGAGTTTAGGAGGATAACTCTCCTCCAACCTTCCCTCACAGACAAGGGAGGAACCCCGAAGTGGAAAGTGATTAATCTTCCAAAAATGGGAAGTAACTAATTTTCCTGGCCTAAGAATAAAGAGAATTCTTGTTGGGAATTAAGAATTGTCAAAGAACCCAAACCATGACGGGGCCCCACCCCGGAGTTGGTCAGTGTCCATATAAACGACCATCTCGAGACAATAGAGTTTTCGGCAGTTTCAAGAGTTCAGAGTTGCAGTTGGAGACCATCCTCGCAGGAGCTGACCGAAAGATTTCCATGTCCTTTTCGACTTAGTCTTCCTACCAAAAGCAAGTTTTTATTGACTTAAGATACCATAACTCACTTAAGAAACACAAAATGTGCCATGAATCCATAGAAACATGCCAGGAGAGAAACACACACTACTGTATTCAACAGATAGATAGTTAATTGTTATTTCTCAACATATTTGAACCTCGTGAGTTTGTTTTATTATTTTTCTTTTACTTATGCTTGTGCGGTATCACCTTTACCCCGGATTTGGCTTGCACTACAGCCTGACGCCTGATTGATTTCGTCTACCTAAGGTCAAAGTCACAACATGGGTAGGTTAGACTTGAGATCAAAGCAGTTACTTCGGTGACCAAGTGTTGGAGGTGCGCTGAGAACAACAAAGCTGGTATCGAACCAGAAATGACCAGATCGACCGGGACACAGGCTGGTGGCAGCGACAAGGAGTCAACCCCCAAAACTCTGGTGGAAGAAACCTGACAGCTTCGCGCCACAACTGGGAGTTGACCACGGGCCAACGCCGCAGCATCATATATTGATGTCACAACCAGTGGACATCACATATTGGTGCTGGACTGCAACCGTGGCCACCTGTGTGTCACAAGTTATCAACAACAATTTTCAGGAAATTTGTTAGTTCTGTGACAAAGTATGTGGGTTAGCAGCAGGTCTAAAGAGTCACATGACAGTGTATATGGACTGGATAAACTCCATTCACAAATCTTCTGTCTGCCATATATGCAAGAAATCCTGCAGAAGTGAAAGCAGTTTTTGACTCATGTATGTACTCAAGGTAACTTGATTCAAAATTGATAGATAGCTTTCTTATGCCAAAAAATGGTAATCTCTCTCTCTCTCTCTCTCTATATATATATATATATATATATATATATATATACGGATACATACACAATTTGAATTTGGATAAGAATCTGATAAAATGGTAAATATATAAGACAATTTTGAAAACCTTTTTGACATATTTTGCCAATAAATAAGCATCATCAGAAAAATATTCTAATAAATCTTGATATTTTGGAAAAATTGATTTAATTTAAGCTTAAATGTTGAAGGGTTCTGTCATTTGCTTTAGTCTTTGCTTTCAAAAATGTTAAAATCTAATTTGATGAGACTGAAATTCAACTTTTTTTTTTTTTTTCTTTTTTATCTTTAAATTTTTGCACAGGACTATAATGCCATGGTGAAGCTGGTGGAAGGTCTGTCACAAGTGCCAAATAACCGAATTACAAATATGCCTAATATTCAACACTTGTATGCCTTTGCTTTAAACAGGTAAGTAATGATGGCTTATAGCTTCATTTAATCATATACAAGGTGCATTCCAGAAGTTTTGACTTTTTCTAGAGAGACTTTTATTAATTTCAAAGAAGTACAAAACTCTAATCTCCTTCAAAGTAGGATCCTCTGACTTCAATGAACGTGTTATAGTGCTTCAGTCACTCCATGAAGAACCCATGGAAGTCATTCAAAGTGAAGGTGTCCGGGGACCTTTTTCACAACCTCCTTCATCTTCTCAGTTTTTTCAAAACCATTGCCCCTGAGATACTTCTTCAGTTCTGAGAACAACCAAAAGTCATGGAGCAAGGTCTGAACTGTAGGGAAGGTGAAGGACAGTTTTGATGACCATCAACCATCTTGCTATCACCAATGCATCTTTCCTTCTGTTCATCACTGAACACTTTGGAAACAAACTTTGCACAAATTTTGCACATGTTCAGATCTTCATGAATAATTTTGTGTACATTTGCCACACCAACTCCAAACTGTATGCTTATTGTCTTTAGAGACACATGACTATCTTCATCCCCAAAATTGTCTCCCTTCTACATTACTCATTGTCTCTTACATCCTCTCCATTGTCCTTGAACCTCTTGTGCCAGTGGAAATCAGATGCTTGGCTCATAAAAGTTAATCCATAAGTAGTCTGGAGCACTTCATACCTTTCTATAGCATTTTTGCCCAGTTTAACACAAAATTTTATTGCATAGTGAGCTTCCAAATTGTCTTCACATCCTGATTGCATTCTGCAAATTTGTCTGCTGTGACAAGCAGTGTTTAGTAATGTGTGTTCAAAGAGCTTTTACAATTGTTTCCTTCCATCTAGAATAAGATTTGGCAAGTCAACTTATTAGATGTATAGTAATTATATAATAAAACCTCAGTAATTTAGGAAAGTTATAATTACCTCTCCAAAAAATGTTTCAAAAACTTTTTGAGTGCATCTCATATATCCTAACTAGCAACAAGCAGGCAAGTAACATATGCACTATACTAGCATTCTGAACAGCATAGAAAAAATTGGCTTGCAAATACTAAATGAGGCAGAGTGTATAGATACTGCACTGATTTTCATCAGAAGGCCAAAGAGAGACACTTTAATTTGAAGCAGAGTGCAAAGATATTTTGATCCGAGTTTGAAATGCTTATCCATATACAATAATCATGTCTTTTATTTTTTTTAATATTTTGCTAGTATATGTATATAGTATGATTAGATGTTTATTCAGCTTAGCTTACAAGCCTAAAATGAGTAAATCACTGAGGATCATCCTCTGATAATAACTTCCTAGGTTAGTTTGCTAGACATTAGTCTCTAGAGAACCTTAGAACATGATTGCATAATGTTTTCAAGTGTCTGACTACACCCAATTTAAATGAACTTGAAACTTGTTTTTGTTTAACAAGCAATCAACAGAAGTAAACAACTTTGTGATTATAAAATTCTTTCTTTATTTTTCATAGTATATTATTTTTTTTCCATTAGATAATTGTAGTGGACACAGATCAAATCACAATCTGTTAAAAAAATAAAGAAAAATAATACTCTATTAATTCAAGTGATATCCAAAAAAGACTCAGAGAAATTGTTAAAAATCAAGCAAATTGACAACAATAAAGTCAAGGCCTACCCCCATCAATTTCTTAATTCATCAAAAGGAGTAATAAAATGTCCAGAACTATCACTTTGTTCATCAGAAGAAATTGAAAATGACAACACCCTAAAAAAGCAAGGAGTAACAGATGTTAAAAGAATGCAAGTAAAAAGAAATGACACCGTAATAGACACCAACACATACATTTTGACATTCGACAAACCAACTCTACCAAAAGAAATAAAGATAGGTTGCACAATAGCAAAGTTAGAGCCATATATTCCTAATCCCCATAGATGTCATCAATGTCAAAAATTTGGTCATTTTTGAAATGTTTGTACAAGAACAGTCTGTCAAAGCTGTCGGGAACTGGAAACTGAGCATGATTAATCACCTTGTGAAAGGCCTCCTTTATGTCCAAACTGTAAAGAAAAACATCCAGCAGACTCCAAAGAGTGTAACATTTGGGAAAAGGAAATAATTAGAAGAAAATACATGCAAAATGTCATTCCAAGAAGCCAGGAAACAGATTGAATCTAATTCACTTTAACAAGAATGTAGAAACAAAAGAAGTTCAAAGTACAAAACATAACAAGAAACAAAACGCTAATAGTCTGAAGAATATAGAAAAGATGGATACTTCACCCATATAAATAAAAAAAAAAAATTGTACATGTAAAAATTCATAATTTGTAATACATAATCAAGATGCAAAACCTTATTCTATGGAATTGTAACTAGGGTCAAAACACTATGAAAATGTAAAAATAGGTTTTAATACCAGAAATACTTTGTAAAAAAATTATTACCAGCAATACATTTTTGAAAACCAAATGTTGCCTGCAATGCATTTTTTGAAAAACAAATATTACCAGCAATATATTTTTGAAAAGAAAAGAAAAATATATATTACCAGCTATACATTTTTATAAAAAAAAAAATATTACCAGCAATACATATTTGAAAGAAAATTATCAGAAATAGAATTTTTGAGAAAAAATTTTTACCAGAAATAGATTTTTTGAAGGAAAAATATTACTAGAAATAGATTTAAAAAAATATTACCAACAATAAAAATTTTGTCGGCATTAAATAAATAACCCATTGAGGTTGATATGCCATAAAATCAAAAGAAATCAAGGCTCTTGGCAGTGTGTTCAATTGAAGAACCTGATTTTTAGACAGAATGTGATCAGCAGTGGAATAAATGGCCTGTGTCCTGGAAGTGGACAGAAGGTAAAATGCCAGGTAAGTTACAAAACCGTGTCGCAGAGTATTCTACGCCAACAAAAATCAGAGGATCATATGAGAGGGAGTGCAACAATGAATTGAGAAGGGTTGGCTTATTCCATGACAAGCAGAAGCTTGGTCTCCCAAAAGTGCTACTTCCATTGATGGCTGTTGTGCAGAAAAACAAGTTGAAAATGTCTCCCATAATGGACTATAAGGAACTCAACATCCATGTAGATGCTGATGTTTGCGCCAGAATAGAGACACAAAGAATCAAATGTCACACTGCTGGATCTCAGATTATCAACATGTGCACATCATTGAACGACTTCAGCCATATCAAATATTTATCTTTCAATGCAGAAGTTACTGCCTGATCAGATTGGGATTTGGGCTGAACGTTGCCACCAGCACCCTACCCCACCCAAATAAAGTGAGCCATCATTGATGCTGTGATATCTCAGGATGAAAAAAAATCAGTGACAACCTTGTCATACATTGACAACCTGTATGTAAATGAGGATATCGTGTCCACAACTAGTGTCGCTGTGAACACCTGTCGTGCTTTGGACTGACAAGCAAAATTCCAGAATGACCAAAAAATGGAGCTTGGATACTTGGCTTGACTGAAGTCCCAGGGGCGGTCACCAGGAGGAAGGTATTCTCTTTTTTGTGGCAAGCTTGTTGGACTCCTCCCAGTGGATGGCTGCAAGTAGTGGCTTGTGTCAAGTGAAGAGCAAGTACAGTGACAAAAGGTTGGGACCATTGAACTGATGATGCCCCACTAAAAAGCATGCTGACAGAGACTATTACCAGTGTAAGGCAAAGCGACCCATGTATAGGCGAGTGATGCATTGATAGCAAAGAACTTTGTGTGGGTTGTCACAAGTTCTTTGGCCACTGGAGTCTTACTTGAATTGTGTATTATCAAAGACACATGTTTGTTGTGGCCAGATTTGGACATGCAACATGTCAACATCATGGAACTAGATGCTATTATAAAGGGGGTAAATGTGGCTATACACTGGAAAGCTAAGACAGTACATTTAAAAACTGATTCACTGTGTGTGTGTCAATGGCTCAGGAAAATGCTGACAGGCAAAGCCAGAGTGAGCACTAAGGCTGTGAGTGAAATACTGATCAGGAGGCAGCTGCAAACTTTCTTGGAGTTGGTTAAGGAGTATGCATTAATGATGGACACTATGCTTGCCAAATCAAATCAGAAGAAAGCAGACAGAAGCACCAGAGTCCCACAGAGATGGTTGGAAGCAATGAAGAATGAGGCAGAACCTGTGCTGTGACTGGCAGCAATATGGAACTGAGTCAGCTAACACAAATACCCCCAAACAGTGGACACCCCAGGTAAAATAAACTATGTATTTTGTCAGGAAAATCGCTCCGTCTCCAAGTAAAGAGACTTTGAGATCTACTATTAAATCCTGCTTGAAATGTCTGCCAATCGATTGGGCACCAATCCATTGGTGAAAAGAGAAACTGGAGACAGTAGGTATATGACAGAGACTAGGGGTGGATATCACCCCATTACAGGGGTGCTCACTACTTGACACTGATAGACTGTGGGCTTACCTGTTTTTCCATTTGGCAACTTCTGTAACAAGAAAATTCAGCTACTGTGACCCAGTGTCTTAACACATATCTTTTTTGAGAGGGTCCCACCTAAAAAGATCTTGACAGATAATGATATGGTGTTTAACAGTAGGAGGTTTAGAATGTTTGCTGAGTGTTGGGGGTGTGTGCCAGCATTTCCAATATGCATATGTGCCATCTGGTAATGGCATTGTTGGACGATCACACAATTCCATAAAATGGATTGCTGCCAGAAAGTGGTTTACTGCTATGTTATGCCAAAAGATGGCATCCGTGGTGTGACTGCTCTGTCTAATGCTTTGTACCAGTATGAAGTCCAAGTGAAAGGTGTTGACAAGATCCCTCAGCTGAAGCCCAAGTCTGAGCAGGGTGTGTACAAGAAAGGGAATGTTATACTAGTAAGGAGTCTGCTGAACAGATGCACAAGTAAATGGAGGATGGATACAGTGACCAGATTTGTGAGTCTTAAATTGGTTTATGTGGATGGAATGCCTCACCACGTGAAAGACCTCTGCCTTTTTCCTTTGGTGAACAATTCTGTGGAAGACAAAACTGCCGTATCAAGTGACGAGATGTACATACCTGTAACAAAGGATGAAGATGACCATTCAACTGATTTTGAATCTAACCAATCGAGCGATGGTGACAACAGTGAAGGTCGGCAGATTGTGACAGGGCCACCTCAAGAAGCAAGTGAGCCTGCCAAACTGCTTCTTCAAAGAAGCATCAAATATAAAAGGCTGCCCTCCCCAAGCTTCTACCTGTGTGATAGTGAAAACATGGAAGGGTGTAGTGGACACAGCCTGTCCCACTGGTGTAAGCAACATAAGGTTACCTGTGCTGTGCACAGGGGACTCAATCTGCACATACTGGGTGATGTCTCATGTGACTGAAAATCTGTCACAACCTTGCAAGATGCCATAAAAACCAGCATTTGTTAACACCAGCAGTTATTTGAAGAGATGCCGCTTGTGCAACAGGAGCAAATTGCGATAACTTGGATACGTTTTTAATTTTCCATCTCAATTCAATTTGATATAATTTACTTTCAGCAACGTGTTGGTAAATTAGTTTTCAGTGTATGCATACATTTTTTTTTCTAGGATTTTTGTCTTTTACCTTTTTAGTGATAGCAATAAATAAATTGCCACCCCTTAAGGTAAGGCTTCAAGAACACCAAAAAGCTATAACACGAGGGGAAGTGGAAAATTTAGGTGTGGCTGACCACATCTGGAGAGAAAAGGGAGATCACTGCCCTCTGTGGGACAGGTTGAAATCAGAGACAAAGAACATCATTGGAAAATTTGTAAACTTAAGGAATCAGCACATATGCTAGGCCACAAAAATCTCCTGAGCCGACCAAGCATAGAAATGAATACAATATGGGAACCAGTAATTAGGAGTGTCAGAGAAAAGCAATAATAACAATGAAAATTGCAATATGAGCTCTGGTAAAATACATGCAATAACAGCAAAAATTGTAATATGAGCACTGGTAAAAATGGTTGCTGAAGGCATTAGGTTTATAAGTCCCAGAAATTCATAAACAGATGTCCTTAAGGACACATGGCACAGTGGATAAAGGTGTTGGTTAGATCCAGTGACACTTGTGAGTCCAATACCTGGTTAAGGCAGTGGAGAACTTGGAGAGGTGAATTAACAGGAAATAACTGATAATTGACATCCATTGGACATGGCACATGTAAACGGGAACAGTCTATCCCAGCAAGCAAAATAAAGGGTTCAGTTCAACATTCCAACAACTTGAAGAAGGCTGGAGCGTACAACAGCTGAAATGTTGTGATAAATATGGCAACAAAGATGAGGACAATAGTCTGAATAATGTACATAATACCTCATCTTAGAAATATAGACAGATATAATTTCTCTGAAATGTATGCTAAAGTAATTTATTATTTTTATTTCTATGCTTATTTTATTGTATCTCATGATTTTGTTTGTAATATTTTAATCTCATTGTGGCTCATGATGTGCTTTTTAACCCTAAAAAAATACATATATAAAAAAAATAAAATAACATTCAAGGCCCAGAACATTATTACAACCTTCTAGTTTCATCATATTTTCAAATTAATCTTTCAATTTTAATTACTTTTTTTTTTTTTTTTTTTTTTTTTTTTTTTTTTTGAAACTACTGTTTCCTCTATTATATGAAAATATGAACCTTTTTTATTTTGTATGTCAATAAAACGCTATTGTTACATTTGAAAAATGTTTTGGGGACTCAAGTACTGATTTTAAACTCCTAATTCAGCATATGACTCTTTAATGGATGAACCTGAGTATATGCATTTATAATATTTTATTATTTCCAGAACAATGTGAGTTAACTCATTTATAAAATAACTTTTGATTTTGGACTGAACACAAAAAAAATTGCGTATCCTATTATATTTTAAACTCAGAACAAGACTATCCTGCACTTCTTTCAGGCTTACGGCCACATCACATTAAAACACCAGTTCCCGCACAATCACCGAAGTTAAGCAACCTCGAACATGGTCAGTACCTAGATGGGTGACCATATAGGAATGTGTTATAAGGTTGTATATATGGGTGGTGTAAGAGATAATGACTTGGAATTGTTATTCAGATTGCCAAATTCCAATTCCTGTTGGCTTCATTATATTCATATCCATACAGATACCCTTGGGAAATGTATGAATCCACCTCTTCTCCCTCCAGCTATGTAGCTGGAGGGAGAAGAGGTGGATTCATTAGTAAGACTTGTATCACTAAACCATTATTATTTCAATCTAAAAGTATTTTCTGGCTTTAAATAACCTTCAAAGGGTTGATAAGCTGTAGAAAACCACTCAATCAATGAACTTCTTACATCCAATAGCATCAATTTTGTGATATCTGCGGCAACAACCATGGTTAGAATTTTAGCCTTTTTTTTAATCATATATGAATATTTTAAACCTGCTATAAAGCAGAACATATTATACTACTAGCTTGGATTTTATCTGAATAAATATATATATTGTATACATGCATGTATTTATGCAAAGACATTGTAACTATTTAGATGAAATTTGAAAAAATATAAATGCTTGTATTTAGATTTTTTTTTTAATAGGCTGTATACAGTATATACATTTTTGCCTGAGTTGAGCCCAACTGTTTCAGTTTATATTTAGAGAAACTTTAAGTGGATTATAACTTCATAAAGAGAAGATTTCGAGTTATAAATACATAAATTAGATTTTAAAATCAGATTGTTTTATTTTCTAAGCTTTCATATTGAGGAATTAATTTTTTAAGTGGTCATTTGTAAATAAACTCGAGTTGCTAGCTGAATACAAGTTTCAACTTGAACATTTTAACTTATTATGGATTCGAGTCCTCAACAAAAGCATGATTTTCTTTGTTGTTTATTGTAGTGAAATAGGAACAAATTTTACTGATATCCTTATACTTCCACCAGGCAGAATTCAGTCAGTAAGTGCACACAAAAAATAAGTAAAAGACATTTTTTTTTTTTTTTTTTTTTTTAGATCTACCTAAATTTTGATGACCCTAAAATGTCACTTACTTCTAGTAACCAACAGAAAGCAAAACGATTTTAGTAGACTGAAAAACCAACTCTTCTGTATCAGATTTTTTTTTTTGAGTCCAACACCTTTTTGAACGACCACACACACACACACACACACACACGCACACACATATCTTCACTTTCACTTCCTCTTCCACTCTCCTGCCCATGCACATTGTCACCAATCATCTTTACCAGTCTTTTCCAATTTATCAAATTATTTTTATTTTAACTCTACAGGAGAGATAACAAAGGGGATAGTGATAAAGCATTGAGTGTTATAAAAGAGGTAAGTAGACATAGTTTTATCTCTGTAAACATTTCATCCATTCAAAAGAATTTCATCTTAAAAAAAAATTTTTTTTTTTTTTTTTATTAAAGTTCACCTAATACAAGGCTCAAGAGCCTCTTAAGGTAAAAGGTTACTGAATGAGGTTTGTGGTATGAATATAAGAGGTAGGAGGAAGTAAGAATTATGGGGATAATGAGGACATATAACAATTGACCGTTGACTTTTTAAAGAGTTTAAGATAGTTTGGGGAAGCATCCATGCACATGTATGTTTTGAAAATTAGCAGTTCTGGCAAGTACTGGGAGTTGTTTAAATGGAACTTCTTCATTAAAATTGGAATACAGAGTAAATATGGGTAAATTCAACTCCATAGATCTAGCATGGTGAGTCATAGCTATAAAGGTCTGGACTGGGAGAACTAAAGAGTGTAGCTCACCTGAACATTTACAATAAAGTAGCAATAGGCTTGTAACATTGCATCTATGGGGGGGAAAATATGTGGCAGTGATTTTTTTTTTTAATCCTTTGAAAACTTTAGTGAGAAGAAAGAACAAAAAAGAACACAATTTAGGAAGACAGAAAATAGCAAATGATGATGCATAGGATAGAAGTGCAAAAAGAATAGAACTTATGGTTACATATAACTATTTCAACAGTAAAATGATGCAACCTAGTTGCCAATCTAGTAATCTGCTTAAATTTGTACACTTGAGGCACCAAGGAGGAAAGCTCATTAGAAAAATTGAAACTATAGAAAAGCAAGATGGAAGCTACATCACAGCGGTAGGAAGGTAACTGAAGTCAAGATGACAAGTCGGGACTGATAACATTACAGGCCCTTTTTTAGATTTTGTCAAGAATCTCAAGAAATATTACAGGAGCTCCAGACCAGATACAGCATCAATATTCAATGCACAGATGAATAGTAGATTTATAAATGTTGTTAAGAAAATTTGTCTAGCACAATACATTGAACCAACTTTCCTAGCAGCAGACCTAACAATTTGAAAATAAGTCATTCCCTATGAGATCATAAATGATTTGGAAGTCTATTAAGCTTGAAAAGAGAGCATTGAATAGCTCCAGCTCATATATGGCAGCAATATTCTATTTTTGGTTTGATGTAACTCTTGTAATGGTACAGCATGGCAGGAGTCAAGTATTTTCTGGGGTGGTAGAATGACTTGACCATTTTTCCAGCATCTGGGATTGAACTTTAAAATTTTTTGATATGAAATGAAAAATTTGATTCCATGTTATATACATTAGCACAGATGGATGTGGCTTACGGTCATAACACATTGAAACACTGGTTTTTATCTGATCATCAAAATAAAGCAATGGCGAACCTGGTCAGTACCTAGATAGGTAGCTGCTTGGGAATACCAAGAGCTGTAAGCTTGGATGTGCATGTAGTGTAAGTGATAACAGCTTGGAATGAGACATCGGAAAGCCAAGTTCGAAGTCCAGTCAGGTTCATTACATTCACATACGTGCAAATACCTTTGGATAAGGTATGAAGTCTCCTCTTCTCCCCCGGCTGTAGGTAGGGCTTGTATATGAAAAATCATTATCTCTAAAATAATTAATACAATATTTGCTTGCTAAAAAAAAATTCTTCTTGTAATTCAAAAATATTTCAGCTTCAAATAACCTACAAAAGGTTGATAAACCATAAAAAAAATACAAATCAATCGAGCACAGATGGATGCAAGCAACGTAAAGTGTTCCTGCATAAAACATACATGTTCACAAGAATGTAAATGATAGAACTTTAACTTTGTATTGTTACTAATTTGTTCATCATTTATTTTATCCTTTTGTACTATGATATATTATCACCTGTGTACTATACATAATACCGTATATATTCCAGTATAGTGCAAGATTTATGATCAGTTTTTCACACAAAAAAAATAGGGGGTCACACTATACACAGGCAATTTTTTCTGGAGGAGTTAAAATTCATGCCAAAAAATTCAAGGGCCACACTATACATGAACTTGGATGGTACCTGAGTATATACAGTAAAGCATTTTGGGACAGTTAAATACATTAGTTTTTTTTTTTTTTTTTTTTTTAACCTACAAAATCTTAAGGTGTCTGAAAGTGCATATTTATCCTTTCAATTTACATTATGCATCTATATACATCAGACATTTAATGTTAAGTGACCTTGTATCTTCAGCATTTCTCTATATAGAATTGTAACTGGCATTTGTTGTATTTTGTTTCCTCCCTCTACATATCTAGGATTCCATCAATAAAAATATTTGTCTGAAGTTTCTTTAAAATGATGTTACATGTCTTTCAGTTACCCATACAATTAGTGATTGTACATTGAGCAATCAGTCTACTTGTTTTGATTACTTCCTAAATCTTACTTTATCAACCTTGAATGTACATACACATAAGGGGGACACAGTTTCAAACCCTGCCAAAAAGCACATCTTAAGTTTTCTTAAATGTGCAGGCCAGTAGATGTAATACACTTAAAAAAAAAAAAAACATAATAATAATGGAGCCTCTATTCAAATATCAGTATCCACTAAAAATGCTGTTTGAAGTAATAAAAATATCTGATTAAAAATAAATACATTAATTCTTTATATATATATATATATATATATATATATATATATATATATATATATATATATATATAATCTCAATACATCATTGAAGAGTTCGGTAATAATTTATTTCAGACAGACAACTGCCATATCAGACCAGCATCATAAAATGGTTTAAATCATACAGACAATTTATTAAAAATTACAAGAGGCAATGAATAAAAGATCTGACCATGAAAAATCATTGAAGAGATAAGAGGAAGAGGAGAAAACAGTGTCAATCCAACAGGCAGGGCTGGTAGAAGGAATACAAAGTTACAGCCAGTGAAATATATTGAAAATAAATCAAATTTATATCATCATCATCTAATCTGAAAAATTATCATATATATAAATGGTGAAAAAGTAAAATATACGTTGTACATACATGCATATCTATACCCATGTACACACACACACACACGTGAATAGACATATATACATGCATTCATACATCTTTACATACTAGTCATGCACACAATTTAACCTACAAACACATCCATCCATCCATCCATCCATCCATATATATATATATATATATATATATATATATATATATATAAAACAATTTTATATATAATGTGTGTGCATTTGGGCAGCAATCCCTCTTTTATATAAGTTTTGTTAAAAATAAAATCATGATTGATAGTGTCTAAAATTATAGCCAAAAGCACTCATGCAGAACATTCAGCCAATTTTTACATAATTTATGTTCAGAAAAGAAAAAATTATAAGAACACAAAAATTAAATAAAAATCTTAACTGCAATCAGTTGTTTTTAATTACACTTATATAATTATTTCTGTCAACATTATTCTTTATAGGCCATTGCCCAGAGTGAAACCCCAGTATCGGATATGTTGTGCTTATGTGGCAGAATATTTAAAGATAAGTTTGTGCAATCAGAGTGTACAGACAAAGAATCTTTGGCTCAAGCTATTGAGTGGTAAGTACAATTATAGCTATTTCTTTTCTCTCTCTCTCTCATTATCTACAGTAGGCTAGTTTTTCTTTCAGCAGACAAAAATGCATTCATTCCTTTTCTTTGTAAGAATTAGGATTTGTCTTTTTTGACACTTTGGATAAAAATGTTTAATTTTGTTGACTCCATCAACCCTAAAGAGACATGAATTGTTTAATGTCTAGAATATTGACTCATTTGTTCAAAATTGATTAAATGATGCACATGCAATAAAAGAAAAATATCTCAAAAACTTAAGAATTACAATTATTGGTTAGCATTACTAAAATCAGTTATGAGTAAAAAATTATAGTAGCTACAAATTATGACTTTGTTAAAGTGTTGGTCATTTGGTGCATATTTTTAAGTTACGATATATTTTTTAATATAGTTGATTTTAATATCAATAAAAAATAGAAACTAATATGTTTTTTTTTATGGGACATAATAAGCTATAAGTAATGACCAGGTTCAAATTACAATAAGATTTTTAATGAGGCATTATAAGCTATCTATGATCAGGTTCAGATTATATTTTTAATGAGGCATTCTAAGCTATATGTAATGACCAGGTTCAAATTAAAACTATTTTCACAACACTATTTACTGTCACCTCTCTGTAACCATGTTGTTGGTGCCATGTTTCAAAATAGTCACATCAAATCTTGAATGTATTTGGGCACGCCCTCATTTGAAATGCTTTAAATTTTTTGAAGTTCAATTAACACACAAGATGAGAGTTCAAATTTTGTTAGAAGTTACTTTATTTCAGTTCATGCTGCTTATTGCATGTAAAAAAACAAAAAAACAAAAACTGATTGCTTCAATAATTAGCAACAAGACTAAAATGAAAGATAAACTAGTTATTTAGCTTTTTTTTTAATATACTAACATTGATGAAAGGCAGAGTATTGTTTACTTGAATAACTAACAGAATTCTTTTTTTCTTTCAGGTACAGAAAAGGTTTTGATACACAACCAAATGAATATGCAGGGATTAACCTTGCAACATTGTTGGTTATATCTGGAGAAACAATGGAATCTTGTCAAGAGTTAAAGAAAATAGGTTAGTTAATTTAAAAAATGCATTATTTTAATTCACTTGTGTTATTGTTTATAGATAACTTTTATATTTACTAGGGTTTTCATTTGAGATGCAAGTAGCTTATTTAGCAGCATGAAAAATAGAATCTGTGAGCTGAGTTCAAATTCCAGTGTTGTTTTGACTCTAATGATATTGGGAAAGGCATGAATCCATCTCTCCCCACTCTGCAAGCTATAAATAAAATAGCAAAGCTCTCTTTGGTTATTCACCAATCTAGGAGATTAATAACAACTCTGAATTTAAAACCAGGAATGGAATCTGTCGCTTTCCAACTGTAGGTAAAAATAGCAAAAATGTAGGGGTTGAGTCTTGAAGTCTGACCCTGTAAAATCTACTTTGCAAACATGATATACAAGCTAAAGAGCTGTTTAGAACCAGGACCCTGAATATTCATTTACAAATTCTTAGTATCACGGCTGTCCTTTTTTTTTTTCTTTTTTTCTTTTTTTTTTTTTTTTAATGCTGCTGTTTGGTGATGTTTTCTACCAATAATCATTCTCAGAAATTCATGAAATCATGCCCTTTGATGTGCTTCTTCATTTTCAATATATGGTATGCTTTTATTTTTACTCCTGAAGAAATTTGTGTATGTGTTCATTCAGATATCTCAACTGATGGATATCTATATAGTTAACTTTTTGGCTAATTTTTCACTTCTATTTTGTCTACCTGAGTGACTATTTGTTTAAATACATTCATAAGAAGCAACAAAAAGATAAATTACGAAAGATTTCTGAGTTTTCAACACCTGTCTTCTCTATTTTCATCTTTGAACAAAGTGAATATTTTGTTAGCCTCTATCTGGTACACTTGTAACAATGTAAACCTTTTTGAATATTTGAAAAACTATGCAATTACTGTTTGGCTCTGTATGTTTATTGATACATTGGAAAATCTAACTTGCAATTGCATAACAAGGAAAAAATCACAGCTCAGCAGGCATCAAGTTGGATCGGGTCAAAATCCAAAATAAACAAATTTAATTAAAACTATGCTCGCAACACAATGCTACTTCTGACATGAAACACATCTGTTTACCTTCCATAGTATGTCATTGATAACGGTCATTACAAGTGTGTTGTTTTGTTTAACAATCAAATTCAAACACTTATTGAACACGAAAATCTGACCTGCAGTTACATGAAAATTGCTGAGACTGAAACATTTACAATGAAAAACAATACCTTGTCCAGTGGTAAAAGCAGCTGGTAGTGCCAAGAGTGGCAGTACTGCCTTAGCCACTAAAACTGATATCTCCCGTGCTTGGCAGCTGATGAGAGTATGGTTTTGGACATATGTAGAAAATTGGATTAAGTCAATGCACCATAATAAATTTTTTTTTAAATTTGGCTTTTTACTAGTAGAAATTTTTTACTCTATTCAGATTGAGAAATGGAGTGGTAGGATTGAAATCTATACAATCTTTTTATCTGCATAACCAACTAAAACAAATATGACCCAGTTTAACATGAGGTCCTACATGTATATTTATGGGTAGAGATATAAATTACCCCATCGCCACATAGTTCTGCCATGTCATGCTGCCAGACTGCTGCAACCAAGATGGATTGGATTGGAGTGGCGTCTGTATCTCTAGAAACTGAACACATTTGCATCAATCTTTTTTTTCTTTTCTTTTTTTTTTTTTTTTTTTTTTTTTTCTTTTTTTTTTTTTTCTTTTTTTTTTTTTTTTTTTCTTTTTTTTTCTTTTCTTTTTTTTTCTTTTCTTTTTTTTTTTTTTTTTTTTTTTTCTTTTTTTTTTTTTTCTTTTTTTTTTTTTTTTTTCTTTTTTTTTTTTTTTTTTTTTTTTTTTTTTTTTTTTTTTTTTTTTTTTTTTTTTTTTTTTTTTTTTTTTTTTTTTTTTTTTTTTTAAATGCTGCTTCAAAAAAAAATTTTGTTTTTCCTTTTCAGGTTTTACACTTAATCATCTAATAGGCAGAAAAGGTTGCCTTGACGCATTAACAGACTATTGGGATGTAGCAACCTTATTTGAAATGAGTGTCCTTGTAGGAAATTATCCAAAAGCTTTACAGGCAGCTAAATGTATGTTCACATTAAATCCACCAAACTGGTAAGTATAAATTAAGCAATGTTGAATCTGTTATTGAATCTAGATACAAGAAAATTGTTGCTTGGAATTTTTTTTAATAAATTGTCTCCTCGCATAATTTGTTTTGGACAGCATCAGTTAATTTTCAAATGTTTGATAAATAACTTTTTAACACTGTAAATGTTTTTTTGCATTTGTAGTAGCTTTAAATGTTATTTAAAATAAACACATACTTGATGAATTTCAATACCAAATTTTCTGGAAACTGAGGAAATCAGTTATTCAAAGAATCTTTCCAACTCCCAATATAAAACTTAGAAAAAAATAATTTTGACAAGGAACAAATCTCTTTTGCTTCTCATAATTATTTATAATACTTTAGACACTGACATCTTTTTTTCTCTTTTATTTTAGTGATAAATAGCCAATATTCTCATTCTAATAATCAAGTCAAAAGTAAAAAATATACAATGGAATACAATGCAGTTCTGACACTACTAGAATTGTTTAAAATCAAACATAAGCTATTATCTGATATCAGAGGAAAATTTTAAAATGTAAATTAGAATAATTCAATGTTTTAAGTAAAAATACAAATTACATGTGAAAGGAAAGTCTTGTGTCTGGATGATAATAATTAATGGCTCTAATTTCAAAGGATTGTAATCATTCACACCTTTTCTTGTAAAGGATAATATGATTTTATTAATAAGTTTCCCACAGTCAGCTGTTTTATTTTTGTTTTAGTAAATATATTTTTAGGTTTTATTTCAGACATTTTTCTTTGAGTTTTTCTTAATTTACATATTATTTCTGAATGAAAACCTAAGTAAAATATTAATGATTTTTGATTTGAGAAATGGACTTACAGCTTTTGCTGCTTTTTTTTTTTCTGTGAGGGAGGGGCTTATTTTAGCCTTTTTGGTTTTTCATGAATATATTACAAATTAGGAAAAGAGGAAGTCATCAAGGTATAGTTATATATCTGTTATGGGATCTTACCCATAATAATAATGATGGACTATTCCATACTTAATAAATACTGTGCCTCAGGAGTAGGCAGGGAGTCAGTAGTTCAAGTGATTCAGTAGTTCGAGTCGAGTCAGAGGCAGTCCGAAACAGTCGCATTCAGACAATTACTGCAAGACATTGGAATAGTGATACTGGTCGAGACTACATTGTTCTCTCTACTAAATCTGATTGTTCATACTACCACTTCTACTTCTCTGTATATATTCCTGTTTGTAATATATCTGTGTTATTCCATACCTGTGTTCGCATTTTTCTTTATTGGTTCTACCTTGGACTATCACCGTGGTACAAGGAACCGGACCATAACAATATCTATAGTACAAACAAATTATAGGATAAATTTGCCATACATAAACAGGATTAACCATGTTCTCTTTATATACCAAAATGCAATAAAAAAAAATTTTAGTTGATAGTTTTATTTGCTTTAATTGGACATACAATAAAAAGAGACAGGTCAAACAAGCAACAATGCTTCCTTTAAATTATGACCTCTTCCAACAGTGTAAGTTGCATTGTATACTTTTAACATTTTTTAAATAATGATTTTCAACTATATAAATACATCTTGCAAAAAAGTAAATAGTGAGAATTGCTCTTATACTTGGAATATATATTTTTTCACTTTACACCAAAAAACAGGTATCTCAAGTCAACAATTGGCAACATAAAACTGATTAGTAAGTTCCGGAAATCAGATGCTGAAGAATCTCACTACTCAAAATCAGATATACTTGTGAGTATCAATTTGAAAACCTTTCTGTTAAAACCATCTTTATTAAATTAAGAGGCTCTTGCATAGAATATAAATTATCTATGTTATAAAGATAAAATTGTTTTCTATTTTGGGATTTTTTTAGATGAGGTATTATCATACTTATATGCCTAGTTGTTTTACTAATGATGTTTCAGCATCATACTCTGTTATACATGTTAACTTTATAGAAATTTTGAACCAAACCATTTACCTAATCTATGGTGATATATTCTCATTCAACCCTGGGGTCTGGTAGTGTAACAAAAAATAATATACACTATTTCAGAGGAGGAAATAGAGAAAACTGATATGATATAATCCATGAGCTTGGAAAATAAAATGAGAACAACTTATTTGCATTAATTGAATGAAGTTTTGAGCTCAAAATTTTCAGAGGATTACAGATTACAATAGACACCTGAAGTAAGCTGTAGAGTACAATAGTTGAAGTGATATGAGCTGAACGTAAAGGCATATAATTGTTTATTTTCTTCTTTAAATGAATTTATGCATGATGAACACATTGATCTATGATTGTTTTTGTGCTATATACAAAGTATTAGACACTTTCCTTTCCTTTTATTAAGATTATTAATCCATTATTACTAAATAATGGATTAATAATCTTGGTGAAATAAAAAAAAAATATGCTCTTTATAAGTTAATTGAAAAGTTTTCATATTACTGTATGATAGCGTACATAAAACGAACACATTTTTTAAACTTCATTCTTGTATTTTCTTTTATTTCCAGTTATTTAATTTCTGGACAGACTTTTTTGTAGAAGCCATTGAAGAAGAAGTCACTGTTATACGATTCCCAGTAAGTATTCTAAAAAATAATGTTTAAATAACTTCTTAATCTTAACTATAAAAATTACATGATGATTTTTCATAGGTTTTGTAACACTAATATAAAATCTACACCATCTCTTTAGGCCAGGTTAGAAGAATAAGCATTAATGTCGACCTCAAAATATATGATTCTCACTTATATGGTGATAACAAAATACATTTTGTGAGAAGAATGACAGTGATATGATGTAGGGTTTTAATTTTTATGACATTCTCTTGGGGAGTCTGATGAAACCCATCTGCAATTTCATCACTTCATGCAGGTACACATATATAAAGTAATAAGTGTTCTGGGTTTGATACAGTTTCAAATACACTTCTTTATCACTGTGTGATTACATGTAAACTGAACCTTCTGAATGCACAGGATGAAAATGTCTGCATAGACACAAAATTATTTGATATAATCTCTCCATACCTGGGTAAACATTAAAATGATTGACCAGATAGCCAGATTTGCCACAAATATTCATTCACAGAAAATTTTTACTGGTTTTGCATCTAATGATATTTTTATTTGTTTTTCAAGATATAATGTATATAATCTTTTCAAGATATTATATATAAAAGCAATTCAGAAAAATATGCTTATTGGCAATCAATATTTGATCAACAAGTCATGAATGATAGTTACCTACAAGCATTTATGTTTTTAATTCAGTTCCTTTATCTGCTATATTAGAAAAGAATCATATTCTTTTTATCTGTTGAATTTTTTTTTCTTTAGTGCTTAGTTTTGGAGCCAACCCGTGTCCATATGCCCAGTTATATACAAGTCAATACAAATGATGAACAAAAGGTTAGTATGTTTGAATTTCTTTAGATACATGTTTGTTATTAATTTTTATCATTTCTTTTTATCTACAACTCTATAAATTGTTTAACAGACTGGCATCATCTATAAAATATAAGCTCCCAAGGAGTTAGTTTTGTTAGAGGCTGATGTTTTAATTCCATTATTACTTCACTGCATAAAAAAGGCCTTCCTAAAACTCTTCCATGACTACTGTGACTATGCTTATTTTCTTTCTTTTACCATGTCTTGTTAGAAAACATCATTCTTCTCTTCATCTTATAGTGATTTTCTAAGACTTAGACGGGCACCCAGTAAGGATCAAACTCCCTACTCAGTCATAATTGATCTAGCAATACAAGCTTTCTAACCATTACATCACATCAAGGTACCTCTCTTCTCTTCATCTTATATCTGGTGTTCTTACTACATTTTCTGCCCATTGAGCACCATTTAAGCAATCTTTTACTTCTATTATTTTTTTGTGCATTTCACTCACCTCCATTTTTGGCATTTAATCACTTCCAAGATAACATTTTTTAAACAAAGTTTTAGTGTTTTTTCAAATTTTGTTTACAGATTTAAATTCTTCCTATGTAGATTTCTATAAATTTCATGGAATTATTAAATTTTTACAGTATTTTCCCATTTAAATCTTCAATAAAACATTTTATGTAATCTGTTGTCTTAACATGAAAACTCTTTTTAAATACCTGCTATCATCATTGCATATTTTTATAGATTATTTCATTTGATATTTTTTCCCTTGATATTTGATTAATTGTTTAATATTCTGTTTTTACTTTACCATGAATCTGAACCAAGTACCAATATTCTCATTGTAATAATTATTTCAAGAATCTTATTTTTCAACATAAACCAGTTGGATTTACATTTTGAATTACTTTAAACATTTACCGATTGATAAATTTTACTATTTAACTATTAACTCTTCATCTGATTTTAAACTGATAAATCAGTATCATACTAATGTAACTAAAACAGATTTAGTTACTGAATATACAGGTTAACTACTTGAAAAATCAGTACTTGGTTCAGATATTTTAAACTAATAATGACTTGTCAGCTTTCTTCTTTTTTTTTTTAAATTTACCTGAATATTATTTGAAATTTTATTATTAATTGTAATAACATTTTTTATTGTTAGATGTCAAAATGTTTTGTTCATTCCTGTCCAGATTCACTAATGATAACAAAATAATTGCTTTTTTCACAAAGATTTTGCTTAGTGTTTCTAAAACTGAAACATGCAATAATATTGATAAGAAAACACAAGATTTTCAGTTTAGGCAACAAACGAACAATTCATGTAAATATTCGTAAAGCATTGTCTTTCTAAATATTCTGTCAGGATATAATATTCAAATTCTAATTGATATTTTATTACATAATTTTGTCATTTACAAACTGAAATTTATCCTATTAGTGTTTCATTTTTAAATATTTTTTCCTACCAGAATATTCATTTATGGAATGTTACTGACCAGGATGATCAAAAAGCCAATGATTGGACATTTCCTGTAGATACAATTAAAAAAGTTAGGTAAGTTATTTTTGGTTTCTTTATTCCAACATATTTAATCCTAAATTTTTCATAAGTTATGATGATCGATAGAGATGTTTCTGGAACAGATGCTCATAAGTATTCATTCTTGTTTCATATGCAGCAAAAATTTCAAAGTGTAAAAAAAGTTGGATTAATGGACAAATTTATAAAACTGGGTACTTCTCATCTTCAAAATTAAGTCATTAACAACTTAACCCATTGTATTTATAATAGCAACTCAAACATAATTCCTCCAGATAACTTACTGTAATAAGTTGGGCACCAATTCTTATCCTAAGGCTTAGCCTGCTTAATTTAAGCTTTAAAATATTTTGATTGTGAAATGATTGAATATGATTCAGGTGGAGGGAAAAGGAAGTAGCAAGTTGGTATCAGTGTCAGACGAAAAAAAATAAATATTTTTCTGTGTACTGAAATTTCCCCTTTACCTTGGCCACGAGAACTAAGAGACATTTTGTTATCAGAATCTGTTTAAAAAACTTTTTTCATTTATTCTTTGTGTGTACTTGCTGAATAGATAGATATAAGACTTGTCTTTTACTATTTAACTACATAGATTCAAAAGCTATTGAAACTATTTAGGATTGCCATATTTTCAAACTTCAGAAGTTTGATGTTTCTTCATAACTGTCATTACTTTTAAGTACCAAGATATTGGTTACTAGGGATTGTATTAATCACATTTATTAGTAGTATGCACAACTATATAGAATAAAAAATTAAGTTAAATTGCACCAGTTTCAGTAAAACAAATAGTTAAAGATCTTATTAACATGTAATGTTTAAATGAAATATTTGTTTCTTCAACACAAGAAAATAAATGTAATGTTGAGCAGTAACATATTTTAAACACCCTTGCAGTGCACCATGAAGCTTCATCAGTAATGTTTATTCCTGGTGCCATTGGGGATTTTACCTGAGCTTATGTAGGTTTGATTACTCTGAAATTCAGCCAATGAAAATTGGTTTTACAGTTACTGTGGTTTTTATCTTTCTATTTATCATCATTGAATTCTTCACACCAATTTTTCCCACTTTACCTTTTGTGGATTTGTCTTCTTGTTATTTTTTCATTTGGTATTTATTAAATTTTGTATTATATAAGTGTAACAACTGTGGCCAGTTAGAAAATGTAAAACAGATGAGTAGGCTAAAAATCAATAACTTAGGTGTATATGAAACTAGATGGTCAAACAACAGAGATTTTGTCAGTGACAATCACAGGATTATATATGCAGGGGTAGAGGAAAACTAAAGGAATAGGAGTGATACTAGATCAAGAATTCAAAAAATGCGTTCTGGAATACTACTAATCATCTGAAAGAATTCTGGTAGTCAAGTTGAAAGCCTTTCAATGTAGCCATCATAATAGTGTATGAATTGACAAAGTAAGGGAGAAGAAATTGAATCTTTCTACTCCATGCTAGACAATGCCAAGGCTCACTGCAAATCACAAGCAGTTTATAATTGTCATGGAAGACTTGAATGTCAAGCTGGGCAGGGAGAGGGCAAGGGAGATAGCTGGCAAATTCAGACTAAGATCCCACAATGAATGCAGAGAAGAATGGGTCCAATGGTACATAGCAAATGCCCAGGTAATAGCCAACACATGATTCCAAGAACATCTGAGATGATTATGGACATGGAGAGGCTTAAGAGGAGAAACTAAAAACCAAATTGACTACATAACTATTAACAAAAGATACAGGCATGCAATGGTTCAGTGTAAAACCTAACCAAGTGCCGACTGCAGAAGTGTTGTACGTAAACTAAGAGTGAAACTATGGAAATTGAAGAAGCCTAACACAGCACCCAAATTGCAATGCAACAAACTTCCAAGTGACCTGAACCTGAAAGAAAAATATATGGACAGTGTGACGAGTAGGGATAAAATGAAAACTCAAAATGGGACATGCTAAAAGAAACTTTAGTGACAACAGCAAATCTGCCAAAATACAGAATGGAATACAGAAAAATATCAAAATAAGGACCAAATGCAGACAGGCTAAAGAGTAGCTAAACAAAAAATCTGAGAAATAGAGATTGAGTACCACAAAGGAAATATGCATAAACAAATAAGGGAACTAACAAAACAGAAGACTTTCTCATCAACAGGCTGCATAAAATCCAAGGATGGAACACTCATATTAGAGAAAGAAAAAATTCTTCAACACTGGAATGAATATATTGGAGAACTCTTCCACAATGAAAGAGAATTGGCAATACACAGAATTACAGACAGGCCTGAAATTTTAAAAACTGAAGTAGAAGTGGCACTGGCCAAATTGAACAGAAACAAGGTGGCAGGGCCAGATCGAATAGTAACAAAGATGCTGATAGCCTTAGGTGATTTTGGCATCGACAAGATTACAGAAATAATAACTGAAATCTACAACAGTGAGGATATACCAGAAGACCTAAGCAGATCTATTTTCATGGCACTGCCTGAGGAACCAGGGGCAAATGAATGTGAGCTCTACCGAACAATCAGCCTAACACATAACAAAACTAATCATCCATATTCTGATGAATAGAGCGCACAGCAAAATCAGGCCAGGACAAGAACAATGCAAGTTCATTAAAGACACTAGAATAATGAACGCATTATTCATGCTCAGAATGTTATCAGAAAGAGCAATAAAAATGCAGAAGAAGGTGCACTTGTTTTTTATAGACTACGCAAAGGCATTCGACAAAGTACACTACAAAGCTCTGTTAGAGCTGCTCAGCAATCTTGACATATTTGGGAAAGACATTAGAATAATCAAAAAGCTATGCTGGCAACAAACCGCTTACATAAAGATAAAAAAATGAGTTCAGCAGTTATACAAAAATAGAAAAGGGCATAAGGATGTGTCTTCTCACCAGTCTTATTCAACTTATACAGCGAGGCAATTCTGAGACAGCTGGAGTGCCTACCAGGATTCATCATTGGCGGTCACAATCTTAACAACATAAGATAGGCAATTGACACTGTACTGATAGCAGACACAGAAAGGAAACTACAAAACCTCCTACAGAAGGTAGCAAAAGAGTGAGAAGAAGGGACTAAACATAAACTACAAGGAATGCATGATGAGCCCAAAATTCGATTTACAGGCTGGGGACACTATAATCAAGCAGGTGCAGAAATTTAAATATCTGGGAAGTGTTCTGACAGAGTAAGTGCGACATTGATATCTGAAAACATATTGGGATGGCCAATGACGCATTCCAAAAGCTAAGCAGACAGGAGGGTTTCATTGGTAACAAAGAAAAGCATACTGAACTGCTACATGATATCTGTCCTCCTTTATGGCAGCAAGTGTTGGACAGTCTCCTCAAAGATGAAGAGACTCTAGGCAACAGAGGTGTGGTTCTAAAGAAGGATGCTATGGATACCATGGACTAAACATGTGAGCAATGATGAAGTTTTGGAGAGGATGCAAACAAAAAGGAAACTTATACTTAACATCTGGAAGAGGCAGCTGAAATTTTAAGGGCATATAATGAGAAAGGAGAGCTTGGAAAATCTGATACTCACAGAACTAAAAGAGGGACAAGGGAAAGCAACACGTGACATACTTAAGTCTTAAGCAGGTGGAGGGTAGAACAGGGTCTGGGAGAAATAACAAAAAATCAGTTTATTGAGCACTACAACGGACAGGAGGAAGTGGAGTCATGATCACCTACATCCTGAAGAGACATGGCACATAAAAGAAGAATATTAGGGTGACTTGTGCCTAAAACATTCATGTGTGAAAGAAAAAAAATTGTAAATGTCCGATTGAATCAATAAGATAGAATGTAATTACGGGTTTTATCAACATGTAATATATAGGCGAAATATCTTATCAGCTAATTCAGTATAAATAAATTCATTGATAGATATTTCAACTTTTTCCAAGTGGCCAGTCTGAAGTTATTATGCAAATCAAATAAACCTTAATAACTCAAAAAAAATTTGAACCAATATTTGTCAAATTTAAACTCGTCCATTTAGTAAAATATTTGATGAAATTTTCTGCTTTTTTTAATGATTTTGGAATTTACGAAAATGGATACTGAAATTACTATGCATATTAAACTAATATTAGCTTCAAACCTGTGAAATCTAATAAAAACTATTTTTTCTTTTTGTCTATAATATATGTTGAAATATGGTTAAAGGGAAGGATCTAACAACTGCTGAAAAACAGAAAATAACAAAGTTATTGAGTGAGGCAATGTCCACATTGGAGATATCAAAGGAGCTTTGCTTAGATCATTGAATGATAAAAAAAGGCTGTTGAAAATATAAGTAAGTTGAGAACTCTAAGCAAAGGAAAATGCTTTAAGAACTTGCTCGTTTTGAGATGAACGTAAACTAAAACAAGTTATAGTGAAACAACCACTTTTGACCAGTGTTCAGATCTTTGAAAAGGTTTGAATTGATGGAGTCATGGACAAAATGTGTAGAATACTTCGTGAATTGTGATCTGTAAAAAAAAAAAAATCTCCAAGGCAGCCTCCTCTCACTAAAGCAAATATTTTAAAATGTCCAAATTGGGCCAAGAAACATGAAAATTAACTTTTCTAAAGTAATTTTTATGGATGAATCTCTAGTGAAATTTGATGGACCTGATGGATGCGCCAAAGGATGGATTTTATCCAATTCAGATGTGCCTGTGGCTAAGAAACAAGGAGGCGGTAGTGTTATGATATGGGCTGGAATTGTTGACCAAACTCTTATTGGACCGTACAAAGTTGATAAAGCAGTTAAACTGAACAGAACTGAAGTTTGTTTAGTCCCTTCTTCTCACTATTGTGATTTTTTTTTTTTTTTTTTTTTTTTTTTTTTGAACAAGACTTTCTTTGCATGGTACAAGTCCCAGTCCTGCAGTTTCAAAGTGAATATCTATTTATGTATGACAATGCTCCTTCTCATGTATCTAAGCTTACATGTGAATTATTTGAGCATAAGATTTACAGCAGAGAAGATAATGGATTGGTCACCATCAAGTCCTGATCTGAATCAGATTGCAAATCTATGGTTAATTGTGAAGATGAAATTATATAAAGGTGGCAAACAACATAACGGCAAAACAGACCTATGGGAAGCAATTAAAACTATCATGTTGGAAATTGAACCTGCTGATTTAACAAAATCAATGGATAATAGATTACTGACAGTTATTGAGAAGAAAGGTCACTATATTAAAATGTAAAGGATTCAACGACTTATCATGTGTTTGTTATTTGTTCCATTATAGATGTTCAATTTTTGATGATATTTATTAAGTAAAATGTGATTATTTGGCTTTGCCTAATAACTTCAGATGGCAGTTTTTTAAATATTAAATAACTTCAATAAAACATTGATACTACCTAAAATTTTAACTTGGGCTTTATTTTAAATTGATTGTTTAAAATTTGACATGAAAACAAATTCAAATTATTGAGGTTTATATGATTTCCTTATTAAATTCAGACAGGGTGTAGATTAATAATTGTTACTTAATAATGGTGTCATTTGCTTTTTCTAGAGTGTTTTTGTTTTTTTAGTATATTCCAGAAGTGAACAAATCCTAACTAGGAAAGAAAATGGTGGCAAAACTTCAATGAAATAATTAATGTTGCTAATGCAAAATTTCAACATAACTTCATAGAGAATCATTAAACTATTCTTGATTTCTTGTAGAAACATTTCAGGGTCCTCAACCAAAGGGGAATTTCCAGGAGAGAGAAAAATCTTTTACTTTCTCTTGTTTTTTCTATTTGCTACAACTTCTCTATCATAATAATCCATGTAAATGTATATGTACTAATATGGAAAAGAATGAAGATTTTCAATAATATATGCATATTATTTGAATGACAAGATGCATTCCAATATTGGAAAGGTGAGAGATGCCTTTCTGACTTAAGTGAAAAGGGTGCATTGGGGAAAAAAAAGAACCACTGAAAATGAAATCATTTATTATGCTTAACATTTTTGTGCTATAACATGTTCTGATATACTTAGAATATAAGAAAATATATCTTAGATTTTTAATCCTGCTTAATCATTTCTTCTTTCAAATGACTAATCCTGTCTCTTTCTATTGCAGTTTGTATAAAAGAGATTCCCGTGCAATATTTCTGTATGTGGAAGAAAATTCTGATGACTTTCACATTTATTTTTCTTCAACTGTGCAAGCAAATGGGTAAGTCAAAAGTAAAATTTATATTAAAATTTAAACATTGTATAAATTTTTACTTATTCATGAACTAGTCTGTATATCAGATGGGAAAAGATTTTTTCATATTTTGTTAATTTATTTTTATTTGGACAGGTTTTATAAACTTGTTAGTGAAATGATTGCTGATGACTGTAATCCGTCCGAGGCTGAAGAAAGTGATGGCTCCCTAGAAGTAAGTCATTGATATTTGTTTATTCATGATAAAAAAAAAATAATAATTGTAAGCTGTAACAGTAATAAGAAATCAGAGATTTTCTGTTCTTAATATGAAATCCAGTTTTAAATTTTTTGAACAATAACTATTGAACTTGAGAAACATATTTTCCTGGAAAACTGTTTTTAACATTGGCTGCTTTGTCAATGCTGAATGTTTCCATATACCATTACCATTCTGTATTTGATTATGAAAAATGTTGACCTTTCAATGCCTATTTCAATTTTGAGAAAAACTAAATCAGAGCTTCAACAATTTTTCCAAAACTTTTAAGCTTTGTTTTAAGCTTGTTTGTTTTTTACATATATAATTTCAAGATATAATATATCTTAGATACATATAAATTTCAAGATATAGCATATCTTAGATACATATAAATTTCAAGATATAGCATATCTTAGATACATATAAATTTCAGGATGTAGCATATCTTATATACGTCTAAATTTCGAGATGTAGCATATCTTATATACGTCTAAATTTCGAGATGTAGCATATCTTATATACGTCTAAATTTCGAGATGTAGCATATCTTATATACGTCTAAATTTCGAGATGTAGCATATCTTATATACGTCTAAATTTCAAGATGTAGCATATCTTATATACGTCTAAATTTCAAGATGTAGCATATCTTATATACATATAAAATTTCAGACTTTAATATCACGCTTGTTTGTTTTTTTATATATATTAGAACCATTGGAGTCTGAATTTTAAATCGGCTCATTGAAACCAGAAAATGTTTGTTTTTATATATATTTATAAAATATTTAAGGATTGTGGTTTATCAGTTTGGGTATTTTTTATTTAATCATTTTACAATCTGATATTTTCTTTTCAGTATGAATATGATTATGATGATAAAAACAGAAAAATAGTTCTTGGTCGTGGTTCATATGGTGTCGTCTATGCTGCCCGTAACAAGAAGACACAAGTTCGGATTGCCATTAAGGAAGTTCCAGAAAAAAACTTAGAGTAGGTTAAAAAATATATAAAATATTTAAGTACTCTCCTGTGTGTGTGTGTGTGTGTATATATATATATATATATATATATATATATATATATATATATATATATATATATATAACATTTGTTTTAGGATTCATCCTCTTCACTTAACACCTGCAAAAAAACAAATGACTTTTATTTCCTAGAAAAGATGGTTTAAGATATTAAGTAACTAGAAATTTAAATAATATATATATATATATATATATAGAGTAGCTGCATGTCAAAATTAAAATTTATTCATTTTGTTTTTCAAAAATGACTGCAGACTAAATAATAGGATCATATATATATATATATATATATATATATATATATATATGCACTCCCAAGTTTGAAATATTCATCTTTACTCCATTTATATTTATTTCTTTTTCAATGACTAAATTAAATCTTACCAGTTAGAATTAATAAAAGTTGAAGCTGATTACCCATTAATCCTTCATATTTAAAACTTTAAATTCCTGTCATATAATACTTTGTGTATTACCAAATTAAACTCAGTAAATAAACTAATCCTGTCACCAATAAGCATTAGGATAAAAAATGTTCCCTAGAGACATGTATTTTATTTAGTTATTGGAATCTGTACATTTTCTTCATTGTTGTACATCTTTATTGCCAATAAATTATAAAATAATTGTTAATTTTTGTCTTTATTTATAGAGAAGTACAACCGCTTCATGAAGAAATCAAACTCCATTCCCATTTGTCCCACAAAAATATTGTAAAATATCTTGGCTCAGTCAGTGAAGATGGATTCTTCAAAATCTTCATGGAACAAGTTCCTGGAGGTAATGTTTAAAACTTTTCTATATTTCCTTGCTGCAACAATAAAAAAAATTTTAAAATGACCTGCAGTTTAATTACACATGAGTTATTTACAAATAAGTTTTAAAATATTTCAAAACAACATTACAAGTTCTTTAGTCATGTAATAAAATCAGATACAGGCACACAATCTCTGATCTGAAACAGTTTGGACCAGAGACATATTTCAGAATGTTAATCTAAGTAATGTATATAGCATAGACAAGTCATTAGGTGCTGATAGGAGAATCTATAATTCTCATAAATTTATCTGAGTCTTTAAAATCATAATTATCCAAAATGAAACAAAATATCTGTGAGTAGCAGAGGCATGTCTAACTAGTAAGAGCAAGGATACAACTGTATATATTGAGCATCTTTAAATAGTGATTTTTTTCACAGTGTAGCTTAGATGTGGTGCAAGGCCAAAAGAAGCAGCCACCCAGTGAGGATCGAACTCACTACTCAGTTGTAATTGTTCTAGCGAGACAAGCTTGCTAACCATTACACCACCTCAGGGTACCCAAATCATCTTGAAATATCAAAACCTGGTAAAGTTCAGTGAAGGTAAATGTTAAGATGTGAATCGAGTTGCATCATGTTTGGTGTCAAATGCAAGCTTTGATATGCAAATGACATGGTTTATGGACCTTTTCAGAATTTCAGATAAGGGATTCTATGACAGTATAAAAATACCATAAACAATTATATTTCTCTTGTAATTAAATTAACTATATTATTAAATTCAATAATTCAGTTCCTTTAGTGTACCTGAATTGACTTTTTTATTTATTTATTTTTTAATTTTTCTCTTTTTTCTCTTTTTTCTCTTTTTTCTTTTTTCTTGTGTTTTTTCTGTTTTCTTGTGTTTTTTCTGTTTTCTTTTGTTTTTTCTGTTTTCTTTTGTTTTTTCTGTTTTCTTTTGTTTTTTCTCTTTTCTTTTGTTTTTTTCCTCTTTTCTTGTCTTTTTTCCTCTTTTCTTGTCTTTTTTCCTCTTTTCTTGTCTTTTTTCTCTTTTCTTGTCTTTTTTCCTCTTTTCTTGTCTTTTTTCCTCTTTTCTTGTCTTTTTTCCTCTTTTCTTGTCTTTTTTCCTCTTTTCTTGTCTTTTTTCCTCTTTTCTTGTCTTTTTTCTCTTTTCTTGTCT
Source organism: Acanthosepion pharaonis (assembly GCA_903632075.3). Lineage (NCBI taxonomy): Eukaryota > Metazoa > Mollusca > Cephalopoda > Sepiida > Sepiidae > Acanthosepion > Acanthosepion pharaonis. Next base: position 618,433 of record CAHIKZ030004155.1, on the reverse strand, counting down.
TTTTTCTCTTTTCTTGTCTTTTTTCCTCTTTTCTTGTTTTTTTGTTTTTTTTTTTTTTTCTTGTCTTTTTTCTCTTTTCTTGTCTTTTTTCTCTTTTTTGTCTTTTTCCTTTTTTGTCTTTTTTCTCTTTCTGTCTTTTTCTTTTTCTTGTCTTTTTTCTCTTTTCTTGTCTTTTTTTCTTTTTCTTGTCTTTTTTTCTCTTTTCTTGTCTTTTTTCTCTTTTCTTGTCTTTTTTTTTTTTTTCTTTTTTTTTTTCTTTTCTTGTCTTTTTTTCTCTTTTCTTGTCTTTTTTCCTCTTTTCTTGTCTTTTTTCCTCTTTTCTTGTCTTTTTTCTCTTTTCTTGTCTTTTTTCTCTTTTCTTGTCTTTTTTTCTCTTTCTTTCTTGTCTTTTTTTCTCTTTTCTTGTCTTTTTTTCTCTTTTCTTGTCTTTTTTTCTCTTTCTTTTCTTGTCTTTTTTCTCTTTTCTTGTCTTTTTTTGTCTTTTCTTTTTTTTTCCTTTTCTTGTCTTTTTCTCTTTTCTTGTCTTTTTTTCTTTTTTTTCTTTGTCTTTTTTTCTTTCTTTCTTTGTCTTTTTTTTCTTTTCTTTCTTGTCTTTTTTTCTCTTTCTTTTCTTGTCTTTTTTTCTCTTTCTTTTCTTGTCTTTTTTTCTCTCTCTTTTCTTGTCTTTGTTCTTTTCTTGTCTTTGTTCTTTTCTTGTCTTTGTTCTTTTCTTGTCTTTGTTCTTTTCTTGTCTTTGTTCTTTTCTTGTCTTTGTTCTTTTCTTGTCTTTGTTCTTTTCTTGTCTTTGTTCTTTTCTTTTCTTTGTTCTTTTCTTTTCTTTGTTCTTTTTCTTTTTTCTTGTCTTTTTTCTTTTTCTTTTTTATAACAAAAGATCTGCTTCTCATGACCTACAAAATTATTTACTCTCATTATCTTAACTCATCTGTGTTTTGGTGTAGTCAAGGGCATATTTTTTTTTCTCCTACTTTTGTCCTTTTTTTTCTTTTAATATATCTGAATTTTAAACTCAATTATGAATCATTAGTTTAAACAAGCAGAATCTTTAAAATATTGGTTAACCCGAGTCAATGAATGGCAGCTTTCATAATTGGTAGGATAAAAAAATAATTCAATAAGTTCATTAATGTACCTTCCATTTAAAAGTGGAAATTATTTCTTTATTTCAGGGAGTCTATCCCAGCTACTCCAGAGTAAATGGGGGCCACTGAAAGATGCTGAGAAAACAATTGTTTATTACACAAAACAGATTTTAGAAGGCCTTAAATATTTGGTTTGTTTTAATTTTATTTTATTATTTTTTTCTTTACAAAATAAAAATTTTGTTTATTCTTGTAGGTTTATAATTCAAATTGATTTATTAACATAAACTTAGCTTTTAATTATTTCACTGACCAGCTTTTATTCTAACTTTGACTGATAGAAATATGCCATGTCCTTCAGGATATAGCTGATCATAGTTTTCTACAGATCCCTTTCCTTTATTATCTGTAAAATGATATATATTTATTATTATTAATTTTTTTTTTTTTTTTTTTTTTAATGATAGTGAGATAGTTTCCCAATTGTGTCCTCTAGTTTTGAATTCAGAATTGTCCTTCTCTTAGACTGGCTACCACCCAAAGCTATTTAATTCCTAGCTGGGTGGTGAGTAGGAGAGATGGATTTATGCCTTTCCCAAGGATATTAGTGAAAAAGTTAATGCAACAGCCTAGGCCAGAATTTGAACTCTGCTCACAAATTTCACTTTCTACACTGATAATTATTATGCAACCTTCAGCATGAAAGGAAATATTATTTAAATTGCAATTTCTGTATATAGAAAATTGACTCTAATCAATTGCCTCCTCTACTATCCACTTATTGATAGTGTTATATTTTCAGATTCCATCATAGAATATCTTTATTTAATGTAAGCTTTTCTTTTAAGCAAGACTTTTGAAATTACTTCTATTTTTGTTATATATTTCAGCATGATAATAAAATAGTCCATCGAGATATCAAAGGAGATAATGTTCTAGTGAATACTTACAGTGGAGTTCTGAAGATCTCTGATTTTGGAACTTCAAAGAGATTATCAGGAATCAACCCAAATGCAAACACATTAGCAGGTATGTCACTAAAAACTCACTGATTCAATCTGATTCTTGAGAAAAACACACACACACACACACACACACCATTTAGTATATATTATTTACTTAAAAATTTGATCTACACTTTTGAATAAAATATCCCACTTTGCTTTCCTTTTTATATATATATATATATACACACACACACACACACACACACACACACACACACACACACACACACACACTTATATACAGGGGGTGCGAAAGTAGATATATTAGTAATGAAAACCACAACATATAAACAAGTATTGTGCTAATTACAGAAACATTGTTTTGTGTGCACATTTTGCTTTTCATTACTCTATACCTACTTTTGCACCCACCTGTATATGTATATTCTTATTATAAATATCATATTTAGTGAATACATGTGTTTAAGTAGATATGTTTTTTAAACAGTGTTATTGATGTGTACTTGCTTGGGTAATAAAGTTTTCAAAAACAGAGATATCTACTTTAAACATGTGTATCCTCTAATTATAATGCTTATAGTAAGAAGAAATAATGTATTATAAATAAAATATATTAATTCCTTATATATATATATATATATATATATATATATATATGATCATTGTAAAGTTTGTGCCCAATTTTCATTGTTAATATAAAATGACTGCAACTTGACACAAGTGTTTGTTTTTAGTGCCAATTTCTGGTGTGTTCTAGATTGTCCAAGAAATACGAAAAGTTTCAATCAAAAAGTGAATTGGTAGATTTTGTCAGATCAACCATGCTATGGGTGACCTAAAGTCAATGAAGATGCTCTGCTTGATATTGTAGAGAATAAACCAAAGATTTTGATAGAAGAGATTGCTAAGAATTTGAAAATCAATATCTCATCTACCTTTCACCATTTGAAGTGACCTGGGTTCAAGAAAAATGGCTGATTTTTGGCAAATTGAAAAGGTGTCATTTTCTGCCATGACAACACAAGAATGCATGTTGCAAAACGGACCTTGCATAAACTTAAGTCTCTACTGAAATTTAAATTTAGAATTTAAATGACAAAAATTTTCTCTGTACAGTTAGTCAAATACTACCTCACAACATCCTTCAAACAAAAAAATATAAAGTTTCTATGAAAATGGTATCAACAAGCTTATAGAATGATGGGAGACAGTCATTAAATGGAGACTCTGTATTTGACTAAATTTTTTTTTTTTTTTATGTAAAATTTCGTTTTTAATTTTCTAATTAGGCAAAATCTTTTGCAATGATCTAAAATATATAGGGCTGCAGAAGTAGGTATACAGTAAGTATTATATATTGTTTGTATAATCAATACAATTTTTTATTACTGTATACCTACATCTGCATTTGTTTGCATATTTCAAAGGAATTGATGATTCACACAAAAGCATTCTTTATCCAAAATTTAAGTGCAGTCAAGTTAGCAATTCTTTTCAGTTCCTGATCCCAATACTACCAGTTTCATGTTATTTGGAGAGGAGATGGGCACTGCCATGTAACAATGTCATGAAAAATTCAGCATCATATGAAGACAATATTTTTATTCTACTAAAATCTTGAATGTTTGTTTATATGACAGGAATTATTTACTGTGTAGCATAAAACACAATATAACTTTACATATTTATTTGTTATACAGTCTGATCTCCCCTTACTAATGAGATATTCTGTTGTACTGGTAACAAGGAATTATTATATATCAATAAGCAAACATGCTTCATGTTACCATAACAATGGAATGTCTTATCAATAAGTAGAAGAGATCAGGTTGGTAATATATCGCTTTTTATTTCTTTGATTTTCATATTTGATTTCTTTAGTTTTACTTTTTTAATAATTTAAAAAAGAATTCTTTATTAACTCTGACAATAGCTTTTTTTTTTTTTTTTTTTTTATCCTTTCACTAATTAAAGCCACTAAGATGCAGGAGTTACTGAGTGTGAAAGAATATGAAAAAAAAATATTATTAATGAGAGAGAATAATAAATGAACAGGAATTAAGACAACAGAAGAGTTCCACAAGCAAGAAGTATAACAGAAGGAACTGTTAACATAGAGCTTACGGTTACCTCAAACCATTTCAACTCTAAAATGATGAGACTTTGCTGCCAATATGGTACTGTGCTTAAATTTATAAAGTCTAGGTACCAAAGAGGGAAGCTCATCAGAACAATTACCATGAAATATATTTATAGAAAAGTCATAGAGAAGCTACTTTATGACAGTGGGTAAGAGACTGAAGCCAAGATGCCAGGTCAGGACCAATAACATTACAGATTCTTATTTGTATTTTATCAAGAATCTCTAAATACATAGCAGAAGCACCAGAGAGGTGTGGCAGCAATATTCAATGAAATATAGATAAAAATCATAAATTATTCCTGCAGAAAATATAACCAATGCAATTGCAAAATTAATCAAGTATTGCAGTTATTTTTTTAATGGCACCAAAATTTACATATTGATGAATTTTCTGTTTGTTTGAGAAACTGGTGATTAATAGATCTGTTTCTTTGATTTGATTTGGTTACTGATTTAATAACTTTAAAAAATTACTTGTACTAGTTATAACTCTTTTAATCTAGCAACTTTGTGAAGCTAGCTATTGACAGGCCACATAAAATGCAGGAAATTGACTCTTAAGGGAACATAAATTAATGAATAATATCAATTAAAATCCTTTGCAATTCCATTGCATTATAAATTTTAACAATTTTTAATATAAATTATAATAAGTGAAAATGGTTTACTTATGCATTTTAATTGGTTGTATTTTGTCGAATTAACAGATGTCAATACAATTTCAAACTACTAGTTTTTTTACACGTTCAGCTTAACAATATTATTTATAAACTTCTAAATTACCGTTCAAGTTGTAGTTAAAATAAATAAAAAATTTAAAAAAGAACTAACAGCAGATTTCATGAATTCTTACCAAATAGAACAAGTGTTTTATAATGAGTTGTCTTCAAAGATGAATGAGAATGTTGCTATTTATTTACTGCTCATGATATTATCAAATTAGTCAACATTGAATAAATATGAATCATGAGATTTAACTTTGCTACTGATATAAGTTGCTAGAATGATAAATGATGTATTTTTTTTAATTCACTCAAGTTACTGAGAGTCCAGGAACTGGCATAGCCCCAAAGGAATTTTTTTATTGCTCATTCTAATATGACTCCGGAAACTGAAGAAAGATTTTGGTACAAGTCATCAGCTCGCTACAAAAATCCCAATTTTCAAATTAGCATTCTGAAATATAGTCATTAAATCAAAATTTTAAAAACAAACCTATTGTTTATCATTGGAAAGGAAATTTGAGGATTAATAATCTGTTAGTAATTAGGGTCCCAAAATGAACTGGTTTGGAGATATCTTCAATTAAGTATTAAAGATAAAAATATGGTCGACATGATCCAATGTAATTTCTCTTTATTGAATTTGAGCCAACATTTTAAAAGCTTTGAAACATTTCTCATATCAAAAAGGGGAACAATTAAATGTCATAAAACAAAGACATGAAAAAGTATTCATTTAGTCATTTTGGAGCTGAAAGCTTCTGTAAATTAAAAGGATTAGTATTCTTTTTTTTAAGCTCATTAAAAAAAAAATTATTAAGTGAGCCAAATTTGATCCGCTTATGTTTGTCAAGTGTTTTTTTTTTTTTTTTTTATGTATCAAACAAAGTAATCAAATGTTTATAACTATGGAATAACACTCAGTTATAGTAATAGTTATATTCATTCATAATGCAAAATTTTGAAGCATTAAAACATTTATGGTATGCTTATGTAAAAGATTTTGTATTTCTTTCCTCAAAGTAAAACTAAAGATTTTATTAGAAATACATTCAGTGATTACTCTCTAAGATATAAAAACTTTGTAAATATCTAAGGATTTACTGAGTTTCAGAATATATTTAGCTAATTCTATAAATAACTTGTAAAAACTTATTTCAAATTTTATTTTCAGGTACAATGCAATATATGGCACCGGAGGTTATTGACAAAGGTGTCCGTGGTTATGGACCACCTGTAAGTATTCTTTTAATTTTGACATACCATAATTATTTATGGATAATACTCACTCTTGTATCATATCATTTTTATTTTTAGCAGCTAAATTAAACCTTTTGTTTAACTTTTTATCTAAAAATCAAGGATTTATATAGTTTACATTTTGTTTTGAAACACAAAATTTACAGCTTTTACAGTAAACACATGGACTTATTTACATGAAAATGCTCCAAGCTTGTGGTAAAAATAATTACCTAATGACTATTTTTCTGTAGCAGTGGAAGTGACATTACAACTTTGCTTACTATGCTGCCAACATGTATGAAATTGCCATGTCTATCTTTGATCTAAACACCAGTGAAGCAGTCTAAAACGTGCTTTATATATATATATATATATATATATATATATATATATATATATATATATATATATAATCTTTTAAAAAGTAAATGCAATGCTTGGTTAGTGATTTAAACTCTGTTACACATTAGTTTGGATCATACTTATAACTTATATTCAGTCATACTGTCACAAATATTGGCAAAGCATGTCACTGAAAGAGGGTTAATATTTAGTTCTTAGTGTCTAATATGTATTCCTAACTTTTCAGTTTAAGGATCTGGTTGGGAAGTGAATGTATATTCTATTAGATTAGAAAAAGGATGGAGAACACAATGGCTGAAATGCTGTGATAACAATAACAAGAATGAGGACATTAGTCCAAATGTAAGTAATAACTCCCCATCCCAAAAATTCAGACAGAAGGCAGTCAGGTGTAAATAACAAAGATGACGACATCAGTCCAAATGTAAATAATATAAATAATGATCTCTTCATCTCCCAAAATTCAGACTGAAATCAGATTCCATAATTTTTTTTTTTTTTTTTACATATGCACTAAGAGATAACATTGCCCCTCTCTCTTTCCTGTTTTCTTTTTTCTCTCTCTCTCTCTATGCTCTCTTGTATTCTCTATCTGCTTCTCTCCTCTCTCATATCCACTCCCTTACACACTCTTTCAAAATATGAGATGTGTGTGTACCCCCTTCTCATCTATTTTTTATGAATAAAGAGTTAAAAGAAATTTAAAATTTCAGTAAATGAAAGGCCAAATGTAATTCTTATCATTAATATAATACAAAAATATTACCACATTTTTTCTTTTCTTCTTAGGCTGATATTTGGTCCTTTGGCTGTACAGTTGTGGAAATGGCTACTGGAAAACTTCCATTTACAGAGGTAAATGTTTTATCTGGAAAACTTCAGTTTTTATTGCTAACAAGAATGGTATTCATAAAGAACCCTTTCCATTTTTAGACATAAAATTGCATACAAAATATTTAGATTTCAGCATTAAATAACCCATAAAGGTGTTGATATGCTGGTAAACAAAAACAACCAAACCAAATAATAATCTTTAGAAAAGAGTTGGAAAAAATCTGCATTAACAGTTAAAAGCAAAATTATGAAACTGAAATTCTGATAGTGTATTAAGATAATTTGTTATATTACATCAAAGAATATATTTTTCCAATAAACATAATTTATTTGCTAATAAATATTGATTATAACATATTTTTTTTTAAATATACTTAAATGTTTTCTTTTCAGCTTGGTCTTCCACAAGCAGCTATGTTTAAAGTTGGATATTATAAAATTCATCCTGCAATTCCTGAAAGCATGTCAGAGTCGGCAAAAAGTTTTATAATGCGGTAAAATCCAAGATTATCACTTTTCTTATTCATTTTGTGAATAGTTTCCATATGTTTTTACTCTCATTATTAAATATGAAGATTCATTCATAGGTTACTTGTAATAATTTTATAATGCTTTCTTAACTGACATATACTTACTGACTTTGGATAGCTGAGGATGTATTGTAATTCTATTGTATACAAAAATTTACAGTAGCTGTTTGCTATTTTCTATAATGTAAACTGACACAACCTTTTATTGATTTATTCATTCTATTAATTGTATTAATCCAGAATGATGGATTCCTAGTTGGCAAAAGATTATTGGTATTTTGACAGAAAAAATGTTGACTGAAATATTTGTATATTCTTTGAAATCACATTTCTTAAGTCCAGAATAGCTTTGATAAATGTTTTTTTTTGAGTAGAAACTCTATTCAACTGACAATGTTCCATATTATATGTTACCTCAGCTATTAGTTAAATAGTAGAGCAAACTGGGCTTTTCAACTTTGGTTAGTAACATATCTAGAAAAAGGACAACTCTCAATTCAGAATCATATGTAGCCCTGACAAAGCACTTACTATGCAGTTAACAAAAAAGTGTAGAATTCACAATAACTCTATGCTCGTGACTTTTATCTGATGGATGGAGGATACTATAAAATTAACAAGTAGAAATCATTCATTTTAACATGGTTAACTGTAAAAATCAGTTTGTCTTTAAAAAAAACTGTGGAGGATGATGTAAGAGTTTCAAGACATTTTTTTTTTTTTTTTTTTCATTCTTTATCCAAGGTTCCACTTTTAATTCAGTCAGTTCTTCAATATCTTGAACTTGTTAGAAGTGCCTGGAGTGAAACGGACATTAGTCTGAAAAGGGCTGCTGTAAAGAATGTACTCTTGTGGGAGGGGCCGTATATCTCAGTTCTATAAATCATGTTGCATTTGTTGAGGACAGGTTTTATTATGGTTAGCTTCTTTACTCAGAAATAAAGGTATATTTTTCCTAATATTCCCATGTATCATTAAATTGAGCCAATTGCTTTGTTTAATAGTTTGTCCAGTTTTCAAGAATTGATGATAATTCTTTTTTAAAGAACTCTCTATCTCCCTTCCACCCCAAGTAGATTGCTTTCTATTTCACTTTAGTTATCGAAAGCTCTCTTAGACTTGACCATGATTTTTCTTTGGAATTCTTACAATTTTTATAATGTGGCAACAAAGGTGAAAACCAGTCTTACCTAACCTAAAAAAAAAAATAAAAAAAATTGTGTTCTCTGTCCAATCTGTTGAAAAAGAAAATTGGAATCAAAATATGGTAATTGTTTGCACTTCCCTACCAATTTTGACCAATAACAACTTTTCTTACTCCAATAAAAGAACACTTCTTTAGGCCACACATTTGCTTGTCTCTTTGCGGATAAAGAAGGTAGTTATACATCCCAAGTTGTAATGTGGATTTTTTAACATTTTGATTTACTTCAACGGTATTTTCTCATGTTGGACATATGGGACTAATTTATGACCCTTAAAATTACAACATTGGACTTTTCCAAAAATGATTTTTCTTGAAACAAATTGAAAGAAAAGCATTCAAATACTTACTTTCTGTAGAATTAATTTTCCTAAGGTTTTCAAGTTTTTCTAAAACTCATAAATGAATGTAGTTCATGTGAATATTTTCTATTCTTTCACATGTGAAGGTAAATGGTTGTTTTAAAAGAAAGATGAAATACTTGGCTGATTTTGATAATTTTCAATAGTCTTAATTGGGGTGTTTGTATAAGAAGGATTAAGTTCAGGTGAATGTAAAATCTAAGGATACTTGCCTTAAATTTTGGTGGGTTACTCACTATATGTATAGCCTTAAAAGAGACATGGTAATTGCACACACTATATATATATATATATATATATATATATATATATATATATATATAAAAAAAATCCTGACAAGTGGATCGAACAATTACAAAGGTTTGTCTATGAAACTGGAGTCGATGTGCTGAATATAACATCAATCAGCTCAGTGACAAATTTTATTTGTACTGATCATATATATATATATATATATATATATATATATATAAAAATTTATTTTAATTGGTAATTTTTATTACTTCAAAAATTATTAAAGTTGATACTTCATATTTGAACTAGCTGCCCAAATTTTTATTTATTAAACAGTGTATTACATCTATTGCCCTGTGCAATTGAGAAATCTTAGTAAAGAAAGTGCATTCCCCCCAACAGGAATCAAACTTGCATCATCTGTGTATGAAGTATCTACTATAACAACTTTTGAAGTAATAAAAATGTTGGATTAAAATATTTTCAAATGCACAGGTGAATAGATGTAATACACTGTTTAATAAATAAAAATTAGGGGTCTATTTTAAATATGAAGTATCCACGTTTATATCGTTTAATTTTATATATATATATATATATAAAAACATTTACACATTTTATACATATATATTTTAACATTTAGATATTTATCAAACCTTAATCTCCCAAATATGCACGTTAAAGTAACGCGAACTGACAGCGTCTAAGAATTTGAATGAAACCTGTCATGTAATTTATTGGGGTTGTTGTAACTTCTTCCTTTAATGTCGTTCTTATCATTCACCCCTTAGCCATCTATATCTAGAGACGAGACACGTTAAATTTGAGCAACATCTAGCCGACACACTGGGGTTAAAATAGAAACTAAAAATGATACATATGACACACTCATATCCTCTCTCCCACCTCACTTCGTTAACTTTACGTATACTTGATGAGGTCCATAAAAACGTGTGAATTTTTCTTTTCATTTTTCATTTCAGCTTTTGGAAGTAAAGTCTGATGATCCAGAACCCTGTTAAAGGGGTTATGGTGAAATAGCTTATTACATGGAATCTTAACGTGGTCTGTCTTTTATTCAAAATAAAATATATATATATATATATATATATATATATATATACATATACACACACACACACACACACACAAAGTGGTGGCTGGGTGCTTGTATTTTAGTATGCCTATCTACTGGGGTATCTCAAGCACATTCATGTTTGTTCAGCACCTACAGAGCCCACCCATAATGTATACTGTAACTATTGAGTGGACCTTAGTTACAGTTTCTGGGATAGAGTGCATTACCTGCTCAGATCAACTGTCTGAGCAAGGTCAGTACACTCAAACCCTCAGCCACAATGACTCGTGAGTTCATGCTAGTACAACCATTGACAGCTCCCAAATAATTCCATCTACCTAATTTCAGTTACAAGTCTTAGGTCAACCCATGGTGTGGTTTTCAGGAACTTTCAAAACCTGCTACATGCTGGAATTGCTTTTCCAGGCTGATAACATCAAAAAATCACCCAAACCTGGGTCAGAAAGTGAACATTCTAACCCCTCGGCCATGTACCCATATATATAAAATGTGTGTGCGTGTGTTTTATTGAATTTGACAAGGGATGGCTACCTGTATGCTGAATCAAAGAATGTAATAATAAACTCAACAAAATTCAACAAAACATTTGTTTAGTTTAATATTCAGGAAGTATTAAACATAAATCAAATGTAGAGCAACAAAGTTTTTAATATAAGTACAATGTTACTTAGTGTCATTTGTCTGACAGTAAGAATAAACTAGTTAGATTATGCAATAATACCTCGCTGTCTGCAGGAATTGAAACTGCAAAGTCCTCCCTGTGTGTTGAATTTGCAACTGTAGTTTCACTTGTGGTTGGCCCAATGAACAATGCTCTCCTTTTCAAATCATTTATTAAGCTAAAACTAATTTATAAAGATGTTAAAATATAAATGAAAAAGACATAGATGTTTTTAATAATATTAGTATTTTGAAAATATATATTAAAAAAAAAAAACTGAATAAATTTACAGGATGCAACGGATAAATTTTTGTCTAAATTACGCAAAAATGAAAATAACACTGACATCACATTTTATCAAAATTACACAAAAATATCTTGAAAATATCTTTTGGTCCTACCTAGGTTTGCTCTTATCCATGTATTTTACCATCCACATGGAACCAATTTGGCACAAATAACAAATCTTTATTTTATTTGTGTGTTTACAAATTCTCTTCAGTATAAGTTCAAAGTTTTATTTTTTTTTTATTTTTTTATTTAGATTCTTGTCATAAACATCAATCATTATGATTGTATTATTGTTTGATTTTTATTTATTTTTTCAATTTAATTAATGTTCTGTCTTTCTGTTTTCAGTTGCTTTGTTGCAGAAGCTGAAAAACGTGCTTCATGTGCAGAATTAATAAAGCATCCATTCCTTTCCTTGTAAGTTGTATGAATTATTTTCTTAGTCACAGGATTATAAATAACTTGAATAATCCACAAAACATTTTATTCAACATGTTTTCTTTAACCACATCCACTTGGGGTCAGTTTAAACTGACACTTATTTTTCTCCATATATTTTGAATATTTTGCTTAAAATTTGTATTTTATAGATCTCGGAAAAAAATTTTCAAACATATTTCAGTGAAATTTTCACTGTCCGAAATTGTAGTTTTGGTATATATTGTGGAAAAGGTGTTAGTTTAAATTGATGCTAAGGAGGATGTGTTAAAAAGTAATTTGACAATTCACATTAGCTTCCTTAAGAGGCTTATTATTATAATTTTAAGTCATTACTCAGAGCTTTTGGCAATGCTCGATCATAGTCACATATATAGTAAAAGCATTTGAAACTTGATTTATCTAACAAGAATATTACTTAACAAGGACAATTTTCATTAAGATTAAGAATTAAAATAGATTAATTTGTAAAATTCATCATTAACTTATAATGAACATTTTAATTTTTAGAAGTTTTGAAACAATTACATGAAATTAGATCTTTTTAAATCTTTAGTCAATTTTAGAATTTTCCTCTCTTTCTTTTCTATGACAATAAAAAAATTAAATTACTGTTGGAGATTTGCTGACTGACTTGGAAATTCATAATCCATAATTAACAATTAATTTCTATACTTTATAATCAGTGCAGTTGTAAATTTTTCTGTATATACAGGGTGCGATGGATAAATTGTCGTTCAAATTACACAAAAATGAAAATAATACTGGCATCTTATTTTAGCAGATATATTTACCAAAATTACACAACAATACCTTAAAATACTAAACAGTAAATTTATTTAATAAAATCACCATTGGCTTCAACCACATCCTCCAGGCAACTTCAGAATCTCCTGCAACTCTTCTGGATGGTCTCCATGTTTAAGTTGGTGAATGCTGCCATAATTCTTGCCTTCAATTCATCTTTGGTATTACAGGAGTTTTATTGCTCTCTTACTTAACTATGTCCCACACATAATCAAGGAAGTTGCAGTCTAGGGAGTTAGTTGGCCAGATGTAAGTGGTAATATGGTTGCAGAAATTGTCTGGCTGCCATGACTGGGTTCTCTTGCTTGTGTGGCAGACACATAGGGTCTTCCAGCAGCCACCCTCTTGACCCAAGACAGCACTACCACCTTAAGGCCCTTGATGTAGGCTTCCATGTTGAGTCTGAGGCCCTGTAGGAAGATGAATGGAGGCATAATGTCGCTATCACTACTGATCACTGCAAACACCTTCATAATCACCATTAGACTCATCCAACTCTTTCCGAATCCTCTGCACTGTCCTCAGCTTGACACCCAAACACTCTCCAATGTTTATATTGGAGATTCCCATGCAAATGCCAAACAGAACAGCATGCCATTTCATGGTGCCCAACTAACCCTACTATACTGTACAGTCAACAAAAACAAAGCACATGCACAAAAATATAAAATGGCGACATCGCACTCTGTATATTTAAAATTCTACATATTAATCATTCAAGGAAAGTTTTTTTTTTTTTTTTTTAAATTCAACAATTATGTCGACCTACACCCTCCCCAGTTGTCCAAGACATCCAATACCGCAGTGGATCGATGAAGTGATCACTTCGATCTAAGTCCTGCCTTATCCCACATTGTGATTTGCTTTGATCATAAGGTGGCCAAGATCAAATCATCATCAGTTATCTTCATATTGGCCTGGCCCCAGCAAGGCGAAGGCCCAAAGAATGAAAATAACGCTTAAATAAATTTAAAAAAAATAAATATTATTTTATATCAAGTCCTTCATACAGTAATTGGTTAATTATTGTTAAATCAAAGCGTTCACATGCAAGCAATTATCATCCCAACCTGCTTCTAACTCGGATGTGACACTTTGTTGACTTGGTAAAGTTTGTTTTACTGATTTAGTAAAGTTCCGCACAAGGCTGATGTCAGAGGCTCTCATCAGATAATCATGTAAAGTGTCTCGCATCTGGTGGCTGGAACAAATTCTCTCAATGATCTCTCTTCAGGCATTCATATTTATTGATGTTTGCCTAAATCAGCATGGGGCATGGTGTAGTTGAAGAATTTGGTATTTTCTCCTCCTGTTATCTTCATTGTCTTAGGTCCTGAAAATTAAATTACTTCATAATTTTGGGGTGATGGTTACAGGCATTACTCTGCCTCATAACTTCCACTCCATCCCATTATCATCTCCCCCTAATTCTGCTCAGTGGGCATAGGAGGATCCTCCACCTTCCTTGGTGACTCATCTGTGCCCACTACCTCAACCACCCTCCAACTAGGGATGATTGATTCTAAGTTCATTGTTTATGAAAATAAAGTTTCCCATTCAGAGCTTGTATTTTTAGCTAAGTATGATAAGTGCCAATCATTGTTGCCGTTTGGCCTGTCACAGTTCAAATCCACATGAACCTTATGTGTTTCATTGTTCAAAACCCCAACACACAATTCAGATGGCTGTATACATGAGAATTAAAATCTTCAATTTTTCCCCACAGGATTTATTCATTAACCCTTCTTATTTATCAGGAGTCTGTCAGTATATCGTTCTATTCAAAGAAAATTTTCTTTTGATTAACAGCAACAAATAGTGTCACAATTATATCGAGTTGGTGACTGTTCTACATTGAAGGAAAAGGAAAATCTAATTATGAAATTTACATTTCTTACAAGTGAGTGTGAGTTCTGTGGAGTGGTTAGATTAACCATCATGACGATAAATATGTACTCATGGCCTAGTGCATTAAGTTGTATAATGTCTTGGCATAGAATTGCTCTGAAAGTCGCAGCAAAGGGCACCAATTTTGTATAGTCAGAGAGTAGTCAATTGTGTCTAAACAGACCTGAGACAGAGTGGACTTTAAGGTGTATACTCTACTTCATTGCTTTTAAAGGAATGAACCTACTGTTTGATTTTATTCATGATCAATGCCATGATTAAGTGTGGTTGTAGGATCCCTGTGTCATTGAGTATCTAACCACTTCCCTCTACATATTTGGGTTGAAAAAGCCAGAGAGATATTTGTGTGTAGTGTCTCTTGGGCAAGTAAATTTGGCAGTGCCCATGTGTCTCTAAGTCAAACCAGAGCCAATTTCTTCCTTCTTGGTCACACACATGGTTGTTTGTTCCCTCAAGAGGAACCCTCTGCTCTGGCCAGTGACTTCAGTCTAGGAAGTCTCGTTCAGTGATGCCACATCATACCAGCACTGGCTGCATACATGGCATTTTGCTAGATAGCCATTGATCCTGCACAAACGTTCATCCACCCACCCCCCTTTGATAGGTCTTGTTCTTAATCCTGGTGTGTGTCTAGCTACTCTCCTCACCAGAAAAGCTTGATGGGGGGGACTGATTTAATCCCCAATGACCCAACCATGTTGTAGGTAGTATCGGATTACATTTTGGTAGACTTTAGTATCTTAGCTGAATTTTTGCTAAAATAACTTAAACAAATCTGGTAACTTGCATCTTGGTCTAACTCTCCAACCAGTCCTTCAGGAACCTGGGAATGGCTTCCAGGAGTTTGTAATACTTATACCCTTACTAATTAAGCGATGGTTATGTCTAAATTCAAATTCAAGTGATTCTTTGTACTAATGTGGTTTAATTCTGTTCCTCTAATTCTATTATTTTTCTCCCCCAGAACCAAATCAAAGGGCAAACGAAATCAAGCAGAAGTATTGAACCGAAGTACGTCAGGTAAGTCTTAATGCCTTATAATCTTATCTGTCTTTAAGACTTACCTTATTTATTTTCACATTATTTTTTTTTAAATACTTCAAAACTTCAATTTTGAATGAACTGAATTTCTCTTAATATTTAATTATTTTAAACTATTTTTTAAACTTCTACATCTTTTTTCTTTTTAAAAAAAAAAAAAAATATATATTCAAATAGGATATGATTATACCATTACCAACATTTGTATTTTCTATATTGACCATCATGAATTTTGCTTCTCCAGTGGTTTTAGAATTGACTCATAGAACCTCTGAAAATAATAATGCTATTCTAACATCAACAGAACATTTTTCATGAATATCTGCTTTCTGAGCTAGTTTATATCTGAATGAAATTGGTTTTCTCATTTTTTAGTCGCAACACTGGGTAGAGTGAAGTCGTTAGATTCTGGAGGTAAGATAACTGTCTACCAACCTTTTCATAGGCATGTCTTATGTTATTGACCCATCTTCTGAAAGACAAACTTGCCTTATACATTATCTGCTCTTCAGATCAAAAGAGAATGTTGAGCTTAATTTTTTGATCTGCATCTGATGGCAGTCAATTTTTTCTATAATGCAATTATTCCTGATACTGTTGCCTCTTTCTTCTAGGGCAGTTATGTCCATCTCATCTGTCATAACTCTACATCTTTGCAGTTAAACCTGCCTTTGTTAACACTGTCGCTCACCCTCTATCTCTCTGTTCTCTTTATATTTAGAACAGTCATGCTCATCCTTTTCTAGCTTCTTTGGTACCCACTTTTTCCTCTTTTTGAAATTATACCCAATTCATAAATTTATTTCTCTTGATAAATGCCTTAAAAATAATTTTAAGTGAAAGTATTTATTTCCTAAAATTTCATCCTTATATTAATGTCCTTTCTCTAAATTGAACAAGTACATCTTGGCTTTCACCCAAGTTGGGTTGCATCAGCTCTAGCCAATGAATGTTTAATCATTGCAAAGTTTTATGGCTAATTTTATGTGGAGACCTGAAGTACCTTCCTGTAGAGTTATTTTTCCTTAGTTAAAGTATCGATATTTTGAAATTATTGCAGTTGGTGTTTGTGGCCTCAAGTGCTGCAGTATTATTAAGGGTTTTCATCCAAAACTGTCTTTGAAAGGGACAAGATTCTCAATGAAATTCATTAAATAAATTTTGTCACATTTTATATCGAGTGTACAACTTTGACTTTTATGGACCTGAACACAAATATTTTTACATTTCAGTGTTGTTTATTATTAAATTATTATTTCTGTATTTATTTCATATAACTATAATTGATTGACATTAATTAAAATAATAAAAGCTGTAATTCAAAGATATACAAAACATTCAGTAATTTAATAAAGAATTTAATTATATACTGGTAATTTAACTATTGCTGTTGATAATAATTGTATCTTATTTGTATATCCTGATGTTTAAACTGAGTATATTTTATAATTAGTGAACAGTGTAGTTATAGAATCTAAATGTAAAGTCATCTTCTCAATGGATAGAAATTTTTTTCCATTCTTTTTATTTAAATAAATATAACATCTGATATATACTGTACCTGACTTATGAGTTCTTTAGGTTGAAATGTATATTTTAAGTCTAAGCCTCTTGGATTTTCATTCCCTATTTGCGTTTTTTTATTTTTTTTATTGCTGTTCTTTTAACAGTCAATGTTTCTCTGTTCAACAATTTCAGATCTTCATAGACAATTACTGTGTTAAACTTTATTACAATTTGTGATTTTGATAAACTTTAAAAAAAAAAAATATTTTCTTAACTTTCTTAAAAACTTGTACATTGAATGTTATTTTCATTTGGGTAGAAAAACTTTTTAATTTTTTTTTTCTTTTCATTATTACCAGCTGTCATGGCAAGATTTATACTTTTATAAATTTATACCTTTTTTTTTTTCTTTTTCTTTTTTTCTTTTTCTTTTCTTTTCTTTTCTTTTTTCTTTTCTTTTTTTTCTTTTCTTTCTTTTCTTTTCTTTTTTTCTTTTCTTTTTTTTCTTTTCTTTTCTTTTTTTCTTTTCTTTTTTTCTTTTTTTTTTTTTTTTTTTTCTTTTTTTTCTTTTTTTTTTTTTTTCTTTTTTCTTTTTTTTTTTTTTTTTTTTTTTTTTTTCTTTTTCTTTCTTTTTTTTTTTTTTTTTTTTTTTTCTTTCTTTTTTTTCTCTTTTTTCTTTCTTTTTTTTCTTTTTTTTTCTTTCTTTTTTTTCTTTTTTCTTTTTTTTTCTCTTTTTTCTCTTTTTTTCTCTTTTTTCTCTTTTTTTCTCTTTTTCTTTTCTTTTTTTTTTTAATTTGGATTGTCCAAAATTCATAATTTTTCAAATTGCTTTTGTCATTTTTATATGTATAGTTCAAACTGCAAAGGAATCATCTAAAAATAAGTTTCAAGACAGATTAAAATGGTAAGTTCATTTTGCCAATTTTAGTTTTGTAAAGTTTTATTTACTGGCACAGATATTTTATTTTTATATTTTTTCTGCTGCTGTTGAGTTTTTTTTATTTTTTGGTATATTGCACTTCCGGAGTATTGCTGTTAATTGCCTGCTTCTAAAGCACAATAGATTTTATTTCACTAAAATTGATAAAAAATATGCACAAGGGCAGTAAAAAAAAAAACAAAAAAAATCTTATTTTTCTCATTTGAAAATTTTAATAGCAAAATTTTCAAATGCCTTTTTATCAAATGTTATTTTTTTTAAGTCCAATTAGTTTTAATGTTTTCTAAATTAAAAATGAAACTACAATTGTCTCATAGATATGGAGTCTGGAAATATGTGCAAAGTTGTCCAACAAGTATTGAGATCTAATCCTTTGGAAAATCTTGAGGAATATAAGTCAAATGGTTCACTCACAATAACTCAATAATTCTGAAATTTAATTTTTTACATATTTTGTACTTTAGATAAAAGTGTTTAAATGACAAGGGCGTGTAATACTTAATATATAAATACCTTACAATTTGATTATTTTTAATGATAACTGGAACTGATCCAAATTTTAAAAAATTATTTTAAGGATATTACCCTACAGAAATCAGTGAAAGCAAGACTTCATCTAAGTGTTTTTTATTTATCCATTACTCTAATGAATATAGAATTCTCTAATTCCTTAAAATTGTATTAGTAATTTTTCAATGTACCAAGTAGATACTTTGAAGCTACATGACTGATTTCAAGAAGTTAAATGCATGTAGATTAATTTTATTTTATTCTGGAATTTTGCAAATGTATTGATTTCAAATAAGTAAAAAAAAAATTGTAGCTCTCAGCTATTTTTTTTAGTTTCTTGTTTTTGAAATAAAATATTTATCTATTCATAAAAGGTAAAATATTTGGATAATGTCTGTATATGCTATTTCAGAATTGTTACTATCCTTGAGGGGGAAAAGAAAAAATGGTTGCAAAATAAATTTAATAAACTAAATAATTCAGCAATTTCAAAAATTGGGCTAATGTTTTTAAATTATGAATCATATTTTGTATGGAGAGCAGCTTTTATTTTAAGGAAAAATAATTTCTTTATGGTGTAACTGTCAAATGAATTTTTAGTTTTGATTTTCAAGTTAGGTCAATATTTTAACTAGGGATTTTTTTCAGCATGATCACATATAAAATACCTATGTAATTGTACTTTGTATTTTAGATACTCTAATAGAATTGTCATTTAGGCTTTTTAAAAACTTTGTCTTGTGTAAGATATTACACAAGATTTAAAAAAGATAATACATTTTGGTTATCTTAAATCTTGACCAAAGCAGGAATGACATTTTATATACTGTCGTAAATTTATAAATAATCAGGTATTCAATAGTTGATTGATTTTCTAATTAAACATTTGTTCTTTGATTTGTATGAAATATTAAGGTGTATCTAAAGTATTAGATTTTTTTTTTCATAACAAATGTCAAGGTTCTTTGCTTAGGTATTGCTTGTAAAATATTATACTATTATCTTTTTTTAATAGAATATCATTGAGGTATCTGGTGGTTTATAGTTGTAGATAGTTTGTATTTCAAAATATTATTGCAGTCATTTTAATTCATCTGTTCTTTTTTTTTTTTTTACCCTAACATTCAGATGATAGGTTATTGATGCACAATGGCTCTCAAATATTTGTTTTAATGTGGTTATGGTTATTATTGATTGCACTAAAAATCGATTTTTCTTCACATAATATTAAGAGAACGCTAGAAAAGAAAATGTTTTTTGTTTCTAAAATTATTTTCTGCTATTAAAGTCATTATTGATAATCATTTATGGCATCTGTAGCCACTCTTTCCAAAATAAAAATTCTTTTAATTGCAAGTATATTGCAAATGGATTTAATTAAGATACTTCACTTTTATAATTTAAATTAATAGAATCTCCTATAAAAAAAGTAAATCTTGAAATAAAATTTATCGTCATGCAAAATCATAGTAATCTGTTTTTATTTTATGACACTAGTTTTTACTGATATACAGATTGTGTCAGGTTGAGAACTTACTGATCTAATTTAAAAGCTGGATTTTGATTTAAAATGTTCACTATATAATGTTTATGTAATTAATATTCACCAGTGAATTAAATGAATTGACAAGTGAGATTATATAAATGTATTACATAAAACGGATGCTATTTTTCCTTCACAACAGACTTGTTGAGATATATATATATATATATATATATATATATATATATAAGGTAGGATTTGAATCTGATGGAATAGTAAATATAAGACAATTTGGAAAACTTCAATAAAATTCTTCTCTTAATTGCACTAGTTCATTGGTGACTCATGCCAAACAGAAATTTTACAAATTGTCTTTATATAATATAAATGAGGAAATTTAAGAGAAAATTGGTTCAAACCTTTGTTTCTAGTTTTAAATTATTGCTTAAAATTATTTTCATACTATGATTGTTATCTCAGTCTGTATAAACCAGTACTCTTCAGTAGTTCTATAGTCATATATATACAGGAGTGTAAGAATTAGAATAGTAAAATTTTCTGGCAGTTTAAACTTTGTAAACATTACATTTAGATATTATTTTTGTTTTGTCTTTGTATTTATTTATTTGCTAAGTTTTCAAATGAAATGTATTAACCTTTGAACAGATCAATCTTTTCCATGCAATGTTTCATTTTAGTAGATATTACTTGGTTCATAAATTAAGATGTAATGTAAAATTAATGAAGATGTTTTTGTTTGTTTGTTTTTTTTTTCTCTCTTAAAAACCAACCTCCACTCAATTAAGATTAGAATGCCTTCAACAAAGAATACACTATATACAGCCAAAATAAATTTCTTGAAATAAACAAGGCAAGAAATTCATAATTTGCCAGATTTCATCTCTAAAGTCAGAATTATTTTATATAAACTTTATATAAATTGAAGTACCCAAAAATTAGAAATAACTACTGATGATCCCTTCACCTAAATATGAGGTGCTAAAGTCATTGTGTGGTGCTCTCCAGGGCTCTTTCTAATTTTATTGGGTGTGGCTACAGGGGAAAAAATTTTATACTGAGGTTCACACCATACAAAGCACAAAATACAATCTTAACCTGTTCAAGTTTAGGGTTAACTTTTATCTTAGCCAAATATCTGTAAAAACTGTGCCTCTTACTCTGTAACCCTCTACCTTGACTGGTTCACAGGCCTTGTACAGATTGAACACCGTAAAAAAAGAAAAAGAACCACTCAAGATAAATGGTCAATGTGTGGTGTGGAATGAGTGTAAGAAAAGGCAAGGAGTGAAGTCTATGGAGTTATGCAGGAAAGATTGTGATTAGCTCCAGACTTAAAGGGGTCAAAATTAGGAAAACATCCTATCAGGAGTCTGTTCCACAAAGCAACAGTTCTTGGGATGAAGCTGCCAGAGTGGAACATACTTTTTACTATTGGGATACAAAGGGAATTGGGATGAGTTACACTTAAGTGACATCTGTAACCTGCCTCATTCATGCTGAATGGGCTTTTAATCTGGAGGTCAGTTTCTGGAACCAATTTTATGTCACCTGCATATAATGGTGGGTGGGTATTGTCTTGCTGGGAAAAAAAAAGTGTAACTGGGAAACATAACAAGCATAAAAAAGGATGCATATGGTCTGCAATAAGACATGTCACATGTCAAAGAAGATTCCAACTTCACTATTTGTCCTTGCAAACACCTATTGAACATGCTCCACATTGTTAGTGTTTCCACTAGAATACACATCACCAGTTGAACGTTTACCTCTATACCAGAGGTTCTCAACTTTTTTTTTGGCCATGACCCACTGAGGCATCTCTAAAATTCATTTGCCCCTTACCCCATGACATATAATTCTTATTATTCAAAAAGTGAACTCCTATTTATGTGAAGGAATCCTAAAAGGCCATTAACTTGGTCTAAATAAGCTTCTAAAAAAAAAGAAACTGCATATATGCAATAGTATTATCATTTAATTGTAGAATTTTACAATATATTTTGGATGTCCTTGTTGAACACAAGGACGGGGCTTTCGTTACCAATGTTTTTTGTAAGCCCACATTTACTGGACTATACACAAGCTGGAATTCATTTGTTCCTAAGTCCCACAAGATTGGTCTGATTGTGATCTTGGTTCATTGTGCTATCATGATTTGTTCCCCTGTACTGTTAGATGGTGAACTTACTACAATTCAGAATATTTTCAAAAGTAATAGATATCCCATCAATGTTATCAGGTGTGTTATTGATAGCAAAATCAGGCAGTTTAATGAACCTGCAGTGTTTGGACCTAGTCAGTGTCCTATCTATTTAAAATTATCTTGACTTGATAGGAAATGTCAGTATCTGACAGAATTTTGGTGTCTATTTCGTCTTGCTATAATGTGGTTAAGTTGCGCACAGTTTTTCAGACCAGACCTGTGCTTCTGTCCTTTACTAAAGATAGGTTGTCCTACTTTCATAAAAATTTAGTTGTTTATAAGTTCAAGTGCCATTGTGACGTGGTGTACATAGGACGAAACAATCTAAGGTTGGAGACACGGGTCGTGCAGCATGTTCCCGCCTTTTTGCATTCTGGTAGTCTTAGCCAGCCTATAAGAACTACTCAAGCAGTCCATGAGTCTGCAATCGGTCAACATTTGCTCAACAACCATGCTTGTGCCTCTGAATATGAAGACATGTGGTTTTCAGTTTTACACAGTGCTCGCTCAATACACCATCTCTGAAGTCGTTTTCATAAAGTGTCAACAGCCGAGCCTGTGTAGACAAAAGGAACATTTTTTACGTTCATTGCATCTGTTGGAGGGTTTGTGAGTGTCATTTTTCTATTTTATACTCTTGTGGAACTGGTTATTTTCATCACCCCTTTGTTCAATTTTAATTTTGTGTAATTAAAATTTCTCTTTTAGTCACGTTCCACCTTTCCCTCCTCATTTACTTTATTGAGTGTCTTCATTTGTATTCCCAATCGCCAACGAATACCTTTGAAAAAGTGTTGGCTGAAAGGTACCTTTAGGTATGACGTCCATATTGTTTAGGGCTATATATATATATATATATATATATATATATATCTTTGAAGTGAAACTGGCAGTCACCATGCAGTGTCGAGTTCTGTCCAAACTATCTCTGATAATGTGTACTCTTTTCCTATAAATATATCAAATTTTTTAAATATATGATGCTCATATTGGATAATTCATATTCTGTGATGCCTTTTGTAAATTAAAAGTTTTTTGGCTAATGACCATTTTTTTTTTTTTTTTTTTTTTCTCCAATATGTGTGGGTTGGTCTAATGAATAATGGCTCAAAATAAGAAATCAGAGCCAAATCAAATTCCAGTAGTGTTCATTGCATTCACTTCTTTGCAAATACCCTTGGGAAAGGTATGAATCTATCTTCGTCCCCCTCCCCAGCCCCCAGCTATTGGCAACCAGTTTACCACAGAAAGAAACAACAGCTTACTGCAAGAAATCTTATGCCTAGTCAGTCATGAATCAAAAGAGATATGATTGCTCAAGTGTGTATCATATGTTGCACTTGACTTATTCTTTTATCAATCAGTTCATCTCATTTACTATTGACCCATAATGCACTTGTAAATCAATGAGAAAATCTGTATAATTAGTGGTCATAACACAAAAAGCATGTAATGAATTACAAGCTAGTTGAAAGCATTAATTTGCGTTATCATTTGTTCCCTCCAGAAATACAGGAACATGACTATGATTAATTTTTGTTTTACTTTGGATTATGAAACAAAACTGTAGATCTTGTCAAATTTGTAGGCTCTGTAGATTTCTATATATTTTCATGATTTTCATATTACTATGCACTAATTCCGACTGGTGTCTTAATTTTGGTTGATATTATCATGGCCAAAACATTGTGACTATAACAGAAATGATAAGATGCTTGTTTGACTATATCTGTGTCTAATGACATCATGCCATGTTCAACACAGGTCGATGGAACTGGGTACTGTCTGAGTTTTATGATTAGTTATAATTTTTGTGTGTCAATTCCACTTGTTGCTTCATATAAATGCTAGAAGTATTATTAATCTTTATTAGATCAGACTAAATGCCTTCCTAAGTAAAGGTAAGGAAAAATTTAATTGTTACTTAGAAAGGTTAAATCTGTATAAAGCAAATTAGATGCAATAACTTAAATATATAAAACCATTTTTCTACAACTACTTTTTCCGGTGAAAAGATGCTAATTATACAGAAAGTTTGAAACCAGTTGAAATATTTTAGGCAGATTATACACAAACATAAAATGAAAAGCTGTTAGTCATGTATTTCTGAATATTTTATCTTTTCATATTTAGAATTTTCTCTTTAATAACAAGTCTTGAATAAAATTATATTTTAGCAATAAAAGAATGAAAGATGTATTTTGTTTGTTTCATTATAGGCTAAAATATCCCAAGTAATTATGGATATGGATAGTAATACTTGCATTGAATTTATACCAAATGACTTTGCCTGTTTATAACGACAGTTTTGACCGTTTCAATTTAATTTTGTAATTAGAAAATTGCCTTTTTATAGAAAAGGTATAATTTCTTTAGAATATTTTTTAAACATGATGGTACTACTGGAATTTGATATAGTCCATTTGTTTATATATATATATATATATATATATAGTGATTAATATTCTATAAAGAAATATCAACACCATAAAGGGCTACTTCTTAGGTGCTGATTTTCATCAAAAATGGATGTACAGTGTATCACAAAAGTGAGTACACCCCTCACATTTCTTCAAATATTTAAGTATATTTCTTCATGGGACAACACTGACAAAATGACACTTTGACACAATGAAAAGTAGCCTGTCTGCAGCATATATAAATAGTTAATTTATTTTTTCCTCAAAATAACTCAAAATATAGCCATTAAAAGCTAAATCCCTGGCAACAAAAGTGAGTACACCCCTTAGGAAAAGTTGTCAATATTAACATACAACATGTCAAATGTCAATATTTTGTGTGGCCACCATCATTATCCAAAACTGCCTACTCTCCTGGGCATGGAGTTTACCAGAGCTTCACAGGTAGTCACTGGAATGCTCTTCCACTCCTCAATGACGACGTTCTTTGGAGCTGGCGGATGTTGAGACTCTTGCCTCCACCTTCTGCTTGAGGATGGCCCAAAGATGTTCTATTGGGTTCAAGTCTGGAGACATGCTTGGCCAGTCCATCACCTTTGCCCTCCGCCTCTTCAGTAAAGCAGTGGTTGTCTTGGATGTGTGTTTTTGGGTCATTGTCATGCTGAACACTGCTCTGTGACCCAGTTTCTGGAGGGAGGGGATCATGCTCTGCAGTGTTTCCCAGTACATGTTGGAGTTCATGTTTCCCCCAATGAAATGTAACTCTCCAATACCTGCAGCACTCATACAGCCCCAGACCATGACATTCCCACCACCATGTGCTTGACTGTAGGCATGACACTTATCTTTGTACTCCTCACCTGGTCGCAGGCATACACATGCTTAAGGCCATCAGAACCAAACAAATTAAATTTTGTCTCATCAGACCATAGGACATGGTTCCAGTAATCTATGGGCTTTGTTGACATGTCTTCAGCAAACTGTTTGGAGGGCTTTCTTGTGTATTGCCTTCAGAAGAGGCTTCCTCCTGGGTGACAGCCATGCACACCAATTTGATGTGTGTGGCGTATGGTCTGAACACTAACAGGCTGAATCCCAATCTCTTTAATCTCTGCAGCAATGCTAACAGCACTCCTATACTGATCTTTCAAAGAAAGCATTTGGATGTGACGCTCAGCACATGCGCTCAGCTTCTTTGGACGACCTACCCGAGGCCTGTTCTGAGTGGACCCTGCTCTTTTAAAATGCTGGATGATCTTAGCCACTGTGCTTCAGCTCAGTTTCAGGGTGTTGGCAATCTTCTTGTAGCTTTGGCCATCTTTATGTAGTGCAACAATACATTTTTTAAGATCCTCAGAGAGTTCTTTGCCATGTGGTGCCATGTTGGAACTTTCAGTGACCAGTAAGAGAGTGTTAGAGCTGCACTACAAATTTGAATACACCTGCTCCCCATGAACACATGGGCATAGTTACACTAATGAGTCACATGACATTTTTGGAGGGAAAATGAAAAGCAGTACTCAATTTAGACATTTAGGGGTGTAGTTTCTTGAGGTGTACTCACTTTTTAGGGGTGTAGTTTCTTAGGAGTGTACTCACTTTTGTTTGCCAGGATTTAGCTTTTAATGGCTATATTTTGAGGGGAAAGAAATTAACTCTGTTATATATGCTGCAGACAGGCTACTTTTCATTGTGTCAAAAGGTAATTTTTTTCAGTGCTGTCCCATGAAGAGATATACTTAAATATTTGAAGAAATGTGAGGGGTGTACTCACTTTTGTGATACACTGTATGTATCACATGACCAAGTGAAAATAAATTATTTTAGACAAACTAATCTTTAAATGATTGTATTGAGTTAATATACTGATTAAATTACTATTTATTGCTTAGCACAGAAGCAAAGAAAGACTTGAAAGACTTATATATATATATATATATATATATATATATATATATATAATTACATAGCTTTTGATTATTACTATTAACTGAATCATGAAATCCTGTATTAAATATGCACATTAAGTTTGGAATTATTCTGTCTTCTTGAAGATATACTAAATCAATTTAGGTATACAATAATTGATTACAAAAGACAAGCTATATTGAGAAGAATATTAAACAAAATGGAATTATTCAAAAGTTGTCTCTCTTGCCATATATAGACAGTGTGGACACAGGAATCAACACTGCATGTTGACTTTGTTTCATAGAATGGGTTGAAGATCACTGAAGGCATGAAACTAACAGTCACCAATCATGCCCATATATAAACCCACTCTCTCCAGCACTGAGTAGTCTTCTTCCATAAACATTAAATATAATATTTTTTTGTTGCCCTATAATCAACATTTAATCTTGAAAAATAATTACATGATCCAGAATTCATTCAAACAAGTGTGTGTGTGTGTGTGTGATCACTGGATTGTGTATCTATATTCTTAAAAAATACAGGGTGCGGCAACAGTCACACACCATAGGGCTTAAATGGATAGGGCAAAGAGGTCCTGTTGAGTGGATTGGATATATTTTTTTTTCTTTTTTTGTGAGGCCATTTGAAATCAGTTGTTTATCAAAGGTGTCCAAGGATTATTGAGGAATTTATAGAAAGAATTAAATATAAATGCAGTAACATGACAGAAACAAATGAAACTCTCTGACATATGAATGAATCGTGCAGGTGCAGAATTTAAATGGGTTTTGAAAAAGGAGGACATTTTGAACAGCACGTATAACAATTAAATAACTACTAAATAAAATTTTCATATGTGATTATACTTTTGATAAATTATCCTTATGGTGCACAATTTTTGCCTTACCCTGTATATGTAGGTTATAGGACCAGAAAGGAATAGCATTTTATTAGGATTTTTCCCCTACCCTAGAACTTATGTTTTTGAATTTCTAAAATATATGCAATAATGCTGTTCATTTATCCCAAATCTTAAAACATTAGGAAACTAATTTGGTAGGATTGATTAGTCAAGTTAGTATTTATTCTTAGTGGCAGGGATTATGAATTAGCTTTGTTTTTCATTTTTGTTCAGTCCTCCGTCAACAAGTATGGAGAACTTAAGAGATGCAGAAAATACTGATGAATTGAGGTAAGTGTGTTGGCATTTGTTCTTGCCTTGTGCATTTACTCTTGGTGTGTATTGTTGTATCAATGTTACCTCTGCCTTCACTGCACGGTTTTTTGTGTTGCTTCTTTCTTATGTTTGCATGTGATGCTAACTTAGTATGCATAGATATAGGTTTTTAGTATCTGACCTTGTAGAAGAACGAGTAGTAGTGTTTTTTCTTATAGTTCTATTGTATTACCTGATGCACCAATGGTCTTAATTAAAACATGTATGTTCTTTTAAGCCTATATGAAAAAAGCAGGAATGGTTTTCTCTGACCCATCCACTTTATTTTCTTCATGCTATTTTCAATTCAAATTTATTTCATATAATAAACCTCTGTCTATTTTTTATAGGGTGCTGTTCATATCAAGTAGGGTTTACCCAAAAAAGACAGTACTACAATCAATGTAGAGAAATGATTTTAATTTTGAAAGGGCAGGATGTTTTGAATACACCCAAAGAATTGTGTGATAGAACATGAGATTAATGTTTTTAATTGGAGATAAAATAACCCCCATTAATATCTAAACCTGTGTGTGTGTGTGTGTGTAGAATGTCTTGACCTGTGTGCACATCTTATTCTATAAATGTTAAGCTTTTTTCCTGCTTTGTAACTTATATATTAATTTTTTCTGCTAATTACTTACTATGTTTTCATAGTTTAACACTTGTAGTTTGTCATTGGCCATAACTATTGAGTTAAAAGAAGTGTGGAATTTTTTACTCAAGTTATTAGACTAGCTGTTGAGAGAAGGGTACTAATTCTAGCTTCATATAAATTTTCCTCTTTACTGAATGATAAATATCACAAAGTTTATAGGTGGGGGAATATCATGATTTTCAAGTTATATACTCTCTTGTGCCATAATCATAACTTAGTCAGAAATGTTTATTTTTTTACATTTTTAAAAAAATATTCGGGACCATATTTTTCAGTGGATTTTTTAAAAGCTTTTCTCAATATTAAGTTATTAAATTTAAGAAATAGAAATTTTCTGAAAAGAATAACATTGTGTATATAAATAATTTTTTTTATTATATTCTTGATATTTTGCCAATGCAGTTTTTTATGGACTTTATTTATGTATAATCATTTTATATACACATGGCAAATGTTTGTTTATTGGTCCTAGTTTCCAGTTTAAACTTTATTTTTCTATCAAATTATCTGAATTTCAACTTTGTTTTGTTTCTCTTCATTTTTCTTTCATATGTGAAATTGAGGTTTTTATTAGGCTAATGTTTACTCAGATGTTATAGGCTGTAAGTACATTTTATTAAATCTATATCCATAATATTGTCATTAAATGTAAATGGTAGCAAGAGTTTTATATGCTAATGTTATATTTCAATCATGCAAATTTAAGCCATTAAAAATTATTGTAATTTTGTTGAATTTGACTGTTTTACATTTTATAAAAAGAAATAAAATATAATGGTTAAATATCAGTACAATACAACATAAAAATTGTTTGAATGAAAATGGCTTCTTTTTCTTTTCTTTTTTCTTTTTTTTTTTTTTTAATGGAGTATACTAGTTTTTTGTTTTTTTTTAATGGAGTATACTAGTTTGTTTTTTTTTAATGGAGTATACTAGTTTGTTTTTTTTTTAATGGAGTATACTAGTTTGTTTTTTTTTTAATGGAGTATACTAGTTTTTTGTTTTTTTTTTAATGGAGTATACTAGTTTTTTTTTTTTTTTTTTTTAATGGAGTATACTAGTTTTTTGTTTTTTTTTAATGGAGTATACTAGTTTTTTTCTTTAACTTATTGTTGCTTTTTATCACCTTTATACATTCTTTGACTGTTACAACAGCACAAAAAGTCAGAAATAAACTTCTGCTGAGACTTGGACTCATATCCTCTAAGATGGGCGCCAGGCATTGAAGATAAGAATTAAAGTTTTATCACAAATTGCCACTTTTTTTTAATCAGAAATAAATAGTTTCATTAGTACATCTGCAGTTTTTAGTTAGTGTGGCCATTGATGGTTGGATAATATTTGTAGTCTTGGTAGAAATGTTAATAGTTATCTGAATTCATGATCTTAATTATTTCTACATGTTTTTTTTTTTTTTTTTTTTTTTTTTTTTTGTTTTTTTTAAATCATTTCCCCCAAAGCTAGGCAAGAATGCCACTAGGTACACAGGGTGTTACAGAGAGGGAAAGTGAGAGAAAAGACTGGGTATAAGGGGGGGATTGAGGAAAGGGTAAAAGATGAACAGAGTTCAAGACAACAGAAGATGGCAATTAACATTGCATTAAAATTTTTGAAGATTCTAATTTTCATGGAAGCAAGTAAACAGAAGGGAGTTCCATTGTTGGGAAGTGTGAGAAAAACAGTTGAAGTAGAAGTGGCATTTACATTTATCTATTTCAACAGTAAAAGGGTGGAACCTAGATGCCAATTTAGTAGCAGGGCTTAAATTTGTGTATTTGGGGCACCAGCAGGGGGGGGGACTCATCAGAACAGTTGTCATGAAAATATTTGTAGAAAAGACAGAGGGAAGCCACGTCACATCTGTGAAAAAGTGACTGACATGGAGATGCTAAGTCAGGATTGATTACATTGCAGATCCTTTGGATTTTGTCAAGAACCTTAAAATGAATAGCAGGAATACCAGTAATTTTTGTGTTGGTGCACCTGGGGATTAATGTCTAATTTCTTTGTGCACTTTGAATAAATAAATAAATAAAAAATAAATTTAGTTAATTATCAGCTAATACATTTTTAGATTGCAGAAAGTTTGCTCATTCTAAACTATATATATATATATATATATATATATATATATAT
>CAHIKZ030004155.1:480000-580000 GCA_903632075.3 Acanthosepion pharaonis | reverse complement strand
TTTTTTTTTTTTTAAATCATTTCACCTCAAGCAAAGTAATAATGCCACTAAGATGCAAGGGGTTACTAGAGGTGAAAGAGAATGAAAAGACTCTGGAAGGAACCAGAAACCCAATCCTAAACAGAAAACAAATGATAAACCTCTGTTCTTGTTCAATAAACTGAAGTGTGAACTGGGCAATAGGCAAATCTAGCTACTTCTGTTTTTCTGACCCTATTTTTTCTAAATACAATTAACCTTTCTGGAAAAAATTAATTTTACTCCTTATTTTATCTATTATTTATACAAGTTTTCACCAAGCTTATTTTTGTCTGGTACAAAGTTACAATTTTGCAGTGCCTAATGAAGATTGAACTTGTTATTCTCTAGTATCAATAATGTTCTCCACAGTGAAGTGCCCAACTTTTATATATTGCATATATGTATGTATATAAGCATAGGTATATATACAGTTATATGAAGTTTGGGAACAATAATCTTAGCATTTTTGAAAAGGAAATAAAAATTATTTCAAATATAGCAAAAATTAAGTTTGCCACAAACATAATTATCATTATTAGCTATGGCAATGAGGTATCTGCTAACCTTGAGAGACTATAGAGTCTGCTACATTGGTTAGCTAATTTCTGTTGCAGATGCCTGTTCAGGTACATTTTGTGTTTCTTCAACCTCCACAAAGCCAACCTGTGGTTTATACTGCAAGTATGCAGAGTAGACTATAGTTGTAGTTTCTGGAAGAGAGTGCATCATCTGGCATGGTCAGCAGTTGGAACAAGGCCAGTATGCTCAAATTTTTGTTCACAATGACATGGTACTTTGTGCTAGCACAACCATCAATGGTTTCCAAACAGCTTCATCCAACCCAATTTCATTCAAAAGGCTTGGTTCAATTCATGATATGGTTTTCAGGCACTTCCCAACAGTGCTGCATAATTGGATCATCTCCTGGGGTTGATACTATTAAGTCACCTCCTTCATAAATCAACTATGATGAGATTCAAATCCAGAACAGTAATGTTTTAACTACTTAGCTATGCGCCCACTAGTAATAACCTATGTATAAAACTAATTCCCTTTTCATTTTTTTTTTCTTGAAATAGTCTTGGATTCTAGGGAAAAAAAGAATTATGATAATATGGAATGGATCTTGTCCATACTTTTAATGATTTTGCCACTAAGTGTCTTAGGGATTTTTGAATGGACAAAACTTGATGAGGTTAAATCCAGTGAATTATAAGGATGCTGTGGGTAGATCCTCTTAACCTAATGAGATTATTATGTTGAATGTGAACTTTGTCAGTCTGTTGACTGAATCAAGATTCTTCTTTGCAGCACACACACTTTCAACATAATTTTTTGTTCTTGACAAACATTGACAGTGACTGTTTTGTTTTATTCCATGAGCTGGTAATAGCTACAATTTACTATATTCCAATGATTACTCACCAAAACTTGCAGTATAAACCACAGGTTGGCTTTGTGGAGGTTGAAGAAACACAAAATGTATCTGAACAGGCATCTGTAACAGATTAGCTAACACAGGATAGAAATTTTGGCTTATTATGTTCACATGGGATTTTTTTAATCTAGAATCATTTATGCTTTCAACAAGGAATAAAAGAATTAGTTTCAATTAAAGTATTTTTTAATTCCTCTCTAATAAATTGAACTTTATTTACATTTGAAGAGATTATTATTATTGCTAGAAAATTTGAACAAATTTTTCTTATTGCTATCTGAACAACTTTGATCAGGGGACAAACAGTATTTTCTGATGGATTTTGCTTATAAGCTAAACATTGGTTCTGTTTTATCCCCAGTATGTTTTACAGGTTGATTTGAAAATGCTCAAAACATTTAAAGTTCTGCAAATGAATATTTTACTTACCAAAAAGCATTATTTTGCTTTATTTGATTATGATTGAAAAATGTTGGCTTTCTTTGTTTCAGCATTAAACTAGAAGTTATAACTAGGAAATCACTGAAATTCTTTTGCAATTTTCAGGCTGTTTTTAATTATCTTTACTGGACTCTGATTCTGTTAAATAATTTTAAAACCTTATGTTACCCAAATCTAGTTTATGATTAAAACCTCAATACTTGATCTGATGCTATTCTTTTAACAGAATAGTAAAATAGAATTTTATATAAATTATGTTGAAGTTAACTGTCCTTAATAGTACTTAATGGAACAAACTAAAAACATTGATACTTAGAACTTAATTTTTATATTGTTTGTTTAGCTAAAAAGCATCAGATTTTATCAAAAAATTATGAGACTGTGCCTTAATGTTATTTAATTTTGTTTTTCATTCCAAAGGTGAGTTTATTTCTAAAACCCTAAATCTACAGATGAATGGTATAAAATATGCTAGATCTCTCTCACTCATTTGGAAATTTTTTTGCTGATTTCCCATAGAAAAAGTTTGCTTGACAAAGATTAAATAGGGCTTTCTGACAAGTCATTTCAAGACATTGATAAACAAATAAAAAATGACAATCCTCTTGTTACACATTGGCCTTTAGTTAAAAAAAAAAATAAAAAAAACTTTAAATGACTTCTTTACAATCAACAAAAAGAAAAATAATTATTGAAGAAAGGAACAAAAATAAAATTCTGGTTCAAATATTGGTTATTATTCATACATTAGCATATTGCAAAATTCTATAACATTTTGACATGAAAAACTTCATAAAAATCATTGAATGTTGAAAAGTGTAGATGGTTATTAATTTATAAAAATGTGGTTGCTTACCATTATTTGTACTTGATTTTGTGAACAATATACCAAAAAATCCCCCAGAACTGTTTACCAAATCAATACATTTCAACTTTTACGTCATCAATTTAGTTAATATTTATTATATCTTCAAAAAGCTTATGAAGATTTTGAGTTTACTGTTAAAATTGCATTTTGACAATATCAAGTATTAAAAAAACAAACTGAATTTGTATTTTTTATTTTAAGTTTGAAAGTTGTTCGATTTTTATTTTTTATCTCCTTTCATATAGAAACATTGCCAGTTTTTCAGCTGTCTTGCAGTAACTTTCAAACTTTTTAATACCATCTTTCGTTCAACTTTGTTTTTCATACTCATTTTCTGATGTGTTTTGTATCCTACTTGTAGTCCTTCTTACTCCAGATCGAAGAGTGTTGGCTTTATGCCAAGTCAGAGGTAGGTAGGAAACCATCATCATCTTTGCCTTGTCATTTTTTTCCTGTATGCCAACATGTTTGGCAGCTAGGCTTGCTGCATGCTGGGAACAAAAAAAAAAAAAAAAAACTGAACTGAACTAAAAAAAATATAAGTAAATGAAAAATAACTTTCACAATTTTGATATTCTATTTCTTCTCTGTTCTAACTTTTCCTCTCACTCTATTTTCTAGCCACCCTCTAACTTTCTCTTCTCTTTCTGCTCTTGTGTACATACCTACTCTTACTATTCCCCACTATTTCTCTCTCTCTCTCTCTGTACCAAATTTACTCTGACTTTTCCTATTCTCTTTTTTCCAACACTTTCATATCTTTTGCCCTCAAGGCTTCTATCCTTTCTTTATCAAAGTTTGCTTTTTTTTCTCATAATTTATCTTTTACTATCATGACTAAACTGACTATTTTTTATGCTAAAGATAGTTACTTAGAAACTCATCTACACAGGACTTTCTTTTTTAGTTTTTGATTAGATTGCCAAAAGAAAATGCTTTTTATAAACAAAATGCCTTATTTGAACAGAATTTCTTTATATATATCTTTATTAATTTAGAATATTTAAAAAAAATTTTCCCATAACACAGTATGTTCTTCTAGATCTTTAATAATACCCACTGAAGTTGCTTTGCAGTAATTACTTGTATGTGCCTTAGATTATAAAAAAACTGTTCAGAAAATATTTTTTACGTGGTCTTATAAATATATTTTTAAACTTGTAGGTTTTTAAAAATCAAATGTCAAAATTTAGATAAAGGTTATTGATAATGTAAAAAGCATTAAGTGCACTAGCATAAAATAATAGCAAATCTATATAAATCAGAGAGTTGTATTAAATATTTGATCATGTGATCACCTTGCCATAAATCATACTAGGCATATACAGCAGTTTCAGTTTCATACTCTTTCATGGCTTCAAAAAAACTTAATGTAAACATTTTTTAAATATTTAAGAATCTAAGCCAAAAAACTAAATGCAACACAAATTATAGCTTGTGTAAAATTCTATTTCTTATGAACTAGTCAGTGAATCACAATGTTCTTAAAATTCATGAGTTAAATTCAGTCACCAACATTTTTCAAATAAATCTTCTATAAGGATGTAGGCAGATTTATATAAGCATATTTATAAGAGGAAACTAAGTTTGTTCATCATATAATATTTGTCAATATAAATAGTACAATTTTATTGGACTACCTGATTTGATATGGATGTTAGTGTGCTTGAAAATCATGCCATTTTTACAAAACTAACAAATGACTCCTCAGGTTTGAAACCCTGTACTTTTGTGCTCTGTAATTTTTTTCACTTTTGTAGATTATGTTTTCAGAAGAAACAATTCTTTATTAATTAATTTACTGTCATCTCTTGAGTAAATACAATTTAGGATACTAAATTCATTTACCAACTGGAACAAAATCTTATATTCTGATTGTAATCATCTGAGAAAGTTCTTTTTAAAGATTTGAAAATTCTAGAATCTTCTCAAGTGAGAAAACCAATGCACTGCAACTGAACATTGACACAAAACGTCTACCTGGAATGTATCATAGCATATAATTTTTTTTTTTTTTTAATTGTAAAATCTTCCAGTTGTTAGCATTCACAAATTACAAAAATCTAACAGTCTTTAGAAATCTTGAAGTCCAATAGTTTTAACCCATTAATGGGCACCCTAAAATGTGTTAATTATAAAAATTATTATACATTTCTTTAAAAACAAAAACAGTATTATACATTTCACCTATAACCAGTGACATGTAGAGGTTTAGTGATGCTTGGGACCAACTCCTTGATTGTATACCCACTAAGATTCAAAGGCAGGGGAATACTCTGGTCTCACTTATCGAAACGTGGATCCATATTCACATCAGCATGTGGATCTCTAGGGCACTTGTACAACAATGTTAAAAGACAAATTCAAAAACTAAATTTTTTTTCTACTTTTTGATTGGATGCCCTCTCAATATGGATGCTTGGGGCTGTTACCACCCCACCCCACTGCATGCCACTGTCTTTAACCCATTAAAATATCCAGCCATAATTATACATTTCCATATATAACTCATTAATACCAAACATCCTAAAGAGTTACTTTTTTTTCTTTTTTTTTTTTTAATCAAACATTTTTGTTTTAGTTATATTTCAGTTTTCATTTGAAGTCATTTATGTAGCTTCTTTAATAACTGAATGCCATTTAATTTCATTAATATATTTTACAAGACACTAAATTTAATACAGTTAAAATGTCTCAAAATTCTCAATAGTCCACAAAAACAAAACAAAAAGTAATCTTTTCCATCTGTACTTAACAGATCTGCTTCATTAGTTTCCTCATCTTTTTTCAAAGATGATAGAAATTCATCCAATTGTCTTACTCAGTAATTCAAAATGCAGGTTCCCCATAATTGACAATTTCATATTTATAATACCATAATTTGTCATTATTGTACAAGATGGCCTATAGGCACAGATTTGGTTAAAATTGATTAAAATATAGGATGTGATTTTTTTTTTTTTTTTTTTTTTTTTGTTTTTTGTAATTAGAAGTATACCAAATGATTTAAATCACTCTATTGAAATTTGAGAAAAACAAATGATGGTGAACTTCATTCTTTGGGGGATCATACAAACTTCAAATTAAATTTCAAATTCTAGAGAATGCCATAAACATAATTCTAAAGAATTACAAGTATGCTATAAAGGTCTCTCTCTCTCTCTCTCTCTCGCCTTCTCTCATATTAAATCTGTCTTCAATCACTCACACTATTTTCAACAGCCTCCTTGCCACATACACATATAAATATATTTGAGCTCAACTAACTTTGATACTAGGAATACATTTTTGTAACATTTTTTTTTTACATAAGAAGATTCATAGTGTTTTGAGTCCAGCATGCTCCCCCATTGTACCTCTCATGTTACATGTGGTTAATCCTCTTTTAGATTATATTCAATCTTAAAGACTTAATTTTCATTGTTAATTTTAATTTTGATCAGTTTGATAATTTCATGTAAAATTGTTACATAATAATAAAGTATGATAAAATAAGGAACACATAGGAAACGTTTATAAATCTAACGTTTTGTCTTTAAGTTTAATTTATTAAAGCTTCATTTATTTATTAAAGATTCTCTGAAGCTTTAATAAAGACAAAACATATTAGATTTATAAACATTTCCTATTTGTTCTTTATCCTATCATTCTGTCAGATGCTGATCCATATTTGATCCAAATTCATAATAATAAAGTATGCCAATTTTTCTAAAATTTCCGGAACCAAAAATGAAGCTTTAAAACCCCTTATGAAAATTTAATCTTCTTAATGTTTAGCATGCCTGCTAACTTCTTTTGAAAAACCTCATGCGATACATGTTATGCATTTTTTTTTTTTATTGAAACGGTTAAAATGAATATTTAATTCTGTGATTGAATCTTCAGTCATAGAAATATCTTTTTGCAATATATGAAGATATTTTAATTGCATTTCTATAGGCAGTAATTTCAGTTTGACCTTTTTTTAATTTACTTTTCCATTCATAGAAACAAAAAATTGTTCAGTAATAATGTATCTAATTTCGAATGCTCTCTTCCAAGTGCAATATTAAGACTTTATTTTAAAAATTCTATTTATTCTTTTCACAAATAGATTCAGTTACTCAAACCATTTGTGGTGTGAAAAATTTTAATGTAAAATAATGACATTGTAAAAGGACGTTTCTATTTATGAATAACATTTTTCAAGACACCAGATAATAAATGTCAAAGTGGAAACATATCAAGTTTCAAATAAAACCCATGAAAACAATCCTGACTTTTTTTTTATATATTACACAGAGAAATAATTTACAAAACCCCAGATATACAAGCCAACAATTGTATATTTTACATAAGCTTTTGCAATATGAAATATTTTAAGTAAAAAAAAATTGCTCTTATTTTTCTCTCTCTAAATATTTGTCTATTTTAAACTTAAAGTTTAATATTAACTTGTAATTACATGTTTCTATATTATTGAAAAATCTAGTAACAAAAATATCTCTTTACAATATAGACTCCTTTTGAAAGTGAATCAACTTAACAATTATGTAAACTGTTTTAAATGCACTAACTTTGATTCAGTCTTCACTCTCTTCAGTTTTCTTAAAGCTTGGGCAACTAATTTTGCTTAAAGATTTTTTAATGTTTGAAGTTCTTTAAAAAGATTGCAGTGAAAGCTTTTTAAATTTTTCTTGGTATGCTAAGTTAAAAAATAACCAATAGATAAATTTGTAGCATTTTATTTATTTTTAATAAGTAATTTAATTATATTTACATTAAAGTTTAATTGCTTATTTGCTGTCTACATTATATACTCATTACTATATTTTAGCTTCCATTAACACATTCTCTGCTTAATACTCTATCTTCAACTTTAAATATAAAGTTGTGTGATTACTTTTTCTGATAGATTTTCTTTTTCAGGTTTAAAATTTTTTTAATCTTTATATAATTTCTGTGTAATATATGCATAAAATATTAGCAAAATCCTTTCTGTTATATATAAAATTCTTCAAAAGCTGCTTATGTGGGATTGTTCCCCCCCCCCTCTGTTTAATAAGAGTAATCCACACACATAGAAATATGTATTTAAATTCTACAAAATTGATTAATATACTATCTGATGCACTGCTTTACTTTTTCTCAGATAAAATATTCCAAATAAGAAAAAGATTAGCTGCAAGGCATTGGCCCTCAATTAGCAAACTTAGCGAGATCTTTAACAAAAACACCTTAAAATTGAGTTACAGCTGCACTGAAAATCTAGAAAGAATCATAAAAAGACATAATAAGAAAATCCTAGAAAAACATGCATGCCAAAACGGTAATAAAACTCATAAACTAAAATTAGATAAAAATAACGAAAAATTATGCCCGTTGGAAAATAAATGCCTGTTGGAAAATAAATGCCTCACAAAATCTGTGGTATACCAATGCACTATTTCATCCATTGAGAGTCCTAACACTGATAGGATATACATAGGCTCAACAAAGAATAATTTTAAAATTAGATGGAGGCAACACAAGAGCTCCTTCAACAATATTCAAAATAGAAATCAGACATCTCTATCCCAAATATTTCTGGCATCTAAAAGAAACGAATAAAACACCAAAAGTAAAATGGAAAATTGTAAATAAAACTTGTAAAACCTGGGATGACCCATGCCCTTTATGCCTACACGAAAAACTACACTTCATTAAATTTCTAAATAATGAAAAATTATTAAACCATAGGCAGAAGTTAACGTTTTTTTTGCCGACATCGACAAACTTTCGCATTAAATAATTAGCATAAAAAAAATAAAACACAATCCTCCCGACACATAACGACTTGTAGGCGCGCCATAAAAATATCCCTCACTGGAAACCAACTAAAGGATGACCGCAAACATTAGCCTTGAAATAGATACCCTACCCAACCTTAGCAAAACCTCTTAGAAGATGATGAATCTATAGATAAGAATTAACTCTCTGACCACTTAACAAAGAAAACTAGTCTAGCCACTCCCACAATAATGAATGTTATAACGGACCATGCCTAAAAACACATGTAAACCAAGAGATAGCTTATTCCTAAAATTTCACTTGATGATGAAACGGGACTAAACACCTCAATTCAACTGAATTTTAATAATTATTTGGATGGTTTCGGCTCTCGTTTTTGAAACATGAGAACTCTTATGTAGTGAAGGAATCATATTTTAAACAAAAATATATATATATATATATATATATAGTAAAAGAAATTGGATTTAACTGCAAAACAGTATGAGAATTATGAATGAAATTTTTCAGTTTTTAAAATTGGCTTCTTTCTTTTTTTTTTTTTTTTTTTTTTTTTTTTTTTTTTTTTTTTTTCAAGAAATAAATGGTGAGGTTATAGTTTCAGGTTAAGGTATTGCCTATCATAGTGTGATTGAATACATGTGTTATCAGTGTCAATATGACCATACTTACTGCAAAGGCATCAAAGCTATATACAAGGGAAAAACTGCTTAATCATAATAGTTTGAAAAAGGATAATGAAATTTTATGAAAGTTTTAAGGTTTAGTTTTTGTTGATCTTTTGTTCTGGATTGGTAGAAGTATTAAAAATATGGTGTTGATCAACTCTTACAGCTCTGAAATCCCTCAACCCAAACTAATTGTTTATTAGTACTGCATCAGTTATTCCAGGTTATATTAGGTTTTCTTGATTATAAAATAAAATTTAAAATTTGTGGATAAAGAATGGCAATTGTTAACTGATAAAAAGAACCAATCAGTTAATAATTGTGAGGTGAAACTAAGCAACCTTTAGCATTTAATTGCATTAATAGTGTTAATAATAATAATCTTACCCTATTTGTTGGTATGTGTCCAGTTGTTAAAGAGATATCATTTTCTAAAATGTAAAATTAATTTCTTTTTATACAATTTATTTTCTAGTGCCACCTATTTATTGTATCTTAGAAATACTTTTTATAAAAAGAATTCACTTCAGCAGCTTCATTTATCTTGTTTATGATTATCATACTTAGTTATAGAGGTTAACCTTTTTTAAGTTTGTTATATCCCCTGTCTTTGTCTCTTTCCTGAAATAGTCTGTACTTAAATTTTTCATCAACAATAGTTTAATATTTTATTATCTATTTAAGAAATCATTAAAAATGTATAGGAGAACTATAAGAAAATATAATTGCAGCTATTGCATTAGGTTTTTTTTTTTGTTTTGTTTTTTTTAAGTTCATTCTTGCTGGAAGCCAAAAAAAGGCAAAATGTAATTTTTTTTTTCTTTAACTAAAAAGACATCCCAAATGATCATTAGTCTCCACTGGGAAAAAAGAAAATCCTAACTTATATTGTTGGTAAGAACCAATGAAATGAAATTAGTGTATCAATTCCCACTGCTTATCAATATTTTGTTCTGGTGAGTTCTAATGGAAACCCCCAAGATGTTATAATTTTTCATTATTTCAAACCTTTGATAACAATAGCGCTCTTTCAACAAAACTGCAAAAATCTGACAAAATGATTGATTTGAAACAGGACTAAAGAAATATACAACATTTGACCATCCAGGAGAAAGGTTATGATGTTTTATGCAAGATCAAAATGCTGATAAAATTTTGATACCAAACTAATGCCATGAGAAAAACTTTTTTTTTTTTCCAGACTTGAAAATTATGGCTAGAAATCCAGAGCATTAGCATTTTAGAAATTTTTTTTTTGTCACCAATGAATGCTAAATGTTTCCTTATAAGGGAACAGTTAATATTACCATTACCACCAGATAAAAAAAATCTTTGATTTTAAGTGTATTTCATTAGGGGCTTCAGTATACTAAATATATTGGTAGCTCAAATGTTAAGCAGAAGTTTTGTCTAAAGATACAGACATTAAAATGGATTTGAGAAAGTATGTTTGGTTGGAATGAAAGTAGATAATTATTGTAAAAGGAGAAATGGAGCAAAGTAAAATATGGAATTGTCTGTTACTGCTGTGTGATTTGGATTAATATGCATTTGTCCTCAGTACATTTATCACTTTTTGTATGTTACTATTTTCTGATTCATTTAACCAGGGGTGGAATGTAGCAAAAGAGATACCTTTCCACCATCTACCTCTTTCCATACAGTTTGTATAATTGAAGAAAGCTGTATCACCTGAAAAGTTGTGGCCAAAAGTAACAAAAAGATTAAGACCAATAATCTGGAAATCACTCTTCATTCTTCAGTGATATTATGCCTGGATATTATTCTCACTTAGTAATATTAACTAAGCTTAGATTAGCATGGTTCAAGAAGGGGACATCTTTCGAGGATTGAATAAAAGTGCCCTTCTTTTCTATTTATCATCCAAAAATATGATTCGGAATTAATATTTCAAATTTGTATTCTGAATTTATGTATTCAAACCCGTATCTTCACCTTAGTTGTTACAGTCGATTAATGTGTAATAATGTCTTATATCAGAAAATCTCTCTGCTTAATATACACAATGTTATTTCCCTTCTCTAAACATGCTTGTTCTTGATGTATGTTATTGTTATTCCTATAAAATTTTTGCCCTGTACTTGAGTGTTTTTATTTTCTTCTATATATATACACTTGTTCAATTTGAACAAACATTAGAAGGAAACACTTAGTGTTTCTTTCTAATGTTTGTTTCAGATCTTGTTTTATAGAAGATCCAAAATATTTTCTTTTTGAAGCATTTAGATTATTTCTTGTATAATGTTTGTGTGTGTATTTCGTCACCAGTTCTTCATTGCTATATATTTAATTAAAAATAATTTGATAAGGGATTTTTTTTCTTTAGTTAACCTTTCTTGTCTATATATAGCAGTTGTTTTTCAATTGATTTGAGAATGCTTGTAAAGAGCAAAGCGTTAACAAGAAAATAAACATTTTAAACATCCAACTGGTTTTCATGTATTCTGTCTTACTATATGAGAGTGTAAGTTCGAGTAAAATTATTGTCCAAATGTAAGTGATCAAGCTCTTTTAATCATACTTAA
The DNA here is from genome assembly GCA_903632075.3 of Acanthosepion pharaonis. Taxonomy (NCBI): domain Eukaryota; kingdom Metazoa; phylum Mollusca; class Cephalopoda; order Sepiida; family Sepiidae; genus Acanthosepion; species Acanthosepion pharaonis. Next base: position 568,249 of record CAHIKZ030004155.1, on the reverse strand, counting down.
AACTGTGTAGCTGTTATACCTTCTGATGACATCAAAGTTGTTATGGTGAGAGATGTTTTCATTGGCTAAATTTGTCTTCACTTGTTGAAAGCATTTAAAAACAGTTCCAACAATGAAAGATTTTATTTAGTTTGAGTTTTTTTTTTTTTTTTTTTTGATTAGTGCTTAGGAACATCAAACCCTTGTAAACAACAAATATTTTCATTTTTTTAATCGATTCACATCAAGCAAAGCAATAAAGCCACTAAGACACAAAGGGTTACTGAGTGTGAAAGAATAAGAAAAATAAAACATTAAGGAGAGAGAACAATAAAAGAACAGGAATTAAAAAACAAGATAACATTGGCATTGGATTTAAATTTTTGAAGTTCAAAGTTGACTGGAAGGCAAGAAGCTGGAAGAGTTCCACAAGCAAGAAGTGTGAGAGAAGAAACTAAGATAGAACTTAAGGTTATATCTAGCCATTTCATCTCTAAAATGAGACCTTGCCACCAATCTAGTACTGCACTTAAATTCATAATGTCTAAGTACCAAAGAGGAAAGCTCATAAGAACATAGAGAAAAGGTGCAGAGAAGCAACATTACAGAGGTGGGACAGTGACTGAAGTCAAGGTGCCAGCTCAGGACAGATAACATTGCAGAATCTTTGGATTTTATCAAGAATCTTTATATGCAGAGCAGAAGCACCAGGCCATATGTAGCAGCAGTATTCAATGCATGGACAAATGGTAGACTTATAAGATTTATTTTGGCTGGAAAAACCAACTTTTCTAGTAGCAGTCCTAGCAATTGATTCAATATAATTTTTCCATTTCATGTCAATGGAAAATGTTAACCCAAAAAGGTACAATGAGTCTAAAGGTTAACATCAGCCATCCTGATGGAAGGCAGAAAAGGTTCTCTCAGACAATTAAGAAAGCAGTTTCATTTTTGTGATCAGCTGGCTATTTCATCTGTCATACTTACCATTATGACAGGAGTAAAAAGTTGTCTTCAGCATAGAGACTGAGTTGAGAACTGATGACTTTAGGAAGATGGTTGATAAAAATTAGGAACAAGATATGCCCAAAGATAGAACCCTGGAGGGCACCTACATTAATGCAAAAAGATCTAGAAGAGTAAGTCCTTCAAGATCACTTTCATTTCATGAAAGACTAAATCAGATCAAAAATTAACCCAGAAATAACCTGTGAAGAAGACCAGCATGTCAAAACCTGATGCCTTCATGTTATCCAAAGTAACAACCCAAGCTTCATCATTCTTATCTAAAGCTTGATCTACTCTTTCAGCAATAACTGTTAACACATCAGCAGTTAACATAGAGAAGTGAAAGCCATATTGCTTATCTGAAATAACAGCCTTGAAGTGTGATGCTTATCCAATTCAGAGTTGATTAGAGTATTTTAATTGCAACCAAATACACTCAAACTATGAATGAGGTGAAGTAGCTATGAAAAGCATTATATGTTGATGCATATTAACAATTTACTACAAAAAAATTAAAAACATTTAATGTTGTCATCACTAATAATACCAACACTAAAATAAAATATAAAACACTGCAGTAATGTCATCTATGAATTATGTCCAATGGGGAATTGTATTCCTTATGCACAAATATCAAATTCATGTATAAGATGCACAGCCACTACTCTGGCTTATATATTAACTTGTTACCTTATGGATCACGGTACAATCTGCACCAATATCAGTAATCGTATATCTCCACCAACATAAGACATATTCATAATCAACATATGTATTATATAATATTAATTGTAAAAGAAAAATTCCACCTATTAGGAACCTTAACCATAAAAATTGAAACTGGTTTTAAATGTATTCAGCAACTGAAGATACATTTAGCTAATGAAGAATCTCATACCAGTCACATCCCCATGTCATCATAAAATATAATGGCCATATCAAATTTTAAATAGCATTTGAATAGAGGAAAGATTACATAACCTTGGGTCTTGAAAATGACCAAATGTATGGTTGAAAGCACTAACATTCAGATAATATCTATTCTTATTGGATCCAAATATATGGTCTTATACAAGAATAGCTAAGTAAAATAATGTTTTTCTAAATTGAAGAGAACCATCCTTGTCCACCATTTTAATATATATATATATATATATATATATATATATATATATATATATATATATATATATAAACACAACTTATTTTCTGCCAACCATTTTCCTCTTCCACACTTTTCTTTTAACTTTCATGACTTTGATTCATTTACATGTTTTTCAAAAAAATTAACCTGGTGCAGTTGGAGCTATTTGCAGCATTGTTTGGGTTCGCCTGCTTACATTCATGCCATTTTATTAGCTTCACCCACATTTTTACAAATGTTAACATTCAACAAAAGCTCTTCGACAATCACTTTATTTTGCATGTTTATTTTTTATTTTTCATTATTGCATTTTGATCACTTTGCTATGGCTTTTGCAATTAAATATCATTTTTATATAATTTTTATTTGTCAATTTATAACTTTTAAACTTGTATAAACAAGAATTGTCTGATTGAGTATCCATAAAGAGATTTTCTTGTTTTCACACACACACCCAAAACAGATGTCAATTTAGTCACATTCTCATATGTGGCTAAATAGGCTTCTGTTCCAACTATCAAGAAATATAGCATAAAATGTTAATAAGAATCTTCTCCATCAAAATAAAGCACCAAGCAGATGTCTGTCTTCTAATTCATGGATAGCAGTCTTAGTTGTCATCTTCTCTATGCTAATCAATCAGTTTTTAAAATTTGCAAATTGCCATTTTTTTCTAAAGCTTTTTATCTTGGGGTTCATTTTCATCACAACAAAAACCTATTATGTGTATTAATAAAATATTTTTTTTGTCAAATCAGGTAAAACATTTTTTAGTTTTTCTCATAAGATAATTGAAACATAAACTCTCCAATTATCTTTTACGCTTAAAACACTATTATTTCATACTTTTGGTAAATAAATTAAATAAATAATGACATTTTTGTTGAGTGGATGAAAAGATTAATTTATGAAATAAGAGGAGTAATAAAAGATGTATGTGAAGCAACAATCAATTTCATACTCTCTTTGCTGTTAAGAATTAATTTTTTTGTTTAAGCTTCTTCTCTACATAAACATTTCAGTACACAATCTCCAAAACCTTTCAGACTTGACACATTTCAGAATTCATAATTGGTTCAATTTCAAAATATCTGTATTAGAGGAAGTACTGAAAATTTCTTGGTTCAACCCACTTCCCAAAATTTGACCAAACATCAAAACTGACCAAGAAGCCTCTTTTTTGTGCATATATATATATATATATATATATATATATATATATATATATATATATATATCTTATTACTATAAGCATTACTTTTTGTGAGTACACACATTAGATTTGAAATCTTTTATTTCTATTTTTTTAAACAGTGAAATTAATAACAACTAGCTGAGATTGGAAATTATTTTTAGTAGGATTTCTCAAAGTGATAAGAAATATTGGATTAAATATATATATATATATAGCAAACGGATTAAATCTGACATATTTTTAATTTATTTAAAATAATATATAAACATCACTCACAAAAGCATACCAACTAGCACATACATTAATTACATCAAACTTAGTATAAAGATAATGAAAAATGGCAGTCAGTAGGTTGAAACCTCCTGAAGAGTGGACTGAACAGTTATAGAAAAGTTTCTCTACAAAACTCTGGAGTCAAGATGCTGAACATGACATAAATCAGCTAAGTGACAAATTTTATTTGTATTAATCATGTATATAAATAATTTTCAAACAAGTCTTATTGAATAATACCAACAAGGTCTATCCATTCAGTTTTGATTTAGTTGGAAACATAGACAATATATTCAGCTGCTTGAAAGGTTCTCTTAGATTAGGGTTAGGGAAGAATATGCAATATCAAGTAGCCATCTGATACTGAATTGTTTAGTAGAGCTGGCTGTGTGAGCATGAAGGCTATGATCATCTGCAATTACACATTAGGAAAGACTTGTGCAGATAGATGATAACAGGATTTCAAAGAAACTTTGCTATGCCAATTAAAAATAAAAAAATAAATTCAAAGATTACGTAATGAACAACCTGAATATTGATATTAACACCTGGGAAGTGTTAACTGAATATTGTTGAGTGGAGTCATTCTATAAACAGAAGTTGTGAGTTGTTTGAGGAGATTTACTAGAGTTTGAAAGGAGGCAAGTTAATGCTTGATAATGCAAAGAATTGAAAATATGGGAACATACCTTTCTTTCCTAGGTGGGGTATGTCTCATTCAAAATCCACAGTAACCTCCTTCCTCAATACCCAGAAGATATGAGCTCTGTTGTCTGCAACATTTATTCTAAGTAAGCATTTGAATGAAAGAGGCACATGGTAGTTCACAAAAAAGACATTCCACAAACTATTTTGATTGCAATGGAGTTTTATCTGCCATGTTTGCTACAGGATGTGTAAATCTGCTGCTGGTCTTCAGTTTATATCAGAAGAAAACAGAAGATGGCAATTTCGGGAAACAGTGGAAAGGTGGAACAACCAAATCCCTCAGTTTTGAAGAAGCCAAGTACATCAGCACCTGAGTAATTTCAAACATTAAGATTTCTGCTGTAAATGTTAGAAATATTCACACTGAGTGAAGAAAAGAGAAGCTATAAAAAAAATTAGTTTATTTGTATGATAATGAAGTGAGTAAAAACAGACCATAACATTACAACCAGTTCTCATCAGATCACTAAAGTTAAGCAATGTTGAACCTGGTCAATACCTAGATGGGTGACCACTTGGGAATACCAGATGCTGTAACCTTGTATATGTGGATGGTGTAATGAATAATGGCTCAGAATTGTTAATCGGAGAGTAGAGTTCCAATTGCAGTCCAGTTCCTTGTATTTACTTACGTGCAAATACTCTTGGAAAAGTTATGAATCCACCTCTTTTCCCCCACCTATGGGGTAAATTGAAGAGCTTGTATCAGTAAATCATTATCTCAAAAAAAAATTCCTACAATTTTCTGGTTTTAAATAACTTGCAAAAGGATAAGACATAAAAAACAAATCAATCAATCATAATGTTACAAGAATACTTTTTCTTTCAAAGTAAATTCCAAACATAAACAGATTCAAATGAAGCTAAACATCTGTACATATAGAAACAGTAGCATATTAAACTGATTAACAGTTTCCTAGGTTTCATTAGTTTTTGATCATCATTGTCAAATTTTAATAAATTATCTGTAAACTTGGACCTTCATGGCCAAAAAAAAAACAGACAGTCAAAAGGGCAGTTTTTTACTTGACACCACTATAATTTTAATGACCTTCAATGTTTATTGTCTTATAAACTGATGATTAGAATTATCATAAAGCCTAAACATATGATGAAAGTGAATTTATACATTTTTACTTTGTTCATAAACATTTATTAAATTATTGAAATATGCAAACCAACAATAAGGAAATCGTTATTATTTACCATTTTATAAAGTTAAAATAAATTGGCAGTTAGCTGATGTTTTGCCAACAATTCCAATAAACAATAGTGTAAATAAATCATCTACTAAATAGTATTTATTTTATTGTCACGTCTCAAAAGCAAACAAAAAATGTATAATTTTGCTTTCATCACGTTTAAATCTTATTACAATTCTAATCATTGCTGTTTAAAACAAACATTGCCGAGAAATTAAGTTACTTATAGCAGTGTTGATACACTGTTTTTTTTGTTTTTTTTACAACCTCAAAGGTCCAATTTTTCCAAATTACCTTTCTATTTCTTTAAGTCATACAATGATGTTTCCAACCATAAGACACTGAATATACCACAATGATGACAGATGTTTCTACTTCTCACTATTTGAGAAATCTGAAGTTCTTTTTCACAGTCACAAAACAATAAAAATAAAATCAGCAAGTAACAAAGCTATGTATGACTGGTAGGAGGATTGAGGCTCATTTGACTTAACAATGAGTTATGCATGGTTTACATGAAGTCACTGTTTGGAACCAAAGGTGATCTTTGATGAGTAGATGACCTCCACACAAAAACTTTGGGATTTCAAGAATTAAATAAGAGATTGTGTATTGAATTAGCTTCTTTTTTTCTTTTTTTTCTTTTCTAAGTAATAAAATGGTGCTCGGTGCTACATAATACATGGAGATGTTAAGAACCTACATGGTGGGATGGATAAATTGTCGTCTAAATTATGCAAAAATGAAAATAACACTGCCATCTCATTTTAACAGATATATTTATCAAATTTGCACAAAAATATCTTGAAATACTAAAGAATAAATTTATTCAATAAAATTGCCATTGGCTTCAACCATAACCTTCAGAATCTCCTACAACTCTTCTGGACAGTCTCCTTGTTTAAGTTGGTGAATGCTGCCTTAAATCTTGCCTTCAATTCATCTTTGGTTTTTACAAGGAATTTTATTGGTCTTTCGCTCAACTGCACCCCCACACATAATAATCAAGGAGGTTGCAGTCTGGGGAGTTAGGTGGCCAGATGTAAGGTGTGATGTGATTGCAGAAATTGTCTGACTGCCATGACTAGCTTCTCCTGCTTGGGCGGCATGGTGCAGGGTCCTGTGGCCAGACATAAGATCTTCCAGCAACCACCCTCTTGACCTAGGGCAGCACTACCTTCTCAAGGCATGTGATATAGGCCTCTGTATTGAGTCTGAGGTCCTGTGAGAAGATGAATGGAGGCATAACATTGCCATCACTAGTGATCACTCCAAACACCTTTGTGTTAGATTCATCCAACTCTTTCTGAATCCTCTGCACGCTCATCAGATTGACATCCAAAGACTCCGGTGCAAATGCCAACCAGTGCAGCATGCCATTTCCAGATTTCTGGTTGAGTGGTGCTCTTTTTCTCACAGATGGTGCCCAAATGACCCTACTATACTGTGTAGTCGACAAAAACAACATGCATGCATGAAATTAAAAATATGAAATGGCGACAATTTACCCATCGCACCCTGTATAATTGATATTGGTTGATCTTAGTTTGTACACTTACCCAGTCTTAAATTTGTTTGTAATGTACCCCTACTTTCAATTCTTGTTATTGTAAATGCTTGGTTTGAATGTATCAGTATTTAAATGAACATTATTTTAATAGATAATCAATCAAATGTCTTTTTAGCAGTTTTTAATTTTCTTAATATGTTATTTACAATGAGAAAGATTACAAATTTTAAAATCATTTGTCAAACTTTTCTGACGTAGTTTTCTTCTGGTTGCTACATTTTATAGTGTTCAGTCCGCACGTTCCAGTTCTCCTTGCACACCTGATACAATTCGTGATGAACCTTTAGGATCGCAATCATCTTACACATCCAATGTTGGCTCAAACAAGTTCTACCTTCTCTGCAAAGACTCTGAACGGAGAGAAACACTTGTGGATATTTTTACCACAGACAGGAAAAAGGTAAATATATCTTTCTTATTCAAACTGATCCTTTTGTTCACTTCCAGATGGTTGCTTTGAACTTTTAATTAGCTTAAATATGTATTTTTCTAATATTACAAAAAGAATATTGACAACTTTGTTAATTTATGGAATGTTAGTCTAATCTTAAGAAATTTAGTTTAGATACTTCAAATGATGTCATAAATTTGATTGTTTTAACATTGAAACAAAACTAATAAACCCTTTACTTGATTGCATTATGGCTAATATTTCAGCAGTGTGTCTAACTTTTATGCCCAGACTGTGTGCTTAAGGCACATTTTCTTATGATTTGGGTCATTTCCATGGCAAACAAATACAATGAAATTACTGAAAAATGCAAAATATATTGTAAATATTGGCAGTGCCTTCAGTACTGTCATCAGAACCACCATATTTGACAGGATAAGATACAAAGGCCTATTATAATCACTTACATTTTTGCACAGTCTATTCAGAAAAATTTTTTATATATAATGTAATAGTTAAAACAAGTTATCACTGCATTACAAAAGCACTTTAGCTATAGCAGAAAACATCACTGTATATAAAAAAAACAAGCTAGCAGTACATCTAAACCTAAAGTAAAAAAAACACAATAGTAAAAATATTCTACATGATTAGAGTAATAAAACAGAATGTCACTGGTACTTTGTTACAATAAGTACTTTTACAGTAGTAGTAGTAACTACAATGATAATAATGTCATTTGAGTAAATAATATAATGGAATAAGGCTTGATATAAGTGACTACCTGAGATAAAATTATAGCCTATGGCAGGGAGTGTTGGATAAAATTAGTTTATGTGAGGCCTCAATTTTGCATATGAGATGCAGACCCCTTTTCTTTTTTTTTCAGCTATTCCTTTTGGGATGGGGGGAGGGTGTCATGTAGAGTAATTCCATTTCTTTCCTTTAGATAAGTTTGATGAGTTTGAACTATCTGTTTGTCTTGTTATCAAAATTGTATTGTCTGTAGATGAAAAAGTCTCAAAGTAAATGATGAATTTTGTTACATAGAAACTGACATTTTGCTTTGGCTGATTTAATAGGATATACTCCTCTATAACCATTTGGTGTTATTAGATTCAATTGTAAGCAAACACATTTGGCTGGCCAAATTTGACCAGTCTATCTGGATAAGCAAAAAAATAGATTTTGAGCAATTTATTCTACAATCATAATTAATTCAATTTGGTCAGTGTTGACAATGAGCATATTAGCTTTTTTATTGTTGTAGTGTAATGGATATTGGCTTGAAATGAGAAGTCTAAGAGGTGTGTTTGAATTGCAGTCAAGTTTGTTAGATTCACTTACACACAAATACCCTTGGGAAAGGTATGAATCCATCTCTTCTTCCCTATGCATTGAATAGCAGGACAGACTGGGTAGACTGGTTAGCAACCTACTGCATGAAAAAATCTGTCTCATAAGTCAGGTATGAAAAGATACATGATCACTCAAGCATGTATTATGTATGGTACTTAACTGACTGACTGATTGTTACTACTGTTTGAGTATTTTGAACAAGTGCTTGCCTGCCACTCTTTCCTAAAAAGCAATATGTCTAGCAATGGGATAGTTCAAGGATATAGATTCATGCTTTTAACAAGGTCATTAGTACATAAGCAGTCTGAGATGAGATTTGAATTGGGTCTACCAATTTTACTTTTCATGCTGATAACTGTTAGCCTTCGCTGAACCTTGCAAGTTCCTAGGAATTCATCTAGACTTGATGATCCTCCCAAAAACTCAATTTCAAAGAGATTTCATTATCCTAAACTAGAAAAATCTTTATTTTCAAATATAGTATTTGAACTATTGTTGTTTTACACATCATTTCAATAAATTATGAAAGTCTTACATAATCCTTTTTGATTGAAGTCCTTAAAATAATAAAACAGTATTTCTCTTATTTAAAAGCTTTATTTATTTTGGATCAAACTTGTTCCCTCAAATTTAATATTTACTAAGTCTGGCACAATACATACAATTTTAAGGAGAGGAAAACTGGTGTAATACAATCATTTCAATGGAAACAGCTTGTTTGCCTTTTATATCACCATTATAAGATCTTGTAGTAATTGCCATTAAAAAAAAAAAGCCTATGGCCACATCACATTGACACACCAGTTCCTGTATGATACTCAAAATTAGGCAACATCAAACCTGATCAGTACCTAAATGAGTGACCACTTGGGAATACTAGGTACTTTAAGCTTGGATGTGCTGATGGTGTAATGGATAATGGCTCAGGATAGTAAATCGGAGAATCAAGTTCCAATTCCCATTGGGTTCATTATCTTCACATGCGCAAATACATCTGGGGAAGGTATGAATCTACCTCTTCTCCCCCCCCCCAAACTATGAGTTAATTAGTAAGATTTGTATCACTAAATCATTATCTCCTAAAAAAAGTTTTGCAGTCCTAAAGTATTTTCTGGCTTTAAATAACCTGCAAAGCATTGATAAGCTGTAGAAATGAATCAATGTTAAAAAAAATGATTTTAAAGCCCTAAGATGTAGTCATTATATGAAAGTCTTTTCAGCAATGCCACTATTGTATAAGTCTATGTATTGTTTTGATGACTTATAACTATCAAGTAATCAAAGTGCAAGAAATAATTTTGCTTGTAAGCAATATTAAATAACTACACTTGCCTTATTTATGCTTAGGAAAAAAAACAAACAGCTGAGTGATTATTCACTGGATTTTAGTATGACTTTTTTCTAGAGTTAAATTTTAATATTCAAACAGACACATAACTTCAATTATGCTGTATATTATAATTATTTATAGGTATCAAGGCATATCTTTTAAGGATTTTAACCTTATCAATAAACCTTTTTCTTTCAGATTCTTGAAAAATGGTTTTCTTGTTTAGAGAGAGAAGTTCCTGATACAAAATTAACAATAGTAAGTCAATATCTGCAAATTTTATATATTTTTTATTTTAGTCATTTTACTGCAAGCAAAGCAATAAAGCCACTAAGATGCAAGGGGTTACTGAGTATGAAAGTATGAAAAACATTATTAAGAAGAGAGAACAGCAAAAGATAATTATTCACATTGTATTAAAATATTTGAAGATCAAAGTTGAGTGGAAAGCAAGAGGCCAGAAAGGAGTTCCAGGAGTGCAAGTGAAGCTTCCTTTTGCCTTTTCTACAAATATTTTCATGAAAATTGTCCTAATGAACTTTCCTCCTTGGTATCTAGACTACATGAATGCTACTTAGATTGACAACTAGGTCTCACTGTCTTATTAACTTGATGCAACTATATGTTCTACTCTAATAGTTTCTTTTCTCACCTGTAGAACTCTCTTTTGATTTCTTGTTCCCCTGACACCTACAATTTTCAGAAATAGAATGCAATACCTATCACCATCTTTTGTCCTCCTGAACCCTGTTCTTTTATTGTCCTTTCTCTTCACTTCTCCTTACTAAAGTCTCCTCATTCTCTTTCACTCCCTGTAACCCCTTTCATCCTAGTGGCATTATTGTTTTGCTTGGGCTGAAATGATTAAAAAGAAAAAGACAATCAGTCACATGATTTTTCCTAATTTTATAAAAGGTACCAATATAGTTGTGCTTTCAAAGATAATAAACTGATTTATCTTTTCACAGATAATGGTTTATATCAAATTTGCAAAGTAACTGAGATTTAGAAACAATGATAGCCTTTCACCTTTCATCTTTAAATTGCATAATTCATCATTGATAAATTATTACTAAAATTTTTCCTTTATACACACAATGAACCTCTTCTGAAAAAAATTTAGTCCATTTCAGTCAAGTAGATAAACTATGTCAAATAAGGTAAGAATATTTTATTATTAAACTAATGCATTTTTTCTGTGTTCTATTCTTCAATTGTATATATACTTCAAGGAATTGAAGGTAGAATATGTTTACTTTTCAAAAGAATGATGCACAAAACTTATCTTTAAAAATATTTGTTTTTTGTTTTGGTTATATTTATGCAATACATACAAAAATAAGATTTAACTTTTTTTTTCTATTTTTTGAGACCAACAGTTGTAAATATTCACATACAGTCCTATAGAAAATATATTATATTTAAATTGATTACATATATTTATACATTCATATTAATATTCAGTCTTTAGGAGTGAACTGATATAAAATGCTATCTTCTGATATTGTAATATTTGCTGTTTGAATCCAGGAACATTTGGACTTGTTACTAACAGGACTACGAGAACAGATTCATTCTCCACATACCAAAGAACCTATTACAAAAGCAGTTGGTAAGCAAGCATTTTCTTTTTTAAATCTAGAATCTGTCAGCACACTTTTAGGGATTTTTTAAGCATTCAATTTATTTACAAGGATTCAGATTTCATTAATACATTATAAGAAATATCATTATCTAATTTAAATAAAAAGATTTAAAATTTCAGTTAAGGTCTAAAAAGAATAAGGTGGTTTTTCATAATTTAAAATTTCATCTTATTTTGTTAACAGCACTCTTCAAATAAAATTTTATCACATTTCACACTTACACTATCACTTAATACAAGTTTAAATAATGATGTGCAAAAAAAGAAAAGGTCTTTGTATGTAAAGAAAAAAATAATGAATAAATTTTGTTCTAATTTATTTTTATATTGGTTTCAAATACTTTCTCCATTTAAAATGGCAGTCTCAGATTGAAAAAAAAAATCCTTTAAATTTTTTAAAACAGAAAGTAGTAAATATTATTATAAATAAATTACACAGGTTCAAATGCAATAAAAATCACATTTCAAAAGTGCAAGAAATTTTTAAAGGTTTTAAATTTTTGATGAATACTGTCAAACTTTCTTTTTAAGTTGTAAAATTTTTACCAATACAGGAAGAATTTTTTTAATTAATGGCAAGTTAATTTTTTAATACATCTGGTTACATTAAAATTATTTAATGTCTTTATATTGCTTATACAAAAGCTGTCAAGTAATAAACCATTATTGTTTCTGATAATTTTTTTATTTAGTGGTATAAATTTTTGGTAAACTTGGAGCTTTGTGTCTGCAAAAAAAAAAACATTTTCAAAAGAATGGTTTTCTCCTTAACACTGCTATTATTTTAACTACCTTCACTCCTTGGCAATGTTTGTTTTAAAAAGCAATGATTAGAATTGTAATAAAACTTAAACATATGATGAAAGTGAATTTATACATATTTTTTTTTCTTGAGAATTTACAACAAAAATATTAAACACTATTTGTTTATTAGATTGTCTATTGACAGTTTTATAGTTATAACATTCTAAAAACTAATACGATGCAATATTTATCATTTACCAATTTATAAAGAAGTAAATATGAAAACAATTTTTTATTCATAAATTTATAAACTTTTATTAAATTATTAGAATATGTGAACCAACTATAAGGAAATCCTAATCAATTGGCAATTAGTCGATGTTTTGCCAATCATTCCAATAAACAATATAATAAATAAGTAGTATCTGTCTATATTTCTGAGATGAGGTATTGTAATTATTTATACTATTTACATTGTTCAGACTGTTGTCCTCATCTTTGTTGCTATATTCTCAATGTTTTGGCCAGTGTACACTCCGGCCTTCTTCAGGTGATTGGAATTTCAAACTGAACCCTTTATTTCATCCATGGGGGTAGATTGTTCTAGTTCCACGTGTCATGCCTCTTTCAGGTGTCTCAGTTATCTCAACTCTCCAAGTTTTTGTTCACCACTGCAGTAGCCAGGTATTGAACTCACAACTGAAGAAGGCTGAAACATCATGAATATGGCAACAAAGATGAGGACAACAGTCCAAACAATGTAAATAGTGTAGATAAATAAGTAGTGTTTATTGTTTTTGTTGTCAGTTCTCAAGAACAAAAAAATGTATAAATTTACTTTCATCAGGTGTTTGTGTGTTTCATTAGAATTCTAATTGTCACTTTTTAAAACAATAAACATTGCCAAGGAGTAAAAGTAGTTAAAATAATAGCAGTGTCAAGGGGAAAATTCTGGTTTTCTACATTAATGGCTGCCTTGATTTTCTCTTTCTCATTAAATAATCAGTTATTGTGGATAAGAATTTGTTTTAACTAAGTTTCTAATAAGGCAAAATAATTGTAATATTTTGTGTTACCTGAAATGTATCAGCAATAGAAAAATGTGATTGTTCTCATTGCTCCCCTTGGAATTGAATCTTTTCAGATGAACTGAATAAGCAGTTGGAATTTGATGCAACGGCTCTTGCAGAAACCCAGCGAGCTTTGTATGTTTTGCAAGAAGCTGTAAGTGATAGTCATGATTTTTATTTTTCTTGGAAAATTTTTGTACCATCTAGAATAATTTTGTTTTTGTCAGAGATTTTTCTTTGGGGTTCTGAGGATTCTTCAAAATTTATCTTAACTGATCTTTAGCATTAAGACATTACATGTCTGATTTACTCAAAGAACACCAAAGAATATGGCGTTTTATCACAAAAACTTATTTGCAAACATGTAATGAGAAGTTCTCAGCCAAACTAAGAAGCTATTCCTCCACCAAAAATGTTTTGATTGTTTGTGATGTGGATTGGGCTAAAAACTTTTCATCACCCCCTTGTATGTTATTTTTTAAGACCAACATACTCAGTGGGAATGGTAAATTTAGAGATTTAAACATTTTTATTAAGAAAACATTCTAAATGGAAATTTGAGTACATGTAGCATTCTATGTGAGACTTTTTAAAAAAAAAATGCCATCTCCCTTCAAGGTGATCATGGTCTTCCACAAACTCTTTTCTTTATTATATATGAATTGCCATGAGTTCTTTGGAAATATAGTTTAATTATTTTCCTGTTACCTCTTTATGACTTTACATTCACATATATAGTCCTTCTCCTAGACTAGCTGCTACCCAAGGCTAAAGAGCTCTTTCTACCGTTATTTAATCCAGGGAGAAGAAATGAATGTATGCCTTTCTCAGGAACATTAGTGTGAAATGAACATAATATATCAGAAGAGAACTTGAAGTTTGCTCACCAATTTTACTTTCTGCACCCCCAATAATCATTATTCTACCTGCACATCCTTAAATGGGAAACTGTTAACCTGAAATTTAGTAACTAAATGACTTATATCTTTGAAAAACCTCTCCACACTATTAATGAGTTATTTATATTTCCTTTGCATCTTTTTATTTTATACACATCTTCCTTCCTATGACCATTCTTTCCTCATTTTTCACAGGCCAATGCTTGTCTCAAGTCTCACAATATTCAACCCCACTGGATGTTTGCATTGGACAACCTTCTTCGATGCTCCATAGAATCTGCCATTCACATCCTTGCCCCTGGTACAAACACCTGCTTTGTTTCTACTTTGCAATGGTTGTTTTAAACGATCTAAAAATTTTACTTAATCTTATGGTAAAATAAAATGACAACTTTCTAGAAGTGACTAAAAAAAAAAAATCTATAGCTCTAATAAAAAATTTTTCTGTTAAGCTAGACTTTTATCTAAAATAAAATTAGCCTATAAGATATGAGATTCATTTTTTTTTTTTTTGTTTACTTTTCACACTTCTTCTATGTTAACTCAATTCAGATTTATTAAGTGTACATACACCCAATATTTAAATTTTTTAACCAGTTTAACAATATTTTAAAATGGGAGTAGATAGGTTCACCTATCATCCGGTCTACACTCTTCTCCAGTCTTTTGAACAGGTTTATCCCTTGTTTCCTGTTTAGAACTGGGCTTCTGATTCTTTCTAAAGTTTTTTTCATTCTCTTTCACTCCTTGTAACCCCTTACATCTTAATGGCATTATCGCCTTGCTTGGGGTGAATTGAATAAAAAAAAATTATAAATAATCAATCCCACTATTTTGTCAGTATTTACACTATAAAAGTTTGTCATATTAATAAAACTATACATTTTATCCTGTGTTTTTTTTAGAATTTGGAATCAATTTAGTATTGGCACTTAGTAATTACTTAATACAAATTGTATCCTGAATAATTTAGTAAAGGTTTATTACTGAAAGTCTATACTATACACAGTTTGTCTTATATCTAATATCTATTAACTTAGTACAATTGTCAGCTTGCAAGTTGGAAAGTTGGAAAATGTTTACTGCAAGCAAATAAACCTTGGAGAAAATTCTGATGCAATTTTGTTACAGGATGCTCTATAGATGTAAATTTGCCATAATTGACCTTGATTTCCATAATTATCCCCTTCTGTATTGTATCTAGGTTCATCAATAATTCCATAGCCTAATGAAGTGGAGGGTAGGCATTTATTTTACTACATAATCTCCTTCCTTGTTTGCACTTAATTCATTAGTAAATATTAATCTCATATATATTGAACATTATACAGAGAATATTTCAGATCAAAATTCAGCTGTGTGTCAGACTACAAACTTATTGATCTCCTTTTGATGAAACAAAACTGAGCATAATTTTTTTCCCCCCCATTCCAGAATTGGCTGCTAATATGGCAGGTACACAAGAAGAAACACCCCTGGTATCTGCCACCTCCCTCTCAAGTTCATACAAGTCTAATCAATTTCCGTTTCATGGAGCAACTGCTGCTTTGGAAACATTACAACAAGCCAAAGAAGAAAACCAAAAGTAATTTCTGTTTTTCTTTTCATTGTCTTTTGTAATACACATCTCAGCTTTAATGATTTGTTAATTGTCTTCCATGTTTTGTTTCAGACTTTTACAACAACTGGTTGATGTTATTCAGTCATACAATCAAATAATTACAGAATGGATAAAAGACAAAAAGTTACAGAGTGACCATTTCAAGTAAGTATTTTTATGTGATGGTTGGAGGATATAAATAACAGCTGTAAAGCTGGTATTATTTCATTCTCTAATCCAAAGATATGCACACACACACACACACACACACACGTTTAAAAGTTCTAAATCTGACTCATGTTCCCAAAATAGTATTTCAATCCTAAAATATCGGATTATTGAATTTTGTGAAGTTGTGTTTAGAACTTTTCTGCACCACCTTATATACACACAAAGTTTACAGTTTATCCATGCTGTCAAAAAATGCCATTTATATTTAAGTTATTTTGTAATTACAATGTATTATAAAATATATATATGTGAAAAGTGTATATAAATATAAATAAATATATATATGTATAATTATTTATATATTATATGCACAGTACTTATTAGAAAGCTCAATATCAGAGATAGAGCTAACATATTTGATTGGATAGATGTGAGTTTGTGACCTGGGTTTCACATTTTTAGCGATCGTCAGACGATTGCTAATGTGAAACCCAGGTCACAAACTCACATCTATCCAACCAAATATATATATATATATATATATATATATATATATATATATATATATAAAATGACAATAGGAAAACTGTAGTAGTTGCTGACGTATTTCGTCCAATGTGGACTTTCTCAAAGCAAAAAACATTTAAATTAACCGTTTAAATGTGTCAATGTCTGGACCTCAAGTAATTTTAAGTATAAAAAAATAGAAATTTTAAATTACATCTAACTCACTCATGTCTTCTTTCTCCCCCCTCACTTCGTTAATTTACATATGCTTAATATGGCCTATCAAAAATGTGTAAATTTTTTTTCAGTTTTTGTTTCAACCTTTGGAAGTAAAGTCTGATGATCCACAGTCCTTTAAAAGGGCTGTGGTGAAATAATTTATTACATGGAACCTTAAAGTGGTCTGTTTTTATTTAAATTATTTACTCTGGATTTATATTGAGCTCTCTGGATTTTATTCTCCATGGGTTTACCCATACGGATTACATAGTTTTTCTTAAAATAGAGAAATATATATATCACCACAAGGATAATTATAATGTTTGCCATAAACGTCCACTTCAAAGAAACCCTTAATTCTGTTGACTTTGGAAAAAATGTTACACAAAGAGCACATCACTCTGTATCAGATTTTATTACACAATTGCTATTAACCAACCAATGTTGATAAAATTTTCAGGATATATATTTATATGAACAATATATGGTGTGAGTTTCAGTTTATAATATCTAGCCTTTTTTTAAAATATTGATAATAACTTATTTCGGGGTGTCAATTCTGTTATGCAAATTGCCACATAAATTTTTATTTATAAATAAATCTAAAAGATATAAGCTAAAGAAACGTATTTGATTAACACAATCTACTATATACCTTAAATTATTCTTCATATTTGCTCCTTGACATTCTAGAACTTTCCTCAATCTTTCTCTCATTGATTTTAACTTTTTTACAGCAGCTGTTTTTATTGCTTCCCAGATAATTTCTTCTCTATTTTCATTTCTCTTAATGATGAACCAAAGATTTTCTATTGGATTAATATCTAGAGAAATTGAGGGTCATTCTATTTTTTGAAACCTTTTTTGAGGCAAGATGTGCAATAGTCAGCTTTGCAGAATTAGCTTAAAATTTCTTTGTTGTAACCTATACTTCTCAAAAACATTTTATCCAAAACCTGCATTTATCTTGAAACCATTCTTTTGTGATGTCAACAAACACTCGTTGCCACTTTTGTAATGTCAACAAATACTTGTCACTTTCATAATGCTCATTGTAGTAGAAACTTTGTAATCACAGGTAAAGCTATAGTAATGCCGTTGAACAATACTGGTGTCAGACACCTTCAAATAACACTTGCACTAATAGTACTTGCTTGATAATACTCGCTCAAATAGTAACTGCCTAATAGTAATCTGTATACTGATCTATATAGAGATATAGGATAGTGTAGAAAGAGTGATCAATGATAGAGGATAAAATAGAAATGGGGATCAATTAGATGCCATGCTAATTTCCATATATACATTTCCTTTACCATCATGTGATCTACTTATTTCAAATGGGATCGCCAGTGAGCAAACATAGGCGATATATGTTCAAGTTACTTGAAAATTACTTGGATCTTCTGTAAAGAAAACATGGATATGCTATTCTCCCAAGTGCCAGTATAAAATAATTTCCAAAATAGAATATAGATTAGATTAACTAATCTATCACAGGCAGGATTTATTAAACAAATATATCAACACTTCTGTTCTCTTTAGTGATTAAGGGCTTGTGTGATCACCAAAGTTAAGCAACATTGAGCTTGGTCAGTGATTAGGAATTAATGCAATCATTGATAACAATACAAATATTGTTTAATTTTATTTGTGGCCTTGTTAGAGCCAGAAATAAAGACACAAGAAAGGAATTGAGTTAAACAAATATATTAACAGAAACAGTAATACAAACAAGAATGTTTGTTACAGCAAGAATGTTCGGTTCAACTGTCAGAGCTGACTGTTGGAAACTTCCCTCTCTAAAAGGCAGTACCTGCTCCTATTTATAGCTGGGAGTGTCTATGTGTGTGTGGGTAAATTACCATAACAATATTATATTTATTATTTTTATGAGTACTGTTATATATATATATATATATATATATATAGTTGTTGTTTTTTTATATGTCCTACATGGGTAAAAATATATAGGGAAAAGTTCAAAATGCAACTGGAGTCTTTAAGAAAATGTATTTAGAGTAACTTTACCAGTTTCACAATGCTATGATTTTCAAAAGTTAAAGTGAGATGGAGAAACTGTGCCATGATGAGTTTTTTTTGAAAATCATAGAACTGTGAATCTACCCATAATTATTACCCTAAAATTATGGAAAAAATCACTTTACCATTTAAACATTAGTTTATATATTAATAACAAAGCACAGGCATACGTGTTTGTGTGGGCCTGTTTATATACATATAATATGTGTATGTAAACATATGAATATAAGCATATGCATACAAATTCAAACAATAAAAATTTAATTATAAACCTAACCTCCTACAATTAATACCCTAATAGTACTTAAGATACCACTAAACTAGATAAGAAAATGAAATAATGGCCAAATGAATATGTATATAAATATTTACTTTATTATTTAATCATTAAGATTAATTATTTATGTAAGATAATGAAATACAATTTTCCTAACTCAAGAAAACACTAGAATGCTCAAGAATTTACAATGACTCTATATGTCTAAAAAACAGAAGTCAGAATGGCAACAACTGAAAGAAAAGAGGAAAAAGAGAAGGAAAGTTAAGAAGTGAATGTAAAGTGAAAAAAAAAAAGAAAAGAAAAGGATAATCACAACATTCTACACATATGGACACATGCAAATGCACACATGCTCACATACACTATGGAAAAACAATATGCACCAAAGAAAAGTGCATATAAAAAAGAAAAATCAAGAAACTCTGGTATTGGAATACTGAAGGTAACAATCATCTAAGTGATAAACCTTTTATTTGTATTAATTATATATATATATATATATATATATATATATATAGAGAGAGAGAGAGAGAATTGTAATTGATTTTACTATTGAAAATCAGATTGTCAGTGATCAGGAGTTAATTGAAAGACAGTTATGTGTATTATACATAAATGCATTGTGAATATTTTTACATTGTTAATATCAGAAATGAATGCAAACATTACTGACAACATAAGATTATTATATTTCTAATGGTTGACTATTATTGATGTCTAATATTTTCATCAGTTTGTTTCACAAAGGAAAATCTCTTTCTCAAATGAACTTGACTACTGAAAACGGGGTTAAATTGTTAGTTATTGTACCGTGTCATTCAGTTCACATTGAATGTGAAGAATTCAAGAAGTGAGATTAAATAAACAAGAGACAAAAATTGCAAGTTATTATTTTTGTTTTTTCTCCTTCTAAAGATTTAATTCTTTTGCAGGGCCCTTTCTAATAGTGATACTGAGAGTTGTCCTTCTCTCGACTCTCCTGGTAAGTTACTTTGTTATTACTCTCTAAAAATTGTTTCAGTCTTCAAAGATTTTTGTGAAAATCTCATCTTACACTTGGGATTCAATTTCAGATTTTTATTGAATCAAATTTAGATTTATTCTTTATTAGGATATCTGTTTAGTGTTTTCAAAAATCTTTTTCTTTTTTCAAGATTCTTTGTAAAAACTTAATTTGTTAATTTATCCTATAAAATAGAATTGAAAATGTTTGTATCAACAATTGGATATATTCTAAAAACATTTTCCTGTTCATTTAGCTGAAATTGAATAGGAAAGTTTTTATTTTGTATGTAATAAACATATTCAGATGGAAAGAAATCAAATTTGAAAGCGAAAATTTTAATAATTTTGAAAGCATTTTAAAAAAAAAAGATGACCTTTACTGAACAAATATCAAGTTTTAAATTTAATGTAACAAAAATTCTATGAACATTTTATTATAAAATAAATTTAAGTTAAATTTATTTTTTTATTAAAAAATTATCTTTTTTCAACCCAAACCATACAAATATACATAGCCATGTTTTTTTTAGTTGAAGCACAACCAGGAGTAATCTTGCACAAAGCAAAGTGGGTCCTACCTGAGAGAGGATTTGTCATACTAATTTGAAGCAAAGCTTTTCACTATCAGATGTTCTTCCTGATGCCCAACTCATATACTCATGGTAGTCCAAGTACACCAAGTGTTTTTATTGATACACCCGCTCTAGGAAGGCTAGCATTCAAGGCTTGAGACCACATCATAACATATCTCATAATTTTTTCATATAGACAAAAACAATTTACAACAAATATGAAACTTCGTTTTGGTGCATTTAGTTGCACCTCGACTGGTGAAAACTTTGTTTGTAAGCAGGCTGTACATGGAACATCACTTCCTTTTTTTTTCAATTTGTTTAAAAAAAAAAATAGGTACATTTTACGAGGGGACATATAAGGATAAAGAAAAATAGGAGAGGCAAAAGGGTGACAGAGTGCAACAATAGTGTTTGTTGATATCAGTTTGTTGAGGGATTCAAGTGATGGCTTGACCCGAAAAATTTTTTTAAATTGACAATAACAGTTAAAGCCTTCTAAGAGTGAGGGGTGGGGAAGGAAAGGTGAGAATAGGGGAGTGTAAGACGATGAAAGAGAAAGTAGGGATAAGTTCAAAATGATCGTTATAGTAGCAATTGTAAATGTTTTAGGTAACTTTAAAACAAAGCCAAAGCTGAATTGCGTATATTTAAACTGGAATTATTGCTACTAGTTTTGTAATCAGTGAATGTATTTTGTAAATTATTAAATTTCCTTTGTTCCATTTAATCTTTATTTTAAAAAAAAAAACTATTATGTAAATTTTTGTAACTTTGTATAATATTTATGCATTACACCCTAATATTTATTTGGTAAAAATTTCATTGCTAATCATGCATTACTTTTTAAGTAATACACATATTTATGTCTTTGTTGTTTCCATTCCTTATATTATGGCCGCTACTGTATATACACACACACACACATATTATTTTCCTTCCTGTGTGATGACATACCAACCTACTCACCAGCAGAAAAAAGTTAGAGAAAAATTTATCTGGGTATAAGGATATAAAAAGAGTTTATTCAGTTAATCTTTTCATTTCAATAAATTTAAATTGACAAATAATTAGTCATTAAAAGAATTCTTAAAACATTTATGAGATAGGCCAGATTTCTCTTCAACTACCATATTGGCTATCCCAGTAGAATACAATCATTCTAAATATTAAAACTCCACACAACACACTTGTGTATCATGTGCCATGTTTTCTATAGTCTCTAACAAACACAAAATTGGCATTTTTATATTTTTGTTGTATGAGAAATTTACTTGCAATCAGACTTTTTGTAAAGTTTTTGTCTTTTTGAACTGAGCAAAGAATGTGCTTTGTTGCACTGCTGCTGCTAAATCTCATGCCATGAAGGTGTTGATCCCATAAGAACTATCTTGTCTTGGAAGACCATTGGAACATTCTCCAGTGCCAGATTAATTATCTGGAGGTCCTTGCAGACAACGTCCTTCCAATGGCTGTGTGGTCTACCACTAGTTTGCAGATGGCGGGTCAAACTGGTAGGTGACTCTGATAGGGTGGCCATCAAGTTATTGCAGAACATGACCAAGTTGGCGAACATGATGCCAAACAATGGTGTTGGGGAAGTTCTGCTTCTGGTCCTCTGGCAAAGCTTCTCATTGGACACGAGGTCAGACCAGTGCACCCCGTGATGGCCCTGAAGCTATGAGATTCAAAGCCATGAACAAAGGAGGGTGTGTCTGGCACTGTATACTGCAAATATCTAAAGAGATTTTCTAGAAGGTCAATATTAAGAATGTTTTGCATTACTGTATCTAAATTCAAAAAAAAAATACTTCTACAAGATTGCACTAGCAAGATGAAAATGTACAACTGAAGGTCACTCTCTAAAGATGACAATTGTCAACATATTCTTACTATTTTAGGTATGGTTCAGTGATAAAGCCGTGTGTTGATGTTCACTCAAGTCTTCTAGTTAGTGCTTTTTTATGAAAAAAGGAAAACATTGAAGGATTTCTATCCAACCCTACTACACAGTTTTTTTTTTTTTTAAGTCATTTATCTTTTTGTTAAATTTTAGAACTTGTGGATGAGCAACTGGTCAATTGGCTGAAAGAATGCCCTGTGGATGAAGAAACAATTAAACTGGTAAGAAATCTTTAAAATATGGCTGCCATTACTTTTTATTTTCTGTGATGAATTTGGATTTTTAAAAATTCTGCTACAAGTAGATGCGTTGTAATTGAACAATTTATTAAACAATGTTAATTGGATTTTTCTCTCATTTTCTGCTTTTTTTTTTTTTTTTTTAAATGTCTTTTTTTTTTTTAATACAGATTATCTATGAGCAATACACATTTAGCGATTTTGTGGAGTTTGTAACACTGGAAGAATTACAGTCTTTACACATAAAGTAAGTAATTCCTAAATGTAACATCACTAATGATCCAGTAAGCTAAATGGATAAATGAAGACATTTTCACACTTTCTGAGCAAATTACTTATTGTTATAACAAGGAGATAATCATTGAATGACATTAAGTAATATTATGTCATTCAATAATTTTCAGCCCATTGCAGTACTTTCCATTTGATAGAACCCTTGAAAGGTTGAATAGTGCCAGGGATGATGGGACTTATGCCTTTACAAAGAACAGGTGCAGAAAATTAACACTTGCAGTAGACAGCTAGTATTGAAACTTATTAGATCAGAAGAATGTAGAATTTTGCAACACTTCCTTCTAAAAAGAATACCCCTCCCCCTTGTATACAACACACTTTATTCAAGAATCTTATTATAATTTTGCTGTTCCTTACTTAGCACATACCTTACACCCTATAATGGCTTGCCTGTCCTCTGTCCACAAATTCTTGGTATAGTCAGCAGTGGACAGAGTAAATCTCTAAGCCTCTTTTTTTTTTCTGTCATGCCATATTCTGGAGTGCATCAAAGCTGTATATATCTGTCTTTAGAAAGAAGGGGAAGATAGAAGAAGTGATAACACCTTCTGTGAAATCGTATAATAATATGAGATATACCAGCCTAATTAGTTTTAGTAATAAAGATTGGCAAAAACCGTGTACAACATAAAAAACACTTTTATTTCAATACCACCTATGCTGGATCTCAATCAAAGCATGTTCACTTGATGGTATCTCTACAATAGTTCTTAAGAAATGTGCTCCTGAACTAGGCTCCTGTTCTCTCTAAACTCTACAATAAATACTGTTTATTTTCCTGCTTGTTAGAAATCCTCTTCTGTGGTTCCAGCCTTTAAGAACTCAGGTGAACCATCTGATTCTTCTACTGGCCTTCTACCTCTTTTTGGCAAAGAACAAGAGGCTCCAATCAACTCTGAATTGGTCAAGCATCTCATTTTGCAGGGTTTTCCTTTAAATAAGCAATATGGCTTTCACTTTTCTAAGTCAACTGTTGATGTATTAACAATTATTGCTGAAGGTGGCTATCAAGCTTTAGATAAAAATGGTGAAGCTTGGTCTGTTGCTTTGGTTATCTCAAAGGTATTTAACAGGGTTTGACATATTGGTCTTCTTCAAGTTGATTGGTTATGGTATTTTGGGACAAATTTTTTAACTAATTCAGTCTTATCAAATCGCAAAATGAAAGTCATCTTGAATGACCACTCTTCTAGATATTTTTGTATTAATACAGGTGTCGCCCAGGGTACTATCCTTGGACCTACATTATAGTTAATTTTCATCAATGACCTTCCGAATGTTATCATTTCTCAACTTGGTATCTATGCTGATGACACAACCATAAGTCTGAGTGATACATTAAGGTCAAATTGGAAGCTGATCTAAAAAATGACCTACAATCCATTGTTAATTGGGGCAAGAAATTGCTTGTTAATTTTTATGCCTCCAAAATGAAACTGGTCTCTTTTGTCTGAGAGAACCTTTTTTGCCTTCTTTCAGTATGACTGATGCTAACCTCCAGGAGAGTGACATTGTGCCTTCTTGGACTAATGTTCTCTGCTGACATGAAGTGGAAAGATTATATTGAATCAATTGCTAGTTCTGCTGCTAGCAAAGTTGGTTCATTGTCATGCTAGAGAATTTTTCTTGCCAGAATCTATCTTATATATTTATAAGTCTATTATTCATCCTTGCTTTGAATATTGCAGCCACACCTAGTCTGGTGCTCCTGTTATATATTTAGAGATTCTTGATAAAATCTAAAGAATCTGCAATGTTGTTGACCTGGAAACTAATTACTTTCCCACCACCATAATGTAGCTTCCCTGTGCCTTTTCTATAAGTGCTTAAGCACAGTACTGTATTGGTAGCAAAATCTCTGTATTTTACAGTTAGATGTCACTGTAAGTTCTATGCTAAAAGCTTCTTCTATCAAACTTCCCTTCTGGTTTCTTGCTTCCTAGTCAGTTTTGACATTGAATTTAAATTTTTGAAGAGCAATCATTATCTTCTGAATTTCTGTTTTTTTCTTTCTCCTTAATAGTATTTTTTTTTCTCATATTCTCTAACACTCAGTAAGCCCTTGCATTTTAGTGGCTTTATTGCATTGCTTGGGGTGAAATGATTAAAAAGAAAAAGATGTTTGTGTGTGTGTATATATATATATACACACACACACACATTAGTTTAGTTTTCCCTCGCTCTTTTTTTCATTTTTAGGAAACAACAAAACTAAACTGATGTTAAAATTTAAAAAGAGTAGTTAAAGTTCACTAAGGAAAGGCAGTTACATAATTAAATGTCCCTACTTGAATTGTACATGGTCTTAGTTTTTAACACTTCTAACATCTCCACCTAAACTCCAAAATTTTAGTAATTTTGTTTTTTAATTTAATCTCTTCCCCCCCCCCCAAAGGAGTAGATAGGTTCACACTCCTTCCTTGTCTTTTGAAAAGGAGTAGAGGTTGATCCCTTGTTTTCTGTTTAGGATTGGGTTTCTGGTTCTTTCTCCTAAAGTCTTCTCATTCTCTTCCATTTCCAGTAATCACTTGCATTTTAGTGGCATTATCACCTTACTTGGGATGAAATAATTTAAAAAAATGCTTTGTACAGTCAACAAGCCTATTCTCCTCCTCCATTCTTCATAAATAAATGCTTCTTTTTATTAATCTGTAAAGTGCAATATATTTGTCTCACCATGCACTAGGTTGTACAAATCACAAGAAACAAAATGCAAGCATTAGATATTTTTTAAATCACTACAATGCATAGATATAACATTTTAGAACACCTATTCTAACTGGTTCTTCAAAACTCTCTTCACATTCTTGCCAGCTTTTCAAAACTATTTCTCTTTCATTCATATTCTCACTGACTTTTCAGTAGTGATCACACCAAAAACCAAGCTAGCTAGTAACAGGTAAGACATAAAAATCAGATTAAAATTAGTCTACATTCAGGGTCACACTGTCTTCTGTTAAAACACTTCCCAGATATTTAATTTGTTGTACTTGTTTTATTTTGGTATCTCCATTTTGTAATTTGCATATTGGGCTGTTCTTTTTCTTAACAACCATCTATTCTGTCTTCTTGCAATTGATGTTTAGTCCTTTCTTCTTGCTTTCCTTTACTACTTTCTGTAGTTTCTTTGCTTGCTATCAACACTATCTGCATTATTGTTGTCTAATATTCAGTACTCCCCCCCCCAAATCTTATATCTGCTTGAATATATATTTTTCTGATTCTTATCTTCATTTGCACAATTCCAGGCAATTTATTGCTACAGAATGAAACCATGTCTACTTCACATCTGTCAGTGAACAGAAACCTATCGGGGAAAACTGAAATTCCTGAGGACTCATCTCCCAGGTTTCAGAACACTCACAGGATAAAAATTAAGAGTATGCCAATCTAACTCTGCAGTTTCTGGGAATGTGGGGCTCTATATTAAAAAGAACAAATGCAATGCAAAGAAATAGGCTTAACGTCTTCTCTGGCACCATTTGATCATCAGATGTGACCAGTAGATAATTTTAAATCTTATTTGCAATAAATTATGTAGCATTTATTTTGATTAACTGTGTTACTTAGTGTTTTTACATAGTAGATCATTCTAAGTTGGCAGCTATAAAAAAACATTGTTGATTATTTATGGCTTATTTGTTTAAATAATGCATCATTTGGCAATAATTGTAAAATGAGACACTAAAATAAGTAAACAATCGTTTTAAGTTCTCTGAATATTGCTACCATTGTTATTTACCTCATGAAACTTGTTGCAAGATATGTTTACTGTGGTTTGCATAAAAATGCTGTTGTGTGTCATTCATTAAAAATTAAATTATGAACATTTTTTTTTTTATACCACCTGAATTTCTTTTCCAGCATTAATGTCATTCATTTCTTCATTTTTAGAAGAGGAGTTGTATATCGGATATGGCGAGCCCTGAAGACTTTGAGAAGCAAACCCCCACAAACTTCACAGAGTAAAAGCCAAACAAAGAACTCTAGTAAAAGTGAACATTTTGATGACAGTTCTGAACATGAAGCTCATGTTAGTTTATGATTCTACCTCTTGTTTTCCCTCTGTAAAACAGACAAAAAAAAATTTTTTTAAACCCCAAATTGTCCTGACCAGTTTCTAAAAACTCTGTTCAGCAGTAAAATGTAACGGCAATATATTAATGATAATTATAAAGAAAAAAAAAAGAAGATATTATTATTAATATAATAAAGTTGGTATGTTTGCTGCTGTCTGCTTATGTTGCTCTTCAACTGACAATTGTTCAGTTGGTGTGGCTGCATTGTGAGAATTAAAAAAAAAAAAAAATCCTTCTTCAGATATCCTTCACTCAAGTCCCATAAAACACAGCCACTGACCACTTCCTACACCATTCTCTGCTCCCTTACATTAAAAAAAAAAAAAAAAAAATCAATCTTCTCTTAGTGATGACCATAATGTCAGCACTTGTGTTGGCCAGTGTCTCTGATAAACTGCTGTGATAAATAATTCTGCTCTACCCGTTGTCAACACGCTTATTTTTTTTTTTTTTTTTAAAGAAGCATTTAAAATACCTTGTGAAAAATAAACACTTCAAAATTGTATTCACAATAAGAAAACATTTGTTCTGCCTTGATTTATTTTTTTCATTGTAGTCAGATGCATCCATGTGTAAAAAAAAAAATAAAATTCAGTTACCATGACAAAAACGTGGTTAATAAGTGGAAGCTGATATTAGTGATTTTGTGCATTTATCGATATACAAAGTTAAGCCTGAAAATAATACCTCCTATTTTTTGTTGAAATTTTGAGAGATTAAATCTTCCTGCCAATATTTACCCATGCAGAAAAAAAAATGTACTCATTGTTTAGCCGGCTTGTCTCATACATGGTTTGTATAAGCCCTGGAAAATTGACATGACCATTTCCAGAGTTTGAAAAATCCTGGGATTTTCTAATTTGAGCTGTCCACACATCCTTTTTCTCAATTCATGAAAGTCAAAATGCCAAATCCCAGAAATCTGGCTTTTTTTTTTACAAGCTAAAATTGTCCTTTAAGTTTTTTTTTTTTTTTTGGTTGTCAGTAATATTTGACAATTATTGCAAACAGTGTTGTGTTTTCTTGATTAGAACAAGTACATGACCTCATAGTTACTTCTGTATTTTCTCATCTAGGTGACGAGAAAGAATATTAAGCTGTCTTCTAGCTGCTACCCTCACTCAACAAGAAAAGAAAAGTAAAGATAATTCTCACTCTCTGAATTTGTAGTTGAAAGGAAAATAAATTATTTTACAGCAATAAAATACATTTTAGTAGAATCTCGAAAAATTTATCAGTATTTTTTTTTTTTTTTTAATTTGAGCAATTGAAGAAATTTTATTCACATGTCAGTTTCAAAAGTAAAAAGTACTTTTGATCTCTAAATAGTGGTGGGTGAGTTCATGCTAAAAAATAGATACACCTTCACATGTGAAGGTGTATCTATGTGTAAAGTATGTTTGTCTAAATTATTGCCAAAAGTAAAAAGTTTGAGAATCAAATTTAACTCAAAATATAGACGGGAAGGATGATGAAACAGAAAATGTGTCTTTGTTTTTTGAAAACTAAGAAGAATGTTATTTTTAAAGTTTACAGACTAATATATCTTTGTTTTGTGAAAAAAAAATGATGAAAATATATTAAAACTAGGTAGATCCACTAAATCACTTAAAAAGAAAAAAAAAAAAAAAAAAAAATGTCCCAAACCTAATAAAAACAAATTTTTATCATCAAAATGTTTGTTTTTATTAAGAGGAAAGATTATTAAGACCAAAATATTTTTTTAATTATTCTTTAAAATTTTTACTCCTTTCTAACACATTCGAAACTTGTGTGTTTTGAAAGACATTGAACCATTTCTGGTAAAATATTAGAGCGATAAACTATTAATCATTTTCTTGACAGATGATCTTTTTAACATGATCATGAAACTTAAGATTTGTAAAATAAGAGCACACTAAAAAGATAATTACATTTTACAGACTGCATGAATTTGTAAGAATTTCTTCAAACCCAAACATGCACAAAGATCAAGTGAAGATTTCTGGCAGATAGGGCTATGCAAAACTTATACAAAGAAGGAAATGCATCAACAAAAGATCTGTTTGTCTTTGTTGCAATTCATCACCATTATTGAGAAACTTCTGGCAAAGTCTCTACTTATATACCTTCTTGTAAGGTCACTAGCATGGCTGAACCTTAAGTCTATGAAAAACAGTCTAAAAAGATGTCTTTCCCACATGATGGACAGAAAACAAGTCTGTACTGACTTATGTCATCACAATCAAAGAGTTTGAGGAAGAGGCTGCTGGAAATATTGCTTTCAAGAATTTCAGCAAGCATGAAGACTGTTCTACACTTTGTTGCTAGAAAGTGTTCAGACAGTCAAAATCTGTGGAAAGTTGTTCGCAGATTGCTGATACACTCATGGACAGGCCTCAGTAAAGAGAGATTTCTCAGTCAATAAGGAAATTTCCATTGACAATATGAAACAGCAGACTGGTTGCAAAGCACATTATCATAGACTATTTGGCTACAGCTGAAGATGCTAGGAATGTTCCCCATGACTAAAGCTCTTCTCTGCAGTGCTTCCAATGCCAGAACAGCATACAACCAATACCATGAGACTGAGAAGAAAAAAAAAGGCAGGAAGAAGCAGCTGGACCAAAGGAAAAAAAAAAAAAAAACAGAAATCCATGCTTATGGAAATTGAAGAACTGAAGACCAAAAAACACAAGCTTAAAAGTTGCACACAAAATTTGCTTGTCAGTTATGTGGAGAAAGCTGAGCAGACACAGAACTTCACACTTATCGCAAAGTCCAATACCATGTGAAGATCTGCAAAGGACAAGTTCATAGAGATGTCAAAATTAGAAGAGGAGCTGAATGCTAAACTAGATGAACTGAGAAAATCTTATTGTGTTCTGTGCCATGTGCAACAAAAACTATGAGTAGCAGGGGTAATAGAAATTGTGAAAATTTCTATTTTTAGTTCTGTTCATTAAAACCATTATATTTAACTTCACAGGAAATGTGCAGCAGTCAAGAATTTTTGTGACATTCACAAACCATGAGTAATCTAGATAGCTGAAATGTGTAGCAGTAATAATTAAAATGTGTAATTCAAAATTTTTAAGTATAGTAGAACTCCAAACTGTGTAGAATGCTACACAAAATTTGTCTGCATTCAGTTGTGTTTTAGCCTTCAACACTTGGATCAGCTGAAAGCAGTGAAGAAATCAATGTGACATGAATTAGCTGTAGGTTGTCTTTGAAAATCTCATCTGTCAAACTATTAAAAGATAAATCACAAAGTTTGTGTTTTTGAAATTAATGACCATTCACTTTGCGTATGCATCAATTTCAGTCCTTGAAAATTCTTAACAGTCTTGGAATTTTTTTATACAGATCTGTGGTTACCCTGCTCATAGATCAATTACAAAAGAGTTGGATCCTTGATGCGCTGCCTGGTGCCACATCCAAATTATGTTTAGTAAATCAGGAAAAACTGCACCCAAACAGTGGGTGTAACCACAGTGAGATTTCAAGCTTACAGTATGCGTGTGATAAACCACGTCCAGATGGCCTACATAGCTGCTAACTCCTTGAAATGAAGACTAACTTAATGGTACTCCCTGAAAAAAAATGAGTTTTGAAGCTGGAAATTATGTTCTTTGTATCTGTTGGTTTTGTGGAAATAGACATTTCTTTCAAGCATTAATCATAATATCCCACAAAATATCAAATTTTATAGTTAAATTTTTTTTTTTTTTATATACAGTAATGTGAGCAATTAGATTTTTAATTTTTTTTTTAACTGTTAAAATATACTGATCTCAAGTAAATTGATCCTCATAAAATATTCTAAGAATGTTCTTGTAATCATCCCAATGTTAACTTATCAATTAGAATTTCTAATGAAGTAATTTTGTGTTCACACTATTTGCACAAAAAAAAAGGAAATATTTTCAATTGAGAAACCTGTAATTAGATCACGAAAAATGAAAATTTGCATGTTTTTCTTGTTCACCTAAAAGGGGTAGAAAACTCATTTTTTTTTTTCATATAAACATGCAATTTCCCACTCAATTTACAAGATAAATGTTTTAAATGAACAATACCAGACAGTAGCTTAATAAACTATTGAACTGTAAATGAAAAAGAAAACATTTATAATATTCTATACACAAAGATAAAATGAAATTTCAGCCAAGATACAGAACTAAAGTCTTTATTCAATCAACCATCAAACCTTTGAAATTTTACAAAATATGTGGTGGGGGGGTGACAATTGAATTATTGAGACAGTTACCATTCTGAATACCAACTTTAAATATCTACTATCCACAGCATGAAAGGCTATAAAAAAAAAAAAATCACAATATAAAAAAATTTCAGCCACTTGTTGGTATGGACAGTAAAGTGAGTGTTGTGCATGTTTGTCTATGTACAGGACCTTCTCAAAACGATTGCCTTCTCCAGCCAGGTGGAGGATGAGCAAGAGAGGGTTAACAAATAAAATTAAAAAAAAAAAATCAGTAATGTGTGTTCAGGAATTGTCTAAGATTAACTTATCTTCAAGTCTCCCCCCTTTTACCATTCTCTAATATGGTTGGAGAGGGAGGGCTTGTTCAAACAAAACAAACACACAACTTAAAAACCAAAGCAAACCAGTTTTGGTTTTAAGTAATTGCATTGATGCTTAAAATTCTGCTGCTAGGAAGTGAATAAAAAAAATTTATATACTAACAAAGCTAATAGTCTTAATGTCATAGACAACAAAAATAGGTTTAAGTTTTAGAAGGAAAACTTATGCCACTCAATATTAACTCATTTAGGATATAAATCTATGACTCAACACAAAACGACAAGTTTTCATCAGTCACAAATATAATTGAATGTGAAGTGAGGACAATTACTGTTTATTAAAGTTACAAGTGTATTTAGAAAACAGCAAATGAGTTGATCTTGCTGTAAGTGTTTGCACTTTGTTGTTTTTTTGTTTTTTTTTTTTCCTTTCTTTTGTCGATTTCTATAAGTTGAATAACATTTAATCATTAACAGGAATATTTATCACTAATCTTTACTTGTTCAAGTGTAGGGTACTCATCTAACCCCACCACCACTACATACATACATACATACATACATATATATATATATATATAAAAAAAATAATTCTAGTTGATTACAAATTTCACTTCATTTTATTTTTTATGTGTGGGCAATACTAAGAATTAAGACTAGAAAACACAATTGGTAAAATTTTGAAAATGGACAAACACATGCATGATTATTTTCCAATTTTTATTCATTCAAGTGTGAATCAATATATACATGCACTTTTGTCTAGATTCCTTTGAAAATTTTTACTGTAGCCATCTTTGAATACTCATGTCATTAGGGAAAACAATTATTTCACTGGTGTTTTTATATACACATAATAGCAGCCAAACCAGCTTATCTTTAATCAAGTAGTAAAAATAATTCTATTTTGAACTTTTCTTTAATCAATAATTTAAAAATAATTAAAAAAAAAAAGTGTCAAACTTTACCCAGTTAGTTCTTAAATTGAAAGACATTTTAACAATGAATGCAGTGTGCACTTCAACTATCTTAAATGAACCATGTTTATTGGGAGAGAGAGAGACACACACACACACAGCAATATCACCCACCCATATAAAAACAGCTTTAAAGCAGTTTTAAATGTTTTATCACTTAAGAATTACATTATTTACATTATTCGGACTATTGTCTTCATCTTTGTCGCCATATTTATTACATTTTCGGCCGTTGTATGCTCTGGCCTTCTTCATTGAACTCACACTGAACCATTGTGTCCTGTCACCGGATCTAATCTTGGTTTGAACTTTTTGTTCCACTGTGCCATGTGTCTTCAAGGACACATGGCACAGTGGATAAAAGCATGAGTGTGAGTTCAATACCCAGTTAAGGCAGTGGAGAACTTTCAGAGGGAAATTAACAGGAGATAACTGACATCCATTAAATATGGCACATGGAACTAGAACAGTCTACCCCAGTGAGCAAAATAAAGGGTTCAGTTTGACATTCCAACCACCTGAAGAAGGCCAGAGCGTACAACAGCCAAAATGTTGTAATAAATATGGCGACAAAGATGAGGACAATAGTCCGAATAATGTAAATAATACCTCATCTCAGAAATATAGACATACTTAAAAATTAATCCAGTTAATATTAGCAGCATATGGAGTATCAAAGATTTGATGTTTTCAACAAGAGTGACAAATGCATAATAACTTGACATATGCACAGTAAGATTTGTAGAAATTCAGCTATTAACAAAAAAAAAAAATACCGGTATAAAATGAATGCATTGAATTGGCTTAGTATGGACATGAAAATTAGCTAAAAATTCCACTCATCATAGAAAACAGATCACATTGAATTTTAATAAATTCAACTCGTTTTTCTTCAACTTATAAAATTGAAAATTTTTTTTACAATAAAAAAAAAAAAAATCATCCAATTGTAAAACTGTTAAAGTTCAATATGAGTTAACATGTTTTTTTTTTAAATTTTCAAGCTTAAATGGAAAAATTTGTACATCAATATAAATATTTAAAAGCAGAAAGGGATTAGTGTATTGGGAATAGGAAAAAAAAAATGTATTTTCAAAATAAAATTGTAATGTGCAACATCTTAGATGAAATGATTAGATACAAGAAAGATGTTCCTAGATGAAAAGAAGAAAGATGTTCTAATGAACATCTGCTCTGCCTTTAAATGCTCTTAACAGCCCCACTTGTGGAAAGATATTTGACAGATAATTTTTTTAAGTGTGACTCAGGCAGTGGCTAGAGCAATAAAAAACAAATCTAGCAACAAGTGCATTTTATTGCAAGCATTCCAATCTTGTTTGCATCAACATCTGTTATTCTGGTTAGCCTAAGATAGTTGCAGTTGTTAAAAATAACTTTAGTGTACTCTGATTTAAAGCTATAATTTCTTTTAATGTTAAATGCAACATTTATATACAGGAGAAACATTTTGGGAGGATTGAGTACATTGTAATTGAGCATAAGACAATAAAAATATCCAATTGAAGCAATAGTGTCTTATTTAGAACTGTTCAAATAATTTCTATTTTGACTGCGACTATAAAATAAGGCTTGAAGATATGGCTTCTAAATATGAATTAAAAAAATTGTGCAGTAGCCGTTATTTGAAAAAATAATTTAAAAATTTATAAAAAATATTTCTAATTTTCTATAAAATTTATTTTGATGGTTGAGAAAAAATGTGACAACTAGCATACATACATCAGGGGTTTGATAGCATTTAAAAATAAATAAAATAATACTGCAAACAATGGTGATGTCATGCAAAATTTTTATATATCTTACTAAAAAGCAAATAGTTCTAGTCAAAGTAGCACGATAATCTTCTGCCAAAATATTGTGCAATTTAATATAACAGTGAACAGTTTAGGTTTTAATTCAACACAATGTTTGGGAACATGGAGGAAAGAATCTTTCCTGCTTATTTTTAGAGTTAGTCATCTACTTGTTTTCATTACCAAAGACAGATATAAGAAAAATTTATTTCTATACTTAAAATTTAATCATTACTTTTTTTTTTCTTTTACCTTTAATAACTGCACATGATTACTACAATTTTTATCATATTCAAAAACTTGGATAAACTCACTATAAAATAATCACCTCATATTGATATACTTGTAAAATCAATGTCACTTTTTCTATTATACCTGCTGTCTTTATGTAAATACAAAAATATATTACCATGAAATAGTAAAGAAGCATTGGTTTTGTTTTAACTAAGTCTTAAAAATGGACAAAATTCTTTAGTCATTTTACATTCATCCAACTCCCTTTCATGCAGGATCATCTTTCTACTTTGATTTAAAGAATAAAATACAAGTCAAGAAGCAATTGTTTAATCTTCCTGTCATCTCATTATTGATTTCACTTCGTATAATCATTTGACATTAATATATATATATAAAAAAAAATTACAAACTTTGAATTAAAAATATGTCCATAAGTTTTCATAAAAAAAATAAAAAAAAAAAAAAAAAAAAAACTTGTTTTTTTTTGTTTTTTTTTAAAATAAATAATTCTTTTGTTAGCTATAAATAAATTTGCAAACCAAATTATTTCATTTTACTCCACGAGAAGAAGACAGGGATGGGGGAGTATTTACAAAGGGGAATATCAGAGATCTGGTGAAACAATTTACTACAGATTATCAATATCTTTTAACTTATGTGACTTAAGTTTTATCTTTAATCACATCACTAAACTTTTATAAGAAAATTGTTCTGATTGTTAAATCATAAGGCTTTTTGAAGAAAAAGATTTCAACAATATTTAGGCACCAATTTGCATCAACAATAATGTCAGCAAGTTGTTCAAGAATTATCAATTCTATTACAAGAATCAAGAGTATTTGTCACAGACAATTTAATTACCTTTAAATTAGATTATTCTTTTAAGCAAGAAATTAAATTATTCAGAACAAATACTATGAATATATATTAAGTACAAAAAAAAAAAAACCCAGACAAATATCTTGATTAAATCTAAAAAATGAATCAATAAAGATGAGATAAAAAAAAGGCTGGGAGTGACATCAACATTTGGATCTGCAGGGCATAATTCTGATGACCTTCAAAGGGGGCCCATCAATAGAGCCAGCATGAGATAACTTGGCAGTGGTTGTTTGAAACCAAGAAAAAAAATATATCCATTGGATAGAATATTAATATCAATCTAGACAGTTATTGTCTGCCTAGGAAACAAGATATTTACCTGAAAAAATCCCAAGTATGAAAAAAATTTGTGTTGCTGCATAAAAAAGGTGATAAAGAAATGGATTAACAGGTAAAAATTTGTGGAATGTCTTATAATGGCTTGGAATAATTAAGAGTTATTTCTAATTTATTTGTTAGACACTTCACCCAGGTTCATATCTTCATCAGAAACCTAAAAAAGAAAAAAGAAGATGTGATAAACAACTTTCTTTTTTTTTTCTTCATTTCTTTTTCTCAATTTCTCACACAAGGAGTGTCATTATAACCTGTAACTATCCACAGAAACTCAAAAAAAAAAAAATCAGTATCCTTTTTTAATTCTCTATTCTTATCTCAGATGACAATTTACTGATCAAAAAGAAAAATCTAAGTGTATGGTTTTAATTCAAAAATTATTAAAATTCTGCTTTTCTTCCATTAATTAATAAGTTACCACGTCTGCCAAATAATGGATCATTCTTTTGATTTCAAAGAAAGATTGAAGAAAAAGATATATAAGTAGGTACCTCCACTTGTCACTGAAAAAAAACAGAATAGAATGATGAAAAAAAAGCCCCAAACTTAATAAAAAATTTTATCGTCAAAATGTTTTATTATTAGGAGGAAAGACCAAAGGATTTTATTAATTTATTAAATTTTTTAATCCTTTCTATCATGTTCAAAATTTAGGTTAAAAACCTTGTTTTTTTTTTCCAATCAGTGGTTGATGTAATATTCTCATTAGTGTTTTTGCGCTTTTTTCAGGTGAAAAAAAACACACTGATTTGGAAATTCTTGCAAAAATCAAATAATTGTTGGATTTTACTGAAACTTTCAGGACATATTTACAAATGAATGAAATTAATTAATTTTTTTTTCATGTTACTCCAGTCTCACCACTTAATTTCATGAAATTTTGAGAAATTA
This sequence comes from Acanthosepion pharaonis, assembly GCA_903632075.3. Taxonomy (NCBI): domain Eukaryota; kingdom Metazoa; phylum Mollusca; class Cephalopoda; order Sepiida; family Sepiidae; genus Acanthosepion; species Acanthosepion pharaonis. Next base: position 531,156 of record CAHIKZ030004155.1, on the reverse strand, counting down.
AATTTTAATCTCAAAATTTGTTTTATTAGTTAAAAGCAGAACTCCTTGGAGAAGATAAATCATCAATTTTTTTAATTTTTTTTTCAAATTATTGCACATTTCCCAAAAATCTGTTCTGAATTGCAAAATAAAAATTGCAATAAAACTATGACATTATTTAATTAGAAAAGCTTTTAATTACTTTTATAAATAAGATTTATTAGGGACACTTGTTTTAAGAAAAAAATTTTTTTGATGAATAATGAATTTTTACAAGAATTGTTTTTTAAATTTTAATTATAATAATTTATAATATATGAATGGTTTAAAATTTTGCATTACTTCAATGAAGTTAGGTGATATTAAGTGAAAACTATATTTACTAATCAAAAATTGAAAAGCTTAATACAAAGTATTTTGTACCAAGATTTTAAAAATATTATGTAACATACCCCTGTTTGAAAATATGGTCGACCATACACAACATAATCAGAAAACAAGAGTGATAACTATAGTAAATTTAAATTCAACATTTCTAAAATTAGATTATGGAGAATATTTTCCAACATTTTTAAGACCATTGAGTACTTAAAAATTATATAAAAAAGGCACTCACACATCATTTTCTTAAATTATGTCTTAAAAGATAAATTCTCTGTCGAACAAAAAATAAATCTGTTAACATCTTATCAATGCCTGTTAAGTGATCTACGAGCAATGGGGACAAGCACATAATCATTGCTACTCTTTGTTTTAAAAATTCATTTCTTCGTTATTTTAAACTTAAAGATAAATAAATTTTTTTTAAATTAAATTAATTATACTTTAAATCAGCTAATATTCCTCAAAGTTTCAGAAAAGCATATTTTATTTTTGGAAGATTTTTAAAACCAAGAATTAACTTTTATTTACAAATGTGTCAAAAATGGCCAAATTTAAACAATTTCTGAAGGCATCCAAAAAGTTAAGATTCTAAAGAGTAAGCATTCTCAAAGCAAATTTGTGGCTTTCACAACACAAAGAAAATCACTTGTAACGCGTCAGGAAAATAACTCAGGAACGCCGTAGCCAAAAATGCCCGAATTTTCCAACCAGGTTATTTGATTATCTCGTTCACTACAGATTCCAATCACTATAATTTCTATTTGAAATACACTAGGAAATAGCGAATTTAATCATTTAGCTTTTGATTAAAGCTAAAAAGAAAGCTTCAAGAATGCTTTTTCATTTTTAAAAATTAATTTTAAACATTAGGTATCAAAAATTCAGTGGAGGTGATATATAAAATGCAGTTTAGTTAAGATAGAGGAGGTGATAATGTTTTCATGCATTTCAGTCTGCTTAATGGAAAACCTTGTTAATTTTAAATCTTTTCATTTGTACCCCCTTATTACTTTAAATAATGACCTGCATTCATATTTACGATTCTTACTGTAGTATTGTGCTAAAGTTATTAAATTATTATATTTAACGATGTAATAGGAAGATTTCTACAGCTATTTTTATAGTCAGTGAATTTACAAGGAGCTTATTCAATCATTAAATTAAGAATTATAATTCATCAGAAAATCTAAATAAGGAAACCGTGAAATTTTCATGTGTTGTGCTTGTACTACTTGAAGTTGTGGTTTCATTTCAATTGTTCCATAAATATACTGAGCAAATTTTTCTTAGGAAATGGATTGTATAAAATTAATCTGTTCAGGGTTTGATTTCAGTTACTGGCCTATTATTTACAATTGTTTTTCTTCTAATATTAGCTTTTAAAGAGAATTTGGTTAGCTTTCTTTTTTTATTAATATCATTTTTGAAGGGGAAATTCTCCAGAATTATTTGTAATTCTACACATTTATTATAAGAATCTGCCAAATGTGAAATTAGTTTGTGGTTTTATACACATAACATAATCTGTCCAATGATAGGCTCAGGAATGTCCTGAACCCAAAAGAAGGTTAAAGTCTTTGAACAAACTTCATACAGCCATAATGTTTATGTTTTGTTTTTTTGTTATTGTTTTTGGTGATGATGATGATTTTTTATTATGATGATGATGATGATGAACAACAGGTACAAAGTAAATATACAAATAATGGTCTTAAACACTGAATCCATGGTACTGATTTATCAGCATCTAATAATCATAATTCCAGAAAAAGTATATACTTCCATTTTAGAATCAATAAAATAGCTTGAAACATATTCAATGTAGTACTATTCTGTATCCTTGGAGTAAATCTAATGGCTACACTCTTTGTTTACATATTTTTGTGAATAATTCAAAACATTTTTGTATGTCTGCAAAGAGGAATGGAGGCACAGATCAAACCTTGTAGTCAAATAAAAATTAATACACTTGTAGTGATTCATGAATAAGAAGCAGTTGATTACATAACTGATTCATACATATTATTCACAGCTGCTGTGCAATTATAGCCTAGCGGTAAGATATCTGACATGTCAAATCAGTTGGGTTTCAATCCCAGCTTGAAGCAATTGGACATTTAGCCATACTGAGGAGCTGTGATACTGCAAAACAGTGTCTGTTGATGACTCATATATATATATATATATATATATATATAAAAATGCAACAAGAATGAATTTAGGTTTATATGCATGAAGAGACATCTTTCTTCTGAGCTCATTTAAGAGAAACTTATTTTTTTCATGCCCAAACTGTCTTTCTAGTGTGTTATCAGAATTCTATTTCCTTTCTTTTACTATAACCTAACAAAGCAGGGTGACGCAACTCTTGCTTATTTATAAATCACTACACACTGATCTCAGGTAAATGTATTTTTTATTCTTCTACATCAAAAAAATCACAGATTTAAATGGAAACATTTCTTCTACTTCAAGAGACATTTATTTAAATTTTTTATATTTATTATCTTATCTTGCTATTTTTAGAAGTCAAATTCCCCAACAAAGTTATTTTTCTTTTTATAAATCGGGCCATATTTGCTAACTTTTCAAGTCAAAATAATCAAGATGAAAGTTTTATTCTATCCAATTCATGTTTAAATGATAAATAACCCAAAAAAGTTGTATATTAACTTACCTTAGGAAAAGGATGATTCAGTAAATCATTGGCTGACATTCGTAAACTTGGATCAGATTGTAAACAATTCTCTAAGAAACTCTTGCCTTCTGAACTGAGGTTATCTGGAATCGCAGGAATATTCCCCATACCAACCATAAACATTATTTGGTAGGAATGAAATTCGTGCCAAGGCCTCTGCAATAGAAAACTTATTAGCATATTAAAGAATTCGAAATAAGGAGTTATTTGTTTTTGATATTTATTAATTACAGGGTAATACTTAAATAATTTGACAACAGTGGTTGATTATAGTATATAGTACACTTTTTAAGAGACAAAAATATGGTCTTTCCAACTGAACTTTTCCAGTGGCACAAGTATACTTAACCTACACCCTCATTTCAATCAACTAAAAAAATGTTACTTAAGTGAATCATTTTCTTGTTTTATCTAAGCATTTACTACAATGATCAAAGTGAATAGTCACCAACCAGTGGGCCAAAGTTATTATAATAAGTATAGTATTCTGAAAGATAGAGTCACTCACCTTGCCTGTAGCCATCTCTAATACAACACAACCTAAACTCCAGATATCTGCAGCTCGCCCATGTCCTTCTTCATCATTTTTGGAAAAGACTTCTGGTGCCATGTAAGCTAAACATAAGCAAAAAAGAGAAAAATCTTAATGCCAAACAAGATGAACTGCGATCAAATATGGATTAGAATCTGACAGAATGATAGGAAAAGGAACAAATAGGAAATTTTTTACAAATTTAATGTGCTTCACTTTAAGCTTCATCAGAAAATGAATTATGGAGGAAAAAAGAAAAATGTGGTATTTTTATTTTTGTGTTGTTTTTCATTGGTTAAGCAAACCTCATATGTATCTGTCCTGTCTAGCAGCATATAATTCATGTGTGTATGTATATCACAATTCTAATTTGTCTCAGCAGTAATCGTTTGATAACGTGTATGCACACAAACAAAAAGAGCACTTTCAATAAAAACATTTAAATATATAGAAATTTCTGTTTTTGAATTTTGAAAGTTTTCAGCAATGAAAAGAACTTTTCTTAGAAGTTGATATTTTTTTTTTAGTGAGTACATATTCAAGTCTTTTTTTTTTTTTTTTTACAAGTTCCTTAGTTGATTTGTGGTCAAATATCTATTTTTTTTTTATTTTCAAATTCTTTCATTTTTCTCAAATTCATCTAGCATTTCTAAAATTAGTCAAGAAACTTGGGCAATGTAAAAATTTGTTTGAAATTGGTTTGTATCTCAAGAATATACATATATAAGCACCATTAAGTTTTTATTTTGTTAAAAATTTATATTCAGAGCACCTGAAAGTACTATGCATTTTATAAGCATGAAACTGAAGGAGAAAAATGTCCTAGTCTGAATTTTTGTTTCTACAATAAGCTATTTAAAGAACATTGTCCTAGCACTAATATCATCTGTTCCACCACCCAAACTGACAAGGAAAAATGTTGGGACACCAATTGTCTTGAATGCTATCAATTTTTTGGACAAATATTTTTGGTTAAAAAACTTTACAGACTAAGAATTCCAGTTAGAATGAATCATATGATGTCCATAGTAAATTCAGAAAATGAATATACTGACCATGAGTACCAACTAAATCACAGATTTCACCGGGAACCGTTGATTGATTCTTTAGTTTGACTGAACAACCAAAATCACCCAATTTAACAGAACCATTTGAAGTGAGAAACACATTGGCCCCTAAAACAAAAAACAAAACTACTTATAAAAATGTTAAAATAAAATTTTTTTCGATATTTCAAACTATTGTCAAAAAATAAATAGTAATTTTAAGTACTACTAATTACTACTTATTTTTTATATGTAGTAATTTTAAAGTCAATGCAAATACAAAAAGAATAGAAACCTTTATAATCAAGCAATAAAAAAAAAAAAAAAAAAATTATAGACTCAAAAGCAAAATTAAAAAACTCAATTTTTTTTTTTAATTATACAAAAATGCATGCTTTATTGTAGCTTCAGTGAACATATTCTAAAAATTAATGAATGATTAATTATACAACCTCAAATGTTTTTAATGACAACTGCACAAGTTTGTAATTTCTTTTTTAAGTGCCTCAGGAAAGGTTCTTTTTAAATTTTACCATACAAATATTATCAAGATTTTTTTTTATAGTTGTTGAGTGTTGAAATATTTCCATATTCCAATTATGATTGTCCAAACAGATTAAAAATTTAGAAATAAATTTACCTAACTTAACCAATCAAATAATCTCTCAAAAGTCATACACAATAACTAGATCATTCACAGATTGTCAAGCTGTGAATGATCTAGTTATTGTGTAAAGGAGCTTCTATAAATACTAAATTCATAACTTTTCATTAACAAACAAAAAAAAAGATCTAATGAAATTATCATGGATAACCATTATTTGTTGATTATTAAAATAAAATGCAATCATCTAATATTTTAAACACAATCAATGGCAGGAAGAATAAAACTAGAATTTTGGGAGCTTTTTAAAAATTAGATTTAATTTTGAAAAATTACATTTAAGTGAAGGAATCATATTTTTTAAAAAAAAATTATTATATATATATATATATATATATATATATATATATATATATATATATATATATATATATATATATATAAAGTTTTAGCCTCTGTTTGTCAGTTATCAAACTCCTAGGCTTTTGGAGATAGACCCCATTACTATAAATATATTCTGAAACTACATTACCCAGGGTACTTGGATAAGTATATTTCATTGTTATCAAAGGAGGTCCCCTCTCCACTAGAAATTTTTATCCCTCTGATATAGATTAAATTTAAACATCAAATGACTCCTAAGGTAATTGGATAAGTATATTTCATTTTGATCAAAGTTGTATCCACCCCCCTGAAATTTTTTCCCCTTGATTTAAATTAAATTTAAGTTTGAACAAGAGAACTTATCTAAAATATAGAAGGAGAAAACCAGAAGATGGCAGTCACATTGGCAAGATCATTGAGTAACAGTGAAATGCATCATTTTTCCCACAAATTATACCAATGATTTAAAATCAATCATCATTTACAAAAATGTGTAACACACAGCAAGTCACAGGTATTTTGGTTAGTATCGGCATAAAGATCTGAGCCAACAAGATCAATCCATCAGTCATTTTTTAAATATTGATATCTAGCTATAGACATGGAATATAGAGTAAAATAAGTTTATTTCTACCAAATTGTAGTTTATACTGAAAGGTAGCAAAGTTATATACAATTCTTATATTGCTTTTTAATACTTATATTAGTTTATAACAACAAATGTAACAACACTAGTGGTGATGCTGTAAGAATTTGTACTTATGATTATAAAATAAAGGGAGACAAAACAATTTGTAAACTTTAAAAGCATTTTTAAAATATCAGACTTGATTTTTACAAAAATCATGAATCCTTTACCTTTGAGATCTCTGTGAACAATTCCATGATCATGCAGGTGACTAAGAGCTTTCAATATCTCACGAGTATACATACGGATCATGCTTTCAGGAAGGCCAAGCTTAGATGCTTCTTCAATAGTGCCACGATCACAATATTCCATAAATACAATCATTTCATCCTATAAAAATAAGATCATCTTATTGTATCAACTATTGATGGCTTTTTATAAAGATCTTAGATCTTTGTACAAATTTCATAATCAATGAATCTTCTCAATATATCTTATTACTTTAAACGTTATATTTAATGGATATGCATGTTTTAGTAGACATCTGTTTTTTTTTTAAACACTTAATTTCACAGGGATCTCTAATCAAACATGTATACCTAGTAAATATAATGTTTATAGTAATAAGAAATAATGTTAGATTATGAATAAAATCTTGAAGTTTGAAAAGTGCTTTCCTTATATTGTCATTTGTTCTTTTGTTGCCTGGTGCTATCATCAGACCATCATTCCTATTCTGATATGTATATATATTTATATGTACAACTTTGTTAATTTCATATAAGATATGTAGGCCTATTAACTCTGAAACCTCAGCACCATCAAACGAAACTTGTGGTACATCAAAGCCATCTTTTTTTTTTTTATTTCTTAACCCAGGTTGCTTCATTGTGGAATAAAATTGATTTGCAGCAATGTAAAATTATTTCCGTTTGATCTGGTGTTATGTTTACAAAGTTTTTGGGGAAGTACAAAGCCTTCAGCAGACCTTTTTCAGATATAGATGGATAAAAGTTTTTAATGCTGTATATATATATATATATATATATATATATATATTTTTTATGAATATGTCGCAAGTATGAGTGACAACAGAATACCTAAGGTCCTCATGTATAGCCAGTTTGACAGTGTACAAAGGACTGTTGAGTGACTGTGGCTCAGGTATAAAGACAAGCTAAAGAATAACTGCTCAACTGTCAGTGTGCCTCATACTAACTTCAAGTAAGTTGCCTTGGATTGAAATAACTGGAGATATTTGTTCCAGAGTGGTATCAGAAATTTTGAAGTCAGTCATATTGACTAAGAGATGAAAGACAACAGTGAAAAACATCAGCAAATATTCCTGTTGGTATGTCCCAAGATCCTCACTGTTGCACAATATGTGGACTTGTATGCAGGTCACTAGTGTGAGACTGAGCTGACACATATGGCACAAAGATTAAAACTGAATGGTGTTGTCAGATTTTCATACATCGAAATCGACAGAAGAGTTCATCTCATATATATATATATATATATATATATGCAAGATCTGCTTTTCATTTCATCATATTCATATCTGTCAAATCTTTTTAATATTCGTTAACAAAACTTTGGAATATTTACTGATGAAAAAACTGCAGCTTATAAACTTGCTTATGATTTTCATAAAAATATTTATAGATTTTATATGCAAATGTATATTGGTTAGTTATTCTTTTGTTATTTTTTGTGTTGTTTTTTTCCCCCTCCAATATTTTCAGAATTAATGTTTTATCTGATATAGACATAAAATGTTCCCAAATTCAGTACATCAAATTCAATATCAAGCAAATTCTTCACCTTTTGTACTTCTACTCCATAATATTTCACAAGGTTCGGGTGAATGATGCCTTCCAGATTTTTCATTTCATCCACTACACCCTTCAATGGGTTTTTCATCTTATCACTTGGCCTTAATTTCATCTGTACAAAAACAAAAATCATATAACTCAATGCACTATCATGTGATCTTTAATTTTACAATGATTATTATTAGAAACATCATCTGTTGTTTTTAACTAGTATTTCTTTCATCTTAATTGCACCAACTCAAAGCTGCAATAGAATGTAACTGAAATTAGGATGAAAGAAATAAAAAAAAAAAAAAAATTATTATTATTATTTTCAATATCAATGTTTTCATCAAGAGAAAAAATTGTTTATTAAATAGAAAAACAAACTGTCACAATGAAAATAGATATTCTAACGAAAAATTTTTGTTTGTACAAAAGCTAAAACAATTTTAATTTCAAATTTTCATGAAATCTATCAACAAATAACTTCAAATACCAGTTTGTAAATAATTATTTTTGCATCACCAAATTTGACTTTTCCTTTATATTAATAAATGTATATGGCATATTAGAAACTTAAAGAAATTGTACTTAACATTTCAGTGCAATGTTTGCTGGTCTATTTTATAGTCAATGCACCACTTTTGTATATAATGTAGTAAAACAATGTCATGTAAATGAATTTATATACATTTTAGATTTATTTTGATCTATAAATAAGTTATAAATCTTAATCATTTCAAATCAGTAAACAAAGAAATGTTTATACATGAAAGTATTATTAGACTGTTATGGAAGTAATAAATTAAACACTGAGATTTTATCACTCATGTTAAAGCACAAACAAATTACTAAGAAAGATTTGTAAATGTCCCATTGGTAGAAAAAAAAAATCAATAAAACATACAAACCTCTTTCATTGCCATCAGCTCTCCTGTATCAACATTGACAGCAGTATAAACTTTACCAAATGTTCCCTCCCCTAGTTGAAAAAAATAAATCACATTCAGATTATCTAAATTTATTCAATTCAGTAGCAGTATTTTAATCTTATTTTATTGGATACATTTAAGACCAAGAAAATTATTTGTAAGCATATTCAGTGTCTATTGAAGGATTTAAAAGAATAAAATGAGAACTACTTAAAAGGAAGCATTTTAAAGTTAATTTTTTTTTTAAATTTTAAAATGATGCAAAGAAATTTTTACTTCAAATTTAGAGAACGGGTTGCAAAATATCATCATTCCACAGATATTTTTTTAAATAAAATAAAAATTCCTCAACTTCTAAAATACATTTATATTTATAGATATGAGATTATTACTAAAGTATAAATTAGACAAATATGATCCAATATTTTAAGTTTTTAGAAGGGGCAAAGTGTTAAAATTCTACTTAGAATACTAGATCAAATATATCCTATGCACATATTAAAATTTTTCAAAGTTTTTAAAATTACTAAAATACAGATTAAAAAAAAAAAAAACCTTTTTGGTACATCATCATTAGTGTTTTCCTTTAGCAATATTCAGATAGTGTTGCTTAAATTGGTAGGTATTGAACATAAGATTTATCTGTTGGTGGTCACAATTTCCCAGATTTCTGTGAAGGAATTACACAGGGGATATTTAAAAGAAAAAAAGAAAGAAAAAAAGATGAACTGACCTATTTTGATGCCTCTTTGCCATCTGAAATTGACTCTTCTGGCCCTAATGCCCAAATTAAGGTCAGCCATTCTATCTGTCTTGTATCCTATAATGTGTGACATTTGTAGTTTCTTGTTACGTTCATTTTCCAGTTGGTTGATAGCATCAATGATACGAGAATGACGATTACCTCTGGATTTTAGCGGAGATATAGAGACAGAATCAGCAGAAATAGCTGAAGACAAAAGTGAACAAGAGATTTACACTTAGCAGGTCAATGCTTATTGAATAATCAGTACATAAGAAAATACTTTAGTGTAAAAATTATCAAGTTTCTCAGACAAGCTCAGATATAGTTCTATTAAGACAATTTAAGGATATTTTGTTCATAATATTTGGCTGTGTATGTATCCTGTTCTTAAAGAGTTCAAATAAGTAAATAAGTTTTACCTTCAATTCAGAAGAAATTAATTTTTAACCAGGAAACTGAAAATTTCTTTTCAAATGAAAAGAATTCTTGAAGGAATTAAATTGAATTTTCTACTCAAGTTTCTAAAAAAAATAAACCATAAATTTAAAAATAACATTTAAATTATCAAAAATATTAAGTCTATGGCTCACTGATAAATTTTATTCCCATATAATGCTAAATAAAAAAAATTATAAAAAACAATAAAATAAAAAACTCACGTGGTGTGTGCAATATGGAAGAGTTTGTGGCTCGTGTTTCTTCAGCACTTGGGAAGAGTAAAGTTTCATGAACTTCGGGGCTAGAGAGATAACCTGAGTAGGAAACAGACAATGCGATAGATAACATGAGGATATACAAAAGGATGTTGAAATGTTCTTGGTCCAACTCACTTGCCAAAATTTGACTAAATGACCAAACATCAGAATTTTAGAATCTATCCTTGTTCCCGCTAAGATCTTTTCAGCACCCCCATCTCAACTACTTGACAGCAAAATTACCATTTAAAAGTATCTTCAGCTCAAAAAGGAAATTCTTCAGTGCAAACAAGACTGAGCTTTTGTCACCCATACTTATTAGTTATTCATATTTAAGTATAAAAGATATTCTTTATTTCAAGAAAAAATTGTATTTAGTGTATATTTCTGCATATAAGGCAACCTTTAAATCTGCCCACCCCCCAAAAAAAACGCTTTCAAAAATTGGGGGTATTCTTATATTACAATTCTAAAAAACAAACCTTAAATTCTGAGTGATGTTTGTTGGTAGGATAAGCTTGGGCTTGATGCAATAACCAATAACATACATGAAAAGATTCACATTATCAAATAAAGTGATAATAAAACTAATAAAGTAAGTAGTAATATTACTACCTTATATATTACTAGCATAATTACATAATAAATTGCCTATTCGAAGAATAATTCCATATCAATGTAATCAACTTGTAGCCATGCAAGTTCAGCTTAGAAAATGTAAACATCAAATTATGATTCCAAATAAAATAAAAATATTGAAAGTGGAATGTACTATTATCGTACTGTTATTAGCAGTATTTTGTGATTGTTGATGAAGCATAAGTAGATGGCCATTAGTACACCAGGCAGTTTGTAACTGTTTAGATATATAAAAAAAAAAAAGGAAGAAGAATCAGTATTCGTGAAAGATCATGTGATTAAATATAAACAAAACAATGGTTTCCCTTTTAGGAGACATGTGTAGGAAAAACATGATATTGAATTGGTTTTATTATTTTGTTTATTTTGAATTTCTAAGGATACAGAAAGTAACATTTCCAGTAAGTAACATCATCTTTATATAATCAATAAGCAGTCATACTACAGGGATAAGGATAAATTCATGAAAATTTGCCATATTTTTTTTTACCTCCTTTTAACTAAAGATTGCTTTATATGTGGAAATATACAGTAATTACATTTTCTTAATTTGCTGAGTTAAACACCAAAATCAGTTCTAACATAATACAAAAGTTAAAGAGTTTGGGATTTTCTAAAATAAAAACACCCTCCCAAAATATATTTTGGATATAATTGTTACTAATATATCAATATTTTAAGTAGATTTATTGGTAGATTAGTAATGTCAGAACTAGAACAAAAAAACTATGGGATCATTTTTTAAAAATTTATCTATGTTAGTTTTCTAATTGAAAATCATATCTAAATGTTCTTTAGCTCATGACTCAAAAGGTTAGATGAAATGTAAGTGTTCCCAATGAGAATAATGTTTTAATTCATGTATCAGAATTATTTTACTCAATAACAGTATAAAATGTTCTTAACATTTCAGACAGCTTTAGAAATATTTCCCTGGTTTCAAGTTTCTTCCCTTGAATAGAAAAGACATTGAGAACAATTAGACGATTCCAAAAATAGCCAAATTCATATTTTAAGGTGCAGTATTTCCAGCTTCTCATTTTGCTTAAAATTGAAGCCAGTATCAAATCTTTCATATTTTGTACTCATTGCTGCCATTATTTTTGGGTATTCAATTATGAATAGTTCTTGAAAATGCTAATATTGCAATCTTAAAACTGATCTATTTAAAATACTGCTGTAAATACATTGGGGGGGGGGGGGTTCCAAGAAGTTTTGTCTTTTGTCCAGGATTTTTTATATTTTTTTCTTTTATTCAATAAATTAATAAATTTTCAATGAACTTATTTCACTGACCATCACCAGATAAGCTCATTGAACACATTTTGGGCAAAATTCTGCTGTCCTTAAAATGTTTCTTGTTTTATATATATATATATATATATAAAAGAGTTGTCTCAGTTGTAATATTATCTTTTGCTTTTTATAAAAATCTTTTCCATTAGAATTGGATATTTAAAATTACAAACTACTAATAATATTATTTACATTCAGACTAATGTGATTATTACATTTTGGCTGTTATATCCCCCCAGTCTTCTTCAGGTGCAATAACAAAGATGAGGACATTAGTCTGATTGTAAATGATTCCTCATCCCAGTAATTCAAACAGAAATTAGTAATATATCATTTAAAAAGAAATAAAAAATAAAATAAATAAGATGCCACCTTTTTAGTTAATTGAAGATTTTTCAGGTGAAAAGTTAGGACTTACCTGAAGTCGGACTTCTTGGATTAGTACTTGATCCTCCAACTAAATGTTCAAGAAATATCTTAATCTTCAATATCAAGTCCTAAAAGCAAACAACTCAACAATAATATATCAGGAAATATATGTGCTCAAAAAGAAAAAGAATATACACTAAGCTCAGATAACTAAAGGACTTAAATGATTTAGTAAGCATATAATGGTAATATTACAAAGATACAATAGCAATATTTTAATGGACATGGCCTATCTCCTCAACTAAAGAGGCACAAAATTACCTGTTGCCATGTAAATTACCTTAGAACTAATTAAATGCCCATAGGTAGACATGAAAAAATTTGCATAACTGACTGAGGTATACATAAAAGCCAGCAGATTATTTTTTTTTTGCAGAAACAAGGATTACAAATGGCAAGGAATATGTTCGAATGAGCCAACTGTGAGGTTCGTGGTAGTGAGGAATAGGAAACAGATATATTACAAGCTATTTTGGCACCATGACCAACTGATTTGACCCAAAACTAATACCAAAATTTGATGGCTCTGATCCTGAACAATTTGTTGTCAAATGGATAGAGAAGGTAGAATTGATATATTGGCTGTGTGCAGAGAAAAGGATCAAGTTTGTAGTCCTGATGTATATAACAGGTGGTGCATACAGTGTATCAGCAGCTGAGTAAAAAAAGAAAAAATGACTTCAGCTGCATTAAGTCCTGTATATGGCCTGACTCATTCGCAGCATATGAACAATTTGTAGCATAACTTTTACACCCTGGGGAGTCTGTCGATATTTTTTCTGGTGGAACTACAGAACTCTCTCAGTTCTGTTCAGTGGTATTCCCGAACCAGACTTAGTATGTGCTTTCATCTACTGGAGTGTGTCAAGTAGCTCCTCTGAGCATCCTGCCAAATGGACAAAATGGACATTATAAAGGTGCTGGTTTGTGCAAGGGCGATATTAAAGGATGACCCCACGGGAACAGAACTAGCCACGCCAGCTGTAAAACCAACACGTAACACGTTAATGAACAACTTTGGCCATAAAAAAGTTATTTTCCAAGGTAGAAGGTAATGCCTGACTAGATTGGATTTTGGGCTGAACGATACTACCCCATAATGAAATCCATTGTCAAAGCAGTGCTGTCTCAAAAAGGCAACCTCAGAATATATTGACAACCTCTTCATAAATGAAAATATCATGTCTATAACTTGCATTGTGAAAATTTGTCACGTCTTGGACTGATAAGCAAGGATCCAGAGTGTCCAAAAGATGGGGCTGGAATACTTGGCTTGGCTGTCTGGAGGAAGGATGGCATCCTACGGTGGAAATGTGGCAATGCGCTTCCAGACATCCCTGATGTGGTCACCAAGAGAAAGTTGTGGCAGGCTTGTCGGACACCTTCCAGTATGTGGATAGTTGCAGGTAGTGATAGGCATCAAGCAAAGAACAAATGCGGTAATGAACTTTCTTGGAACTGATCAAACAACATCCCACTTAAAAAATGCAAAGAGACCAGTACCTGGGTGAAGCAGGCCGATCCGTGCAAAGACAAATAGTGTGTGGATGGTAAAGAATTTACCATGTGGGTTGACACAAGTTCTTTAGCAACTAGAGTTACAATGGAATCTGGTGGGTCCATTGTTGAAGAGGAGTGTTGATTGAGGCCACAGTCAGGCACACAACATATTAATCTTGTAGAATTGGATGATGTTATCAGAGGAGACAAGCTAGTCATACAATGTGAGGTGAAGAAAAAAAAACCAGGCCTGCTGACTGGCAAAGCTCAGGTGAGCTCTAAGACTGCAGATGAAATGTTGATCAGAAGAAGGCAGCAAACCTTCTTGGAACTGGTCAAGGAGTTTGCTTTGTTGGTGGACATTATCCTTGCCAGGTCAAACCAAAACTTGGCAGATGTGAATACCAGAGTTTCATGGAGATGGCTGGAAATGAAAAACAAAGTTGAACCTGTGCTGCAACCAGCAATGGAATGGAGTTCAGCCAGATTAAGAAAATACACCTGCACTGTGGACATCCTGATGTTAGACAAACAACTTTGTTAGGAAGATCACCTCATCCATGACTAAAGAGGCTATTAGATCCTGTTTGTCAATCAAATGATCCAGCACCAATCTAATGGTAGAGAGGGAAACTGGAGACAGCAGGTGTATTCCAAAGACTAGAGATGGACATCATCCATTATACAGGCACCTGACCCTCATAGACTGTGAGTCTTCCTAGTTTGCCATTTGGCAACCCTTAGTGCAAGATGCTGCAATTCAGTGTCTTGTGGCAATCTTTCTTGAAAGGGACCCACCCAAGGAGACAAAACAGGATTCAACAGCAGGAATTTCAAGACATTTGCTGAACACTGGGACATCCACCTGCAATTTTGATGTGTATATGTGCTGCTTAGAAACAGCATTGCTGAATGTTCACACAGAACCATAAAGCAGATTGCTGCCAGGAAGCAATGGTCTGTCCAGGAAGTGATGTACTGGTACATTACACCAGAGGGTGGTGTTCACTGTGAGTCTGTTCCAGCCAATGTGTCATACTCCAACAAAGTGAAAGGCATTTATAAGATTGTGCCACTAGAGGCTGAACCTAGACGGAAAATATATAATAAAGGAGATATTGTGCTGGTAAAAACATCACCCAAAAGATGCATGAGTAAATATAGAAAAGGAACAGTGACCAGAATCTTGAGTCCCCAGGCAGTCTATGTAGAAGGAATGCCACACCATGTAAGAGACCTTTGCCATTTTCCTCAAGTAGTAAGTGAATCTGTGGAGGTTGATGTCACCACATCAAACAATAATGGAATATGTCTACTGTGACATGGCCCTTAATGTTGAATGCTAAATCAGACATATGATCAATTTATTAAGGGATACAGTTTCTTTGAGTTTCCACTTTTTTTTTTTACTTCCTGTCTAGACTGAGTCTTGTTTCAACTGAAAAATGCTCATTTTTATTATAATTCAATAACATTGCATCCATTTTAAGCCATTTTTCCAGCTGTAGTTAAGATTCCAAATTTAGATCCTGTTGTTAAACAATCAATATCAGATTGTTTAACAACAGGATCTAAATTTGGAATCTTAGCTTTGCATATCAGTTACAAATCTCTAATAAAAGTAAATTTTAAATAAACTTGAATAGATGATAAAGTGGTGAAGAAAAAACTTACCAAGAATTCTTTTTCAGTGACTTGTCCTGTAAATTCAGGTTCACAAACTAACACCAAAAAGTCCATTCCTTGTTGAGCCCATCTATTAAAGAAATATTACAAAGAAAAATTAAATTTCAATAAGCTAAGAAATTAAATTTTTTAAATTTTCACACATTATTTTTTCTGTATATCAACAGATAGGGATTATTTTAGGAATGTATTTCAGTTTTGTGCTCATTGATTCAGATATTGTTTTCTACATTTTTTACCACTGGAAATGTCTTTAAGGAAACAAGCTTTTGAGAAAAAAATTAGCAGCATTTATCTACTGTAGATAAACTGAGACAAAATTACTACATACTGCTAATTCTTTCTTGTACTGTATGCTTGTTTTTTCCAACATATTTTCTGAAAGACTGTCTCATTATTTTGCATGCATGACCAAATTAAACAATTAAGGGTACTAATGGATTCTTATCTATACAAAGTCAGAACAAGATGTACCCTTATGTGTTATTCAAATCATTTCTTGTACTCCTAACATGAGTGCTGTTTAGCAATTACAAGTAGTGTTCCAGGGTAAAGTATATGACTTGAGTCTACAAGGATAAATTTTAAGTCTAAGTAATGATTTTAATGAAGCTCTAACATATTCTATTGGATAAATTATTTTTGAAAAACTCCTTCTATAATGAAGAAGTCTAATAATTTCAAATCAACATGTGCAATTTCTTAAAATGAAAGGAGGTAAATACTTACGTTGGCCTTCGTCCACGTCCTTTTTCCCATTTCTCCATAACAAATTTCATCCAATCTTTAGCAAAGCTGATCATGCTCCTTCCCAACTGAGCTTTCTGTTCGTCTGACACAAGTCGTTGCAATTCTTTGTGATACTAAAACAAAAACCCTCAAATATTAATTCCTATGTAGATAATCCCATGAAACCAATGCAAATTCTAAGATGCTACTAAAATATTTTGCTTTGCTTTTTTAAGACAGATTATTACTAGGTGTGTGTAAAAGTTCATAGTAGTCTTTTTTAAAAATTAGTGACTTAATATATAATTGAAAACTACTTTTCCATAAACTTTTGCCCACACTTAATATTTTGGTTTAATTTTATCTAATGTCACACAATCTGAAAAATCCACAATAAATAAGTTAGAGAAATAAATCCTTAGTAAAATAGTTAAAAACAAACATGTAAAAATGTATTAATATTAAAAAAAAAAATCAATTGAATATTATATAATCATAAAACTTTAACCCTACTATAATACACAATTTTGGTTTGTTTTAATGACTATATTTTTCAATCATTCCATTAGCAACAATGTTCCATCATTAGATTTGGAAAGGTACCAATATTCAGAAAACTTTAAATGATTACTTGGTTTTTATTGCATCATTTTACATACAATTATTGCAACATGATGCTAACAGTAGTCAGTATATTATTTAAACAAATTAGCCATAGTCAACAGTGTCTTTTTATAGCCATTGTGACAAACGCTCGTCAGTACAGACGCAAAAGAGGCCTTGAATTGCATGCAGACATGTCTGTCAAAACCAGTTACATCCGGGTTTTCCCCATTAGCAGTGGGACAGCTTGGCATGCTCACATACAGGCCTCTCTGTAAATTGTCTTGATCCAGGTTTATTCCAGCATCTCCTGTCAATAAAAGCGACGAGAAAACCAGCAGTCAGCAGTGGGCAAGACTTGGCACCTTATGAAGTCGATCCCATGGGCATTTTGTTCCTAAAGTTCCTTCCTATGCCTTTTGAGATAGTGTCATTTTGTTACCTCTCATCACATTTCCTTTCTCTACCTATTACTTTCATTATGACTGGGAGAGCTATTGTTTAAGTGCCCCCACCCACCAACCTCAATTTTTCACTTATAGCAACTAAGAATGTTTTTACATTTACATAAGTAGCTAAATAATCATTCTAAGTAATGCAGTTAATCAAAATAAATACTACATAATTTATTACAAATAACAAGATTTTAAGAATTCTCTACTGGTCACATCTGACGATCAAATGGTGACAGAGAAGATGTTAAGCATGTTTCTTTGTATCACATTTGTTCTTATGAGTAGCCAAAGTAATTAACAATGGCAGTAATATTTAGAGAACTTAAAATGATTACTTGTTTACTTAATTTTGTACTTCATTTAACTTACAATTATTGCCACATGATCTAAACAAATAATGCACAGTAAATAATCAACAGTACCTTTTTATAACCATCTGTAACATATTGTTAACTAAGACTTTTTTTATATTTATATAAGTAGTGAAGTAATCGTTTTAAGTAACATAGTTAATCAAAGTAAGCACTGCATAATTTGTTGCTATTTGGAAATTAGAAGACTAATGCCTAACTTAACAAAAAATCCTAACCAGGATCAGTAATCTTTGATAACAGAATGGATTGATGGAAAGATTTAAAAAATCAAAACTGGATTTACATTGATCTATTCCTTAAGTCAAAGAATATTAAAAATATTTTAGATGATTTAAAAAAATTTTTAAGTATGAAAAGTTTAGAAAAATAAAAACATACTAAGAAATAAAAATACTAACACATTCAGATATTTTATCTAATAATAAAAAAAAAAAAAAAACTGTCTTAGCCTCTTAATGAAGTGAAAATGCAAATATTAACCTCAAAACCAAAATTGTATCCTTTATAAATGGTGACACAATAAAGATTGAGCAAGTGGCTTCTTTCTTTATAATCCATCTTTTTCATTTCAACAAAGTACAACTTTTCACTCAGCTGGGTTATAGTGGATGCTATTTTTTTCCGTAAACTCATTGCTGTTTCCTGCAAGATAAAAGCCAAGGAGAAAAAAAAAGTGGGGACACAAAAATTCAATGATATAATAAATTAAAAATAAATGACAATATATTTAATATAATATTGCTGATGGGCAATGTTTTAACCAGCATTATAGTAATTATATATATTATATATATATATATATATATATATATACACACACACACACACACACACAGAGGGAGTGATGAATAAATTGTCATCTAAATTATGCAAAACTAAAAACATTTTAACAGATATATTTACCAAAATTACACAAAAATATCTTGAAATATTAAAAGAGTAAATTTATTCAATAAAATTGCCATTGGCTTCAATCATGGATTCCAGATGACTCTTCTGGATGGTCTCCTTGTTTAAATTGGTGAATGCTACCTTCAGTTCCTCTTTGGTGTTTCAAAGAATTTTGTTGGTCTCTTGCTCAACTGCACACCACACATAATAATCAAGGGTGTTGCAGTCTGGGGAGTTAGGTGGCCAGATGTAAGGGGTGATGTGGTCACAGAAATTGTCTGACAGCCATAAGTAGGTTTTTCTGTTTGTGTGGTATGGTGCAGAGTCCTGTTGCCAAACATAGAATCTTCCAGCAGCCACCCTCTTGACCCAGTGCAGCACTATCTCCTCCTCAAGGCACTTGATGTAATCCTCCATGTTGAGTCTGAGACCCTCACCAACAAATTCAGGAGTTCTTTTCTTATCAGAAAGATCAGAGTGAGTTTTCCAATCTACCATACCTTCGTGATCACCAATAAACTCATCATCCAACTCTTTTCAAATCATCTGCATTGTCCTTAGATTGACAACCAAACACTCTGAAATGTTCATATTTGAGCTTCCGGTATGAATGCGAAGCAATACAGCATGCCATTTCCAAATTTCTGGTGGAGTGAATTATGTCATGGTGCTCCTTTTCTCACAGACGGTGCACAACTGACCCCACTATATATACTATGTAGTCAACAAAATCAAAAACAAACAACACACCTGCGTAAAATTAAAAATATAAAATGGCAACAATTTACCCATCACACCCAAACCTAGTCTCTCTTTTATATGACTTTGTTTTACAATTCCAACAGTATCAAAATTAACAACATGTAATAATGTAAGTATATTACACAAATGAACAAT
This sequence comes from Acanthosepion pharaonis, assembly GCA_903632075.3. Lineage (NCBI taxonomy): Eukaryota > Metazoa > Mollusca > Cephalopoda > Sepiida > Sepiidae > Acanthosepion > Acanthosepion pharaonis. The sequence continues at coordinate 511,213 of CAHIKZ030004155.1, read as the reverse complement.
TCATTAAAGCAATTATTTTTCATATGAGAAATTCTATACCTTCATTGTTATACTAACACTTCAATAAATTTTTTTTATTGTTTAATTGATAAAATACATATCTCTTATTAAAAAGAAACAGATTTCAAGATTTCAAATAAATATTCCAAGTTACAAGTATTATCTAGTTTGTTCTAAAAGAAAAAATGGGAGTCGCTAGACAAATAATTTACCTTGAGTTCCGCTAAAGATTCAGAAATAGCCTGGTGGCAAGAAATCTGTTCTTGAACAATGTCCACGGATTTGCCCATCAGTTGAGAGAATTCCTCACGCAGAGGAGGAAGTAGGGATGAACGAGTCACAACCATCATTAAACCATCAACCTTAAATAAATATTAAAGAAAATGACATGCAAGCATTACAGTAGAATATCTTTTGCAAGAAGAAAGCATTCTGAAATTGAAATAAATAATTTCTATTCCTTATTTGCACTCTGATTATTGTCCTCTTCTCTGTTGTAATTATCACACTGTTTCAATTGTTGTGCAGGTGTACAAATTCTTTTGAAAACATTCAATAAGAAGATAAAAAAGAAAAAGGAATGAGATCTATTTAATATATACAGTGAGATGATCCAAAGACAACTTGATCTACTCAGAATTATTACCAGAAGACATGATCTCTAACACAGATGTGAGTGTTTTTTTCTTTATATTGTTTTTGGTTACCAGGTGTACCCTGTATCTGTCCACACACACTTGTGTGTGTGTGTGTGTTTTTATAATTCATTAAAATTTAAATTAATTTCTAAATAAGAACTCAAATTCTCATTTTCTTCCTTTATCCATTTGCACTAAAACCATTATTTCATTAAGTAATGCAAAAACTTGGCTATGGTTTCAATTTAGAAACTATTCAGTTTTCTAAAATAGGAAGAAAAAATGTAATAGAGCTGTGTTTTCTCTCATGAGACATTTTTTTCATTTACTCACAGAATACAAATTATGCAAATTGCTTATTCCCCTAATATATCTTGAATTTAAAATTAAAAAATATTAAAATCCCACATGGCTTGTTAAAAATATTATTTTATACTTCTTAATAATATACTTACACTTTTGAAAACTATAAAATAATACACAGCAACCAAAAGCAAATTTACAACTCACAAGTAAAGCATATGATAGAAACTCCTACATGTTTTTTTGTTTTTTTTTAACTGATATTCCAAGTTTGGATTCTAGATCAGAGTTGCACATTATTTTCTATAGTTCTTTTCTTTCATTCTGCTTTATTTTTCTCCAAAATCTCTAGTCTATTCTTTCTGTTGATTGTTGGTTTAAACAAAACAAAAACAAAAAAAGAGGTCCAATAATGGTTATTTCATTAAATGTCATGAACCAGCAGTCTAAAGTCATCAGAACATGTTTTTATCTCAGACATTTGTAATTCTCAGGCTAAATGGCAAAATTGTCTTTTTTTATATTCATCAACACTCTGCCAGTGGCATGATGCGATATCCTCTTGTTAATTAATCACTCCATGTATGCAATATTAAGTCAACCCTAATACTAAATTGGATGCATCGCCATTTCCTTAGAAAAATAATAAATATATTAAGAAATATTTTTAAAAATGAAAAATATATACTTAAAAATTACAAACTGCATTCAACCAGAAAAGCAAAGTGTAAAAAAGATACAATTTGAGGATTGAAGAAATTTTTCAATTTTAACAGTAAATTTCCCTTCCTGTCAAATTATAAAAAAAAAAAAAAAAAAAAAAAAAAAAAAGTTAGCATCTTTCTCAAAAATTTGTTTACTTACTGCAATATGAGACAAAGCAATAGCTGTTTGTGCAGTGGCATCCACAGGAACGATTGGCTCTTCCCACAACAGACTGTCTTGTTCATCATCACATTGCATCATCAATAGATAACCTTTGTCATGTCCATCATACTGACTATATGATTCTTGTTGGGGTGAATAATCCTCTTTGCCACAAGTGACATTCAGCAATTGCAAGATAAGGCGCTTTTCTGACAAGATTCTCTCGGGAATAAAAATCATATAACCAAGTTTGGGAGGAACAGTCACCTGGAATTAATAATAAAAATAAAAATTTTTTTAAAAAAAATCAGTATTTAACTAATGTTTATTATTTTCCTAACTATCAGTAAAATATATGAAAAAAATGAATTTAAGCCATTATGATAGCATTTTTTTTCTTCACTAAAAATTTAAATCACATGATTATATGCTGAAGAAATGGATTCATCTCAAATTTTTCTTATCAAGTACATTGTTTCTTAAATATCTCTATTAAGACAAACAAAAATCTTTAGAAAAGACTCTCTGGAATATGATATCAACAGAAAAACTCAAAATACATTTATGCCATTTTAAAAAACACAGTAAATTAAGCAGCGCTTATTTTGATTAACGTATTACTTAGAACGATTACTTCGCTACTTATGTAAAAACAATCTTAGTTGGCAATACTATAAGTGACAGGTGACCATAAAAAGACACTGTTGATTATTTACAGCTAATTTGTTTAAATAATGCACTAGTTATTGTTATGTGGCAATAAATGTAAGTAATATAATGCACTAATGTAGATAACCAAGTAATTGTTTTAAGTTTTCGGTGTGTGTGTGTGTGTGTGTGTGTGTGTGTGTGTGTGTGAGAGAGAGAGATACAAAAACCTTTATAAATGGCAACTTATGACTCCCAAAGAGTGTCAACTGACTGGAAATTTAAACAAATACACACAAAAGATCATGAAAATTTAATCCAAGATCAAAAAGGTTGTTTAAATCTCAAGTTTCATAATTGTAACAATCTACTTAACCCTCTAGAGATTGAATTTCTAAATTTTACTATTGCTAAGATGAATTTAAATTTAAAATAATTTTGTGAGTTATTTAATTTAAGATACTATATGTGGTATAGAGAGGTTAAGATTATGCTCAGGTGATATGTTAAGAGATCTTGCTTATGAATATCTGATTTTGGTTACTTCCAAGAAAACTGAATGCAATAAAATATTTACAAGTCTTTGGATAGTCTGACCTGGTTTAAGAGTAACTAATTTAAGGAGTAATTAACTCTTCTAGAAACAATTTATTATACCTATCATTGTTAAGCATCAGCAGACTACTCTTCTGGTTGCTGTGCTTGTATGCACTGTGATTATGGCTCTCCATAACTTCCTGCCTTTTCTTATTCTAAGTAACTTAACTCATTACCACTCTTTTTTCCCTGTTGTCATCCATTTACATAAACACGAGATAGGTTTACTTGCTGTTAACCACCACCCTCGGCTTCTCTTGCCTTCAAGCAAGTCCAGAGTTTTAATTTCTTTAGACACTCTTTCCTCATTATGTGTTTTAAAAGTTTTAACTATCTCTTTTTGATTGTGATTATAAGAGCCCTTTTACTTTTTATTTTCTTTAAAACTTCTTCATTGCTCATATATTCAGTCTATAATATTCTTATCATCCATTGGTAGGACCACATCTATCACTTCAAGTCTCTTCTTCTTCTGTGAAGAAGTTGTTCAGCATTCACTGCCACATAGGAGATTCAACTCTATTTTCTTTGTTTTTTCTAATGAAATTTTCCTTTCTCTTATTGCTTTGCTTAGGTGCATCTTTGGATTTCTATGTTACATTTTCTGTATTCTATTGCTACACTACTCAAATTTTTGTACTTGGTTTATCATAACAACCCCAATATGTAGCTCACATCTTGAATGGTCACTTTTTCATTGTCTTACAGTTAATAGTTAGTCCTTTCTTCTTGCTTTCCATTACTTCTTGTCTAAGAGTTTTTTCAATTTTTTTGTGAGTCTGCCATCAACACAGTTTCATCTGAATACATTATGTCTGCTGATAAAAATTATGAGTTGATTTAGTTCTCTTTTGGATCATCTTGCTGTATACGTTAAATAGAGTTTAAGTGAAAATGCATCTTGGTTTCACTACTTTTTTTTAATTTTTGTGCAATCACTGAACTTGTTCTTGATCTACATGTGCAAGCTGTTTGTTCCCAGGATTACCTGAACATCTTTGCTAGGTAAACTAAGATTTTCCAATATTTCAAGTAGGTCTTTCTTGAAAATTGACATAAATCTGAACTACTTCGAATCCTTTTTTTAAATAGCTTAGCCTGATCTAGACTTACTTATTGATGTCATGGCGTCCAATTTGTTCAGAAATATCTAAACTGTCTATACAACCATCTTCTTAGATCAATTATGAACACTCTAGTTCTCAAAGAGGACAATTGTTCATGAGATCTTGTGAAATTACAAAGAAAGAACTGTACCAAATAACATATCACATCACATGAAGATTTTCACTAACAATAAGTAAAATGGATATCACATGTAACTTGGAGAAAATATGGACATAATCAAGATGTTAACTTTTCACACTACTTCAAACAAATGGTTAGGAAGGAAATCCCCATTAATTAGTAGAGGTGGATTTGAGAAAGCAACTTTCCTGAGAAATATTCTATAAATGTCAACCAAAAGTAACACTAACAGTTTGGTCAATGAATGTTGAATTTCTGTATAAAAAAAAAACAGCTAATCTCACTATTACCATTTTCTCCATAATAAACATTGGCTTCATATATTTCATTTTTGATAAGTTCTATGTTCAAGTTGAACATATTAAAGAAAAAAAAAAATTCTCATTCACCAGGTATCAAGATACTATTCAGTCAGTTATGTGCCATACGTAATACGCACTTAGGCGATCATGTATCTTTTGATACATGACTGACGAGGCAGATTTTTTCCCCACAGTAGGTTGCTATTTTTTCTGCGGTAGACCAGTTGCCATCCAAGGTTACAGAACCCAGTCTGTCCTACTATTTACCCATAGCTGGGTGAGAAGAGGATTCATACCTTTCCCAAGGGTATTAGCAAATGTAATGGATTTGACTGGATTTCAAACTCGGCTCTCTGATTCTTCTGTCCAAGCCACTATCCATTACTCCACCATTACAATGGCAAAAAAAAAAAAAAAAAAAAAAAGTTGTTACAAATCAAAACAAGTGATGAAAAGCCTTAAAACTTACCATGATATGTTTTGTTTGTTTCAGTTTTTGTAATAGCTCTACAGTAGAAATGTTGATTTTAAAAGCAGCAGCAATTTCAAGATCCTAATAAAAAAGAAAAAAAATTTTTTCAAAATGTACAAAACTAAGAAAGTGAAAACTAAAATATACATAAAAAAAAAAAAATTAATGATAAATATCAATATTACTTTTCTTAACATTTTAGCAAAGCCCAAAGCTTTTGATGATCTTTCTCTTCCTTCACGGAAAAGGTTTTTGAAATCTCGAAATGTCTGCTGAATACGATGTCTGAAAAACAAAACCCCAATAAATAAAAGTTAATTTCAGGAAAATTCGGATGTGTGTATTAGCAAAGAAAAGTAAAACATTTAATTGAAGTTGAGAAAAAAATCATATTTGTATTCTTGATAAAATTAGCAGTTTAATCATGGAACTCTAGTTAAAAATTCAACTTTTGTTAGATAACATTTTTTTTTTACAAAAAATATTACAAAAATTAAAATATTATGGAAATAAAATTTAAAGTAGGGGTTGGCAAACTATGACCCATGGACTGCATCAGGCCTGTGGTGGATTTCAGTGCAGTCTACAAAAGTATTTCAAAGAAAAAAAATTTTTGTGCATTATTCGATTTTTATCTAATCAATTTTTCTTTTCTTGATTTTAGTTAATGCCCAATGGAAAAATAAATGACAAATATATGGCAATTCATTAACTTCATAAAAATATTTCCAAATTTGTAAAGACAACAAGGTTACTAACTCATTTTGCACTAGCCAACACAAATTAGGTCAGTGTATTCAGTTTTACTGTATGACGCTTAAGAGTCATGATTCTTATCACTTCCAATCTATCAGTTACTGATTACTGGTTACTATTAACTGTCAATACTAAAAAGATTGTTTTTTTTGTATGCTCATTATTCAAGTATTTTTTGCTACCTGCGGGTCCACCATGAACTGACCAAACAACACATGTGGCCCTCTGAAAAAATAAAATAGTTTGCCCACCCCTGATTTAAAGTAGAGCCCATTTTTAATAATAGAGAATGAATAAAATATCATTTTACCTCAATTTAGAAACTTTATCTTTGCTATAAATATCCTCATCAGTTTTATCACCACTGCTATCATCTGCTGATTTTTCACAAGTTCCTTTCAGTATTTGTGAATCATTTCTGTTGTACTTTTTTGGTCTGGATTTTCTGTTTTCACTCTTTTCTTTACTTTCCAATTCTCCCTGATTATTTTTACTGTCTTCATTATTTTCATTAGAGTTTTTCTCTTCTTCATTCTCGTATTCTTCATTGTCTTGTGTGTAGAATTCATCTATACCACTATCCAAAAAGTCCATTATGGAAGCAAGTAAACTACTTGCCATTGCACTAAAACACAACAAATTTGTATTTATTAATCTTGATAATAAATATAAAAACATGACTGAGGCTCAAAATTATTTTGAAGTAATGCTCAGTTTAGCATTGGGAAAATCGTATGCTAAAATAAAACTCTTGTAAAATTATTTATTTGTTTTAATTTATAAAAATTAGAAAAAAAAGAAAAAAAAAAAAAAAAGAAATTTTTGTGTGTTCTAATTTATATTGATTTTGTGTTCAAAGCTAGAATCAAATGTAAATCACATAAAAAATACATTTATTCTTTTAAGAAAAGAAGTTAGACTGTTTAGTCATCAACATTTTAAAATACAAAAATTCACCTGAATCGTTTGCCTGCTTCTGCTTCTCCTCCAATCACATGAGGACAAATAATTTTAGTAAAAGCCCACTCTTCTTCTAAAGTGTTTTTTAAACTGTGTGAAGCATCTGGAAGGTTCTGCAAGTTACTCATCCAATGTTGTAAGTAATTGAAGTAAACCTGTTATAACAAAAAATATATAAAATACTCAACAAAATAATAAAAAATTGTTGTATATAAATAAATATCAATACAAGTTGTTCATTTCATGATTTTAGCTGTAGTTAAGATTTAATTGCAAATTGGTTTTGTCATCTTTCACAAATATATGCAAATAATAAAATGCATTTTTACATATTCCCACAGGGCCAAATTTTGCAGGGGAGGAGGATTGCAGGAACATACAGATTTTAAAAAGAAAACATTATTGATATCTATTGTTCATTTGTATTTATTGCAATATAGACAGAACAAAATAATTGACAATTTGAAGATTCCAATGAAAAATTTGGGAAATAATTGAATGTTAAGTTTAGTGCTTCCAAAGATTTCTGCACACCAAACACTAATTTACAATTTGCACACTATATACTAATTTAAAATCCTTTAGAATTTTTTTTACCTAGGCTATTAGTAATAGATATTATGAGTGCTCAATTTTATTTGAAGAAACATGCTTCTAAATTATCATGAAATGAAAAGAAAAATATCATCTTAAATGCAACATTATTTATCTACTTTTCAGTAAATAAAAACTGAAATTTGATTTAAATCTCCATGAAGAAAAATGCATATACAAGTTTCAATTTATATGATGAGATAAGTTCACAAAAGCAGGTAAAAAAAAAAAAAAAAAAAAAAAAATAAATAAATTTGCTTTGACATCTGGGAAAATTTTCCCTCCACATAAATTCCTTTATACAAGATATGAATAAATCTTGGCTTGTGTCACTTTGGTTTTGTAGCTTTCCAGTCATTTTTAGCTTTATTTTGTGTCATCACCCAAAATAATTCTTGTATAATAAACACTGAATAAAAAGTATAAAAGATTTTCACTACAAAATCATTTTGTTTATGTCCCTTTGATATGCCAACATTAAAGCTCATTAGAACATCTCCCTTCAGTCATTATCAGAATGTTTATGGCATCATTTCTATACAGTTTAGCTTCATCCTGACATTTTATTAATATAACATATTTTATTCAAATACTGTATAAAATCAGGTATAGTGTGAGTTTTTATGATCATTTTTTTTTTGTTTTTTTTTTTTACACAAAAAAATGGTAGGGAGCACAGGTAATTTTTTGAAGAGATTAAAAATCATGCATTTTCAGTGATCACTATACACAGGTAAATTTTCTCTAGGGGGTTAAAATTCATGCAAAAAATTCAGGGTTTGCACTATACATGGTCAGCTTATACACAAATATATACAGTATATGTATACTCTATACAAATGGCATAGAATTTGTTTTAGTCAATTAAGGGCCACAAAACTTAATACCTGAAGATAATATTAAATTTAAAGTATACATTATTTATAAATATATAATATTTTAAGAAATATTATCCATTATATTAACTTCTTGAACCCAAAAGGAGAAAACGTTCAAAGGAAGCAGTTAAAAGTGTAAACAGAGATATATACATAAATAAATGTCTATAGCCTAATGAAAGAAGCATTTAATTTAAACAATACTTTTTAAATATAATTTTGTGATGAATACAAGTCACAAAAATTGAACATAAGTGAGTAAAAATTTCTGATCTAGATTTAGCAAATAAGCCAGACATTTTGATCTATCCATGTAAAATATACTTAAACTTTGCAATAAGTGAATAATTCAATTTATTTAAAAAAAAAAAAAAACAGCAGAAAAAAAAATATATGCTAAAGGATGAAGAGGAGTGTAAGAGAGAGAGAGAGAGAGAGAGAGAGAGAGAGAAAAGATCAGAGACAGAGTGAAGGATACTTACTCCTAACATTTCTTTCATATATTCATCAAATTTCTCAAGATCCATGACTTCATCAGCTTCATTAGTATCAGCATCCCAGACAACAGTAGAAACCATTTTTTGATAGAACTGCTTCATGTAGATGCCACCACGTAAAACATCTTTACATTCACGTATTAACTGAAATTGCCATCAAATATATATTTAAGTGAAAAAAAAAAAAAAAAAAACTGGGGAAATTTTTTTAAATTTACAAGAAAAATATTTGAAACAAAATCCATTTGTTATTTAAGCATAATTACCAATATAAGCCTCTAGACAAATAAAGAAAAAAATAATCAAAGACCAAACTTTTTTTTTAAAAGCCATGCCCTTTCAGGACGTAAGTGATCATGTCTCTCCACACACTCCTTTTTATCTGTGAATTGCTATGACTAAGATAGTGCTCACCATAGTTTCGAATTCAGAGTAGTCATCAGCCTACAATGGATACTGTTCAAAGTTAGAGAGCCCAGTCTACTCTACTATTTAACCTACAGCTGGGGTGAGAAGTGTTGGATTCATATCTTTCCCCAGGAGAATTAGTGCAAATGTTAACAGAACAGACTTGGCTAGAATTTCAATTTGGCTCACTGATTATAATTTGTAAATTATCAAAAATATCACTTTTCAAAAATTTTCATTTTTTTCATCTTCATAGTATACTATTTTTTTTTAAATCATTAATTTCCTGGAAGAAATCTAACACTAGTGCCCAGTTTAAAAAACAAAGAAATAGGTAACTGGCTAAAACTTTTTTCACATCACATGATTAAACTCAGAATATTATTGGTTTTGGGGTTTGTCTAGTACTGATATTTTGAAATACAAAAGTTTAATTTAGAATTGCACCTAAAAAACAAAAAGTTTTACACTTTATTCTATATCCATTTAAAAATAAAAATATCTTAATTCTTAATGTTCCTTTAATAAATCTGGCAAAAACAAAAAGATAAGAACCAAGTGATCTCAAGCAAATCAAGCACAATATCCTCTTATGGGTTTTAATTATCCAACACAAAAAAAAGCCACTTTTTAATTTCATTTATTTGCATTGTTCTCAGTTGAGTATTTCCTTTAAATTAGAAGACCCATATTTTCAATTAGAACAATATCTTAAGATCATGATTCTTTTTTTTTTTTCAAGTCACTATTACTTTATTTTCTCACATTATTTAGAAAATGATCTTTAGTATAGTTTTTTTTTTTTTTGACGTTAATAACTCTGCAGCCTAATGAAGAAAAACATTTATTTTACACAACAAATATTTTTCAGTAATCTATTTCCATTGGTACATATTAATTACATAGGTTGAACATAATAAATGTCAGCTAATTACTTGACAGGCTATGAACTTATTGATCCACTTTGTAAATCCAGTAAAAATGATTTTACTCCAAAAATTTCAATTCATTAAAGCTCTTTGAAATTCAAGGCTATGTTTTTATGAAAACTATTAAACAGAAGGCAATTTTTTGTAAATGGAACAGTGTCTTGAAAGAATCTCTGCTTGAGATTGTCTGGTAGATCAGATTTTCAGATTACATCCATTTTATTTAAGGTGGCTGAGTTTATCTATGTGAATTTTCAATTCCTTTTCAGTAGAATTTATCTCACTTCCTAGGTATGTAAAAGATTCAGCAGATTTTATTGTTTCACTTGAGACAGTTTGTATTGAGCCTTGCTGAGTGAAGCCTATGAATTCAGATTTAAAGGCATTGACAGAGTTCAAGATCATTGACTGCATTTTCTAGATGATGCAGGATAACTGTGGCATTAGTAATGGCGTCTGCAAATATAGCCAGGTTATCTGCCTAGTCAATATCTGTTAACATTTTTGCAGGACAATGATGTTTGTTGAGGGAAGTTCTCAATATGTAGTCAAGAGTGATAACAAAGAGAAAAGATGCAAGGGTGTCACTCTGAAGGACTCCTGCTTTGATGCTGAAGAAGCTAGTATCTCTGTCTGGGGATCTAACCAAAGATTTAGTATTTTTGCATAGCATCATTATGGCAGTTACTGTCTTGGAGGGTGGGGGCATATGCCAAAAGGAGCTTCTCCATTTTTCCCCTATGTTCAGAATCAAAGGCTTTAGAAAAATCTACAAAAAGTAAGGCAGCCTGTAGATTCTTTGTCCTGATGCCCTCAATAATCTGTCCAATAGTCAGGATTTGTCCAAGAGTTGATTTATTTTTTCAAAAGCCAAATTGATTTTTTTGGAGCATCTTCTCTACTTCCAGCTGTATTTTGTTGAGAAGCATGTGTTGTAAATTTTTGCCACAATGGAGGCAAGTGTGATTCCACTATAATTTTTTGATGATCTTAGATCCCCTTTCTTTGGAAAAGGAAGTATGCAGCCTTCTCTCCATTGTCTCCATTATATGTGGCACTACAGAATTAGAGCAGAATACCATTGAAATTTTGAATCTTCCAGACTTCCGGAGGAATGTTATCAGCTGCTTTCTTATTTTTGGTGTTTTTTAAAGCAATTTCTGCATCTGTAAAGTTTCCAGGTTTAATGTCAAGAGGACGTTCAATGATTTGCTCAATCTCAGTATCTAAAATGTCAGATACATCTCCCAAGAGATTTTTAAAATAGTCTTGCCATTTGTTCAGCCTGATTATTGGCCTTTATCTTAGTTTTCCAAACAGATTGTTTGTTGGCAGTAATATAGTTGATGAGCCACATTTTTTCCTGGACGTATTCAGCTTGATGATCTTCATAAGAGTTCTTGAGTTAAGCAAATGCTTCATTGAAATCTCGATAGAGAGAAATTATAATGTTAATATTAGCTGTTTCCTTATAAGGAAACATTCAGCATTCATTGACAGAGCATTTAGTGTTGCTGTTGGTTGAAATTTATAAAATTATTCTCTCAAAACAATTTTTTTCAGGAAAATAGATTTTCCAAGTCCAATAGCAGTTAATGCACTTACATTCATTGATTTGGACTTCCTTCCTTGCTTTTTGTTTGTGGAATGTCAACATCTTGATTATGTCATTATTTTCTCTTCATTTCACATGTGCTATCCATTTTAGTTGTTGCTGCTGTAGAGAGTCCTCAAGTGATGTGGTTTCTGTTATCTGGTACAGTTCTGTTTGTGATTCTGTAATACCAGTTCGAGGAAGGATAGTCCTCACTGAGACTTACATGCTTCAATTGCTCAAAGCCATTTTTAACCATTAATCATGGGAAAGCAGTTGTATAGAGCTGACAGTTTAAGATATTTCTGAATGTGTTTGATGCCATACATAGATCCACATAAAAGTTTCAATCTGACGAGACTACTCGAGACAAAGGAAGAAAACAACAAATGGTTAAAAAAAAAAAAGAAAAAAAAAAAAAAAGAACTCACCTGGCGCACACTGAGAGCTGATGGTTCTCCTGCAGGTCGCTGTTCAAGACGTAATCGGAAGCATTCATACACAACATCAAGAAGAACACGCAACAGAAACAAGAAACTTGGGCAAAATGAAGGCAAGCCCATTTCTTGGAACTGTTTACTCCTTGTTCCATGGTCTATGAGGCTGGTACTACGTCTAAGATCAGGTTGGTTTGAAGTTGTCAAAGGCGAAGGCGTCAAGTGTTGCGATGACAAGTTCTGACCATCACTGAAATTCTGTAAGCAATAAAATTTAAAAATTAAGATTAAATAAATAAAAATGCTATAAAGTCAAACAGAGGCATTAAAAAAAAAATAAGCAAATAAAAATTTGAAATATGACTTGGGAAAATTTCTTTTTTTTTTGTTTTTACCAGTCACCCACCTACCACATGGCTTAAGATGTAGTTGTTTGTCAAAATTAAAAGTAGTAAATGTTTACTGGAAAATTCTAATGAAATTGCCAGAAAGAAAACTATCCTACAATCTTTCGCTATGCAGATTTACAAAGTAAATAAACATTGTAAGAGGAAACAAAAAAAAAAAACAAAGCTGAAATTCAAAATTTTATTAGAGCTTTAAAAAAAAAAAAAAAAAAAAAAAAAATTACCCACAGTAATGTTGTGAATTGAAAATATATAAAAGAAATGAAAAGGGCTAACTGGTTATATAACTCATTGCTCTTCAGTTGCTCAACCAAAATTTAAATATGTGCATAATGCTTACAGAGGGGATTGATGCTGTGTCTAAATGTAATCTGTCTGTGATTTTACTGTCAATTCTCTAATAGTGTGTATAGGAAAGGGATGGATTTCTTTTATTTATTAACCCGACAAATTTTTATTACTTAATTATTTTTAGTGGCTACTCATATTTGAGTAGATATATATCACCTGAAGAAGGCTGGAGCATAAAACAGCCAAAATAGTATGCCACTTTGCTTGGTCATTGATGCACTCTGTAGTTGAGAGATCCGAAACACATTGGATCTAATGATAGTTTCCCCCCTAGAGGAATGCAGGTTCAATTCCTGCTGGAGAACACATTTTTTCTAAAAAGAACTCTTGAATATTCAGGCAGATAGGTGAAAATAAATAAATATACTGTTTAATAAATAAACAGAGTGTCTACTCTAATACAAGTATCCAATAAAAATAATGTTTAAGTAATATTTGTGTGTGTGTGTGTGTGTGTTTAACCATCCACTTTTTGAGTCGTTGTGCACATCAAAAAAAAAAATAAAAAAAAAGTAAAGAGGAAGTCATGTAACTCAATGAACCTTGAAGATCCCATAACAAAATATCTGCAAATAAGAAGTTGCAAAAAATACATCATACTTCTTAATTGGGAGATATTTCATTAATTTTTTGGATCAAGAAAAACTCTTGATGTGTTTAACCTTTGTCTTTATAATATTTAAAGCGAGCAAAATCTTTTAAAAAAAAACATTAAAAAATTTCTAATTTCCTGTACATGATTTATAAATGTCTGTTTATTCATACTTCTGTTGGATTTTTCTATAGACAAGTAAAATCCTTTCACATTTTTATTTCATTTTAAAAAAGGTTATCACCCACTATCTTCAAGAAGATAGTGACAGGTTATAGAGATAAAGATAATATTGAAATAATGGAAAATTTATTGATTTTCAAATTTAGGCAACAAATATATTCCAGTATTCAATATCACAAATGTATGCTGGTACTATAAAGTGACTGATATCATTGTTTAATCATTATTGCTTATCAGAGACATATTTTTATTTATTTATTTTTTTTTTTACATAATGGAGTTACCAAGTGTCATATCAAACAGCAAGACAACTGATCCAACTTAAATTATGGAACTACCTTGTAGATGAACATTCTCCCATCATTGCTAATGGCTAGTTATTGTTTGAACCCTGACCCTGTTGTTCAAGGCAGGAAGGCTCTCTCCAATTCAAAGGTTAGGACAAAACAATCTCCCTTTCTTCCATTTGTCTTTATGTCAAAGATAAGTTTTGTACTCTTAGGTGCCTAATACAAGGGAGAGTTGTAATTGTCAGTAATCAGAATTTTCAATTCTTCTCAATATGCAACAACCAGAGGAAGGCCAGAAAATCATTTAAAGGGTCAAAAAGTGCAAATAATAAACAGGATGGCTATAATAAGCTCAGGGAGTATTGAAAAACAATTTATTATTTTATATATATATATATATATATATATATATATATATACACATACACACACACACACTATTAGGCACCTAGAGTAAGTATTTATGTGACTGACTGGAAAAGTTACTAACACATTTCTTCCTATTAGCACCAAAAATCAGTATAAAAAAACAATCAAGGTAATCTAAGGTTTGTAATAAAATTAGTTGCGTTTTGATTATTTTTAACAAAAACTTTTTTTATGTACTGTTTCAAGACAAATGCCATAGGTAAATTACTACACTTTGGTATAGAAAAACTGAAATTAGACAGTGGTCAGTGGCAAAAATATAGATGTACAAAACATGAATACATAAAAACTCTTTAACATTTTTTTTCAATAGTGCAGAAAATTTGAAATACAAAAAAAAGTCATCATCGTCAAATATAAAATCTCAAAATTTAATGACCATCTGTAGTTTCTAATACTGAACGAGTTATCATCCATTTGCACATTTTTATTAACATTGCAGTCATTTGCCACTGAGAGAGAAACAAATTTTCTTATTGAAAGAACATGCATACTTACACCAATTCAAACTGACCCTTTTTTTTTATATATCAGACATTTACAATACATACTGGACAAAGTTCTTCATAGAGACTAAAATAGCCACTACTTACTGAGATATCTCTCAAAAAAATAAAAATAATATAAATCTTTTTTTTTAAATCCAGTTGCAAGTGATTAAAAACGAAAAATATATATATATATATATATATATATATATATATATATATATATATATATAGAGAGAGAGAGAGAGAGAGATATTGTTGTCAGCATCCACCCATCTCGAGAGATGATGGAGTAGCGCGGTGCACTACGAGCCTGGGCGGGATATATGGAGAACTATAGGGCTGCCCAGACGTCTAGTTCCCCCTCTCGGCCTTGCTAGCAGAGTCCAAAGGAGAGGATAAACCAATACAATTTGGTACCGGTGCGGCTGCAGGAGTTGCCAGAAGGTAGCACAAAGTGCCATCCATCCGCCTTAGGGGCTCCACTCCGGGTTTGAATTCAGAGTTGTCCTTCTCCTAGACCAGTTTCCATCCAAGACTATAGAACCCAGTCTGTCCTACTATTTACCCATAGTTGGAGGGAGAAGAAGAGGATTCACACCTTTCTCAAGGGTATTAGCACGTAAGTAAATGTAATGGTCTCAATTGGAATTCGAACTAAACTCTCCAATTCCTCAATCCAAGCTGCTATCCATTACTCCACCATGCTTCATATATATATATATATATATATATATATATATATATATATAAAATATGAAAAAAAAGACCACTTTAAGGTACCATTACAATAATTTATTTCACCAAAATCCTTTTTGAAGGACTCCGGATCATCAAGTAACACTTCCAACAATGAAATGAAAGGAAAAATGGGATTAGAAATTAAGTCACTCCCCTTACCCCAATATAAAACATGCTTAAGAGAAATATGAAATTTACCCCTCTCTATAATCTACCTTGTCTCATTAACTACAACTATCACTCTCCCTGTTAAATTACAAAAATTACACTACCCATCAATTTCTAATCCCATTTTTCCTTTCATTTCGTTGTTGGAAGTGTTACCTGATGATCCGGAGTCCTTCAAAAAGGATTTTGGTGAAATAAATTATTGTAATGGTACCTTAAAGTGGTCTGTTTTTTCATTAAATATTAGCTCTGGATTCACACTGAGCTCTCAGGATTTCATCCTCTCTGGAATTACCCATTCGGTTTACCAAGTTCTTCGTAACTTAACTATATATATAAATACAAAATTTGTCATTTAGCTAATTGATGTTATATTCAGCACCCCGACTTCAGAATTTAGCAGACGAACCTTTGAGTACTCTTTCAGTCCACTTGATGTATCACCAATTATCGATATTCTCATTTTTGTCTTTATATATATATATATATATATATATATATATATATATATATATATATATATATATATATATGTGTTGTATTTATGTTTGCTGAAATTGTTTCTTGGTAATTAAAATTTGGGTGTTGTACAAGAAGAAAGTAAATAGGAAAATGTAATCAGAACAAAGTCACTCAAAAATTATTGTGATGAGGGAGGGGGGGGTCCTTGATCAATTAATGTTAAAAACAGCATTGAAAATACTATCATTTTACACACACACATTTTCTAAAATATTTTATTTGCATACTTGTATATGAAAAAAAAAAAAAAAAAAAAAATGAAGGACAACATAAAGGGTGATGGTGATTGTGGTGATGATCATACTCACGGACGTTAAAGAAGCTGAAGACAAATTATTTTGGGGAGGCATCCGCAGAGACTCCTCAGCTCTACGAAGAGAACCATCCAAAAGATCTAGTAACCTTTTCATCAGTTTATGCATGCCCATCTTTTTTAAACTACGATCAACATAGCTGTGGTAAAACGATGTCTTGGGGCATAACTCATCAGATGAGTCAACATCATAACAAGTGTAAGAGTAACTTTGGTATGAGATGCTGCATGAAAATTTGGAAAGTGTATTTAAAGGTGGGGCTATAGGGTTTGTAGTTGGAGAAGGGCTTGCTGACCGAGAAGATCGTTCACTGTCACTTAAATTAAACTTCACTTCAGGTCGTGGGAGAGTTAAAACAGTTGTGGGTGGATGCAACGATGAAGACGATGTGGAAGTGGATAAGGATGTTTCAGACGAATGTTCATCACCTGAAGGTGGAACATTATCATCAGTTGATTTGTTCTCCGCAATGTCTGATAAAGAGCTAAAATCGGTTGTCTCAGCTCCTCTCCAAGACTGATTAATTGCCCAATCACTTTCATAGCTACCAAGAAGTAACTTTTCAATGTCTTTATCTTCTCCTAACCATGGCCAATCTGTCAACTCATTTTGATTTTGCTGTAGTACTCGTCCAAGTAACCTGATTTTATGACATAGTTCTCTGGTTATACTCAGCCAAAGGCACAATGACTTCACTCTGTACACAAAGTCTTCTCGATTATAAAGGCTGTGAGCGAAACCCAATGCCTTTGTTGTAGAATACTGCCTCTCACAAAAGTCCAACTTGTCTAATAATTCACTGACATGTTTCAGAGCATATTTCTGAGCACTAACTATTTCAGGTGTTAGTGTAAAAATATAATGACTACGTTGGGTGGTTTCTTTGGGAACACTATTAGAAAGACCAGTTTCAGTAGAATCAGTGCTAGTCTCTGAATCAGTGCTACCCTTAAGATTAAAATTCATGATTTCATTGAGAATTCCTGGAATTTTTTCTCTATTTCGTGTCAAAATTTCATCCTGCTGTGTCAATGTAACATTATTGTACCATGCTTGAATGTTACGCCAGATCAATTCATTGCACCTTTTTTGATGTTCCTGTTCTACTAATTCATTGCTGTTGGAAAACCTACCCAGCCGAATGAGTGTGGAAAAGTTTTCATGGAATTCTTTTAAGTTTGTCGGCTTTATAAGGTAAGGAGGACGAGCTTGATAGGAAAATCTGGAGTTACTGTGTTTCAACTTCTGTCCACTAATGGAATCCATTTTCTTCTTAAGGGCCCGTGTGTCTCTTTTTCTTTTACTTTCATGAAGAGTGTCAGGATCCATACATTCATCAGAGTCAGTGTGGCTGAGATTGCAGTGAGATGTATTGTGCTGTTGTTTGAAGATTTCCGCAGGAAACCTTGGTTGACGCTTCTTGCGGCTTTTCTCTTTTTTCCTAACTGCTGGTTCTGGAGTCAAGTCTTGAGGATTTATAAGGAAACATTTTAATTCCAATTCAGTGGAATTAAGCCTTTCATCATCAGCTGGTTCATCAACTTTGGTGCTGATGTACCTGAAATAAATACATGGATGGCTTTGAGTTACTAAATCAAAGAGAAAAATCTAATTAAAAATTTTACAATTCCTTCACATGGAACATGCAAATTGGATATAACTAACAATTTGAACATCAAAACAAATAAATTTGAAAATATGAAAAAAAAGAAAAAATGTCACATGTGAAAATGTTTCTATCTTACAGAAGATTTTTTTTCTGTCCATGTGTTTTTAAATCTAAATATTCAGGTATAACAGAAATAGCAAAAAGTAGTGAAAGTGCTAAAAATGAAACCACTAAACAGACAAAAATTTATGTAAATGAACTGACAGTTAACTAGTTAGCTCATTGTTTAAAAAAAAAAAAAAAAAAAAGAAGCACACTACAGTTTGAAGTTATCTTCAGGATGTACTATAAAAATAAATTTTAAAAACCTTGTAAAATTCATTGTCACTTTATTTGTGGATTGCCTTAGTGTGGAAAAAAAGCCAACAACCAAACATATAGAGAATTAAATGAATGTTGATGTGATTTGAACTTCTGACTTGGAGGTAAGCAACATGCCAACAGATGCTGCTAAAATATTTGGGTAAAATTAACTTTGGAATACAAAATTAAGATATGTTTTAGTTTTTTTTTTTTCTTCTTAATTTTTCTAATTACTTCAATGAGTCACATTTTTTAAACTTATTTAAAATAAAAATTAAATGTAACTTTTTTTTAAATGTTTATTACATTTTAAAACAATTATTTCTTATCAATTTATATTTATAATTTCATATCCAAATAGTTTATATCTTAACTTATACCAAATAATTTATCAATTATTTTTATCAATTTACTGTTAAGTAATTTTCAGAAATCAAGATGTTAAACACATTTAGAATAAAAATTAAATTTAACATTTTAAAAAGACAATTGTTTCTTTAAAGGTTAACAATCAGTCTTGGATTATTTTAAGTGTTTTTAGCACAATTTTTTAAAACTGTTTTTCTTTTATTTCCTCCAAATAATGAAGAATTTTAAAAACTATCACTAAATGTAAAATTTTCTTACATTTTAACAGGATAGCTGATTAGTTTGTTTTTTGAAAAATAATATTGATGTGTTAAACTTCTCAAAGCTACTGAATTTTTATGAGCATGGAAGATTTTAAGGTAATAAGCAAAGAGTTTGAGAAAATGAAAAAAAAAAAGGATATAATTCAGATTTATTAAATATTCATAAAATGCAAATGAATCAGATAATGTGAACTTCTTTTTTAAAGTATATGCTTAAACAATTTTCTAGTAAAAATGCAGCATAATTAAAAACTTTTGAAACATTTTTTAAAATCCAAAGTATATGAGATATACAGGATGCGATGGGTAAATTGTCGCCATTCTATATTTTTAATTTCGTGCATGCACATTGTTTTTGCCAATTGCAAAGTATAGTTGGGCACCTTCTGTTAGAAAAAGTGCACCATGATGCAATTCACTTTGTCATAAATTTGTAAACTGGATGCAGTACTACTTGGAATTTGAACTGGAGGCTCCAATACAAACATTTCAGAGTGCTTGGGTATCAATCTAAGGACAGTGCACAGGATTTGGAAAGAGCAGGATTAGTCTAATGGTGGTTATGAAGATATCACAGATTGGAAAACTCACTGACTGTTCTAATAAGAAAAGAACTCCCAAATTTTTTGGTGAGGGCCTCAGATTCAACACAGAGGCCTACATCAAATGCCTTGAGGGGGTAGTGCTGCCCTGGGTTAAGAGGGTGACTGCTGGAAGACCCTATGTTTGGCAACAGGATTCTGCACCATGCCACACAAGTGGAAAAACCCAGTCATTGCTGTCAGACGATTTCTGCAACCACATTAGCCCTTAAATCTGGCCACCTAACTCCCCAGAATGCTGCCCCCTTGATTATTATGTGTGGGGGCGCAGTTGAGCGAGAGACCAACAAAACTCCTTGTAAAACCAAAGATGAACTGAGGGCAAAGATTATGGCAACATTCACCAACTTAAACAAGGAGACTATCCAGAAGAGTTGCAAGAGATTTCAGTCATCTGGAGGCTGTGGTTGAAGTCGATGGCAATTTTATTGAATAAATTTATTCTTTAGTATTTCAAGATATTTTTGTATAATTTTAGTAAATATATCTGTTAAAATGAGATGTCAATGTTATTTTCATTTTTGCATAATTTAGACGACAATTTATCCATCGCACCCTGTAGTTATATGATTATTACTTTTGAAATTTTGTGTGTGTGCATACTTTTCATTCATTCTTTTGATTTTTAGTGGAAAAAACAAAAGAAAAAAGTAACTTTGGATAAAACCAATTTGTATTGCATACTCCGGAGAGAGTCTAAAAGTCCTTTTCACTGCATAAAGACAAACCTTAAAGAAATCTATATGAATATTCTACACAATTATTAAGATGTTTTGTGTGCATAGTTTCTTTGTTTCCAGAGTCCTTCAGTTATTGCTATGTATATTAACTAAAAACAAACAAAAATAAAATAATCCAAATCAGACAAATTATAAACAAATTAACTACATATGCACACATAAACACAAGTAAATGTAATAATAACAACCAACAACAAATAATAAAATAATCAATAATAAATAATGAGTAAAAATGTTAACAAACAACACTATAAAATAGCCACTAAACTGCATTTGAATACCCAATTATTTTCACTCAATAGTTCCTAGAATAATTTGAAACATAATCATTACTACCCACTCAAATAACCATTAGAATAATGGACCTATCCATAATGCACCACTGACCAGCATGTATAATTGAGTCAAAACAATGCACATGGCCTGACAATTGCATTTATGCATGAAACAGACTGTCATTAGTGAATGTTGACTTCAATGTCCACTTTATATATATTACTTCTTTCAGCCCTGGAATTATGAGTTTAGCTAATGTAATATCTTTCTATTCATGGAAATATATTGTGGTTATCTTTGATTAATAAAACTTTTCTCTATTATAGTATTGGTGTGTTTCACCTACAATTTACAATATATGTTTATGCAACAAATTTATTATAATTTTCATTTCAAGGAATAATTAGATCTTTAGTTCAAGTTTGGATTTAATATATATTGTAATGGAGATTGTCTGTTGCGTTATTTTTTCATCAGTACAACAATATTTTACATAATTATAGCATTATAAACATTTTTGTATTGGGGTATATATAAACACCCTAAATCCATTTTTAGAAATTTGAGGTGGATAACAGAGGATTAAGGAGGGAGAACAATAAAAGACAGGAAATAAGAAAAGATAACAATCGACATTACATTAAAATTTTTAAAGACCAGAAAGCAAGAAGCCAGAAGAGAATTCTACAAACGAAAAGTATGAGAGAAAAAACTGTTAGCATCGAGTATAATTATATATAGCCATTTAAATTGCAGAATGATGAGACCTAGTTACCAATCTAGTCAGTCAGTTACGTGCCATGCGTGATACACACTTAGGTGATCATGTATCTTTTTTTTTTCCCCACAGTAGGTTGCCATTTTTTCTGCAGTAGACCAGTTGCCATCCACGATTATAGAACCCGGTCTATCCTACTATTTACCCATAGCTGGATGGAGAGGAAGATGATTCAACTGAAATTCAAACTTGGCTCTCAGATTCCTCAATCCAAGCCGCTGTTGATCATACCACATCTGTGCTTAAATTCATGAAGTGTAGATACCAAAGAGGAAAACTTATCAAAACAATTGCAATGAAAATATTTATAGAAAAGGCACAGAGAAGCTATGTTATGGTGGTGGAAAAATGACCGAAGCCAAGATGCCAAGTTAGGACCAATAACGTTACAGATTCTTCTTTGTATTTTATGTAGAATCTCTAAATACATAGCAGAAGCACCAGACAAGATGAGTCAGCAATATTCAATGCATGAACAAATGTTAAATATATAAATGTGTAAGATAGATTCTAGCAAGAAAAATTGTCTAGCATGATACAGTGAAATAACTTTCCTAGCAGCAGACTTAGTATAAGCATGAAAGTTAGTCTATTATTCTAATTATCTGTTATATATTTTAGTGACCAAAGAAAGGAGCAGTGTAATAATAAAAAGCAGTAACAAAAAGATGAAGAAATTAGTTAAAAGTAATAATAAATTTTATTTCAGATTCTCTAAATAAAAAACAGAGTATAATCTGCAGTTTTTTTCATATCAGGAAAATACAGAAAAAAAATGAAAGTTGTTTATGTGTTACTTATCTCTGTGTATAATAAACAAAAAATGTTAAAAATCAGTATAGAAAAGATTTACATTCAATCAACAAAAAGATTTTTGTTTTCTTAAGTTATTTGATGCTATAATTAAATAAAGAGACACTTATAACTGAATGCATGAATAAATGAATGAGGATTAATCATTTTTTATAGTAAAAAGTTTATATTGTAAGAGAAATTATAAAAACTTCAAATACAAGATAACAGAAAAGGCAGCTTTACTGCACAAGACAAGAAAAATAATCAACTGATTAATGTGGTTTTTTTTTTGTTCTTTTTAACCATTTCACACCAAGCAAGGCAATAAAAGCCACAAGGATGCAAGGGGTTGTTGAGTGTGAAAGAAACAGAGAGGACAATAAAAAACAAGATTCAAAGAGAAAGAAAATGACAATTGACATTGCATTTAAATTGTTCAAGATCATAGTTGATAGGAAAGCAAGAAACTGTCTATATAGAACTTATGCTTACAAATGGTAATTTCAACAGTGAAGGTATGAAACCTGTCAACATAGTACTGCACTTAAATTCAGAAAGTCAAGAAACCAACAAGGAAAGCTCATCAGAACAATTATTGTGAAAATATTTATAGAAGAAAAAGGAAGATACATTATGGTGGTGAGAAAGTGACTGAAAGCAAAAAGTTACTTTATCTTATTGTAGATTTTAAAAAGAAAAATTATAACTGAAAACAATTTGAAACTAAAACATGATTTGCATTAGAGGAATGTAACAAAAGAACAAATACAAGATAAAAAATAAAGATTTATTTCAGTGATATGCAATTGTGCAATTGGTGACAAAGTACTAACTCACAAACAGATAAAGGTTAAGTACATTTTGCTCAACCTGATGAAATTATATTGTCATAGTAGATTGATTAGACCATATTAATAATCACTATCAACTAATTTAGCTATCATGTGACAAACTGGGACAGAGGTATTGGCTTTGCTACCATTAATGGCAACGATGCTTTATGAATTTGGAGCATCTATAAATTTTTTCTCATAAAATAACTTTTTTAGACAATATAATTTTGTTGTTTCATCTAAAACACTTTTCTGCCTTCTCTAGGTTCATTTCTGATGCTAATGATGAAATTGATAGTTTCCATACAGGAAACCTTCAGCATTCATTAACCAAGCGGTTAGCATTACTGTTGGTTGAAATTTAAAATATATTTTTCTCAAAACAATTTTTCAAGAAACTAGAATTCTCAAGTCCACTTTTATCACTCTTCTTAGTATTGATGAGAGTTTTCTTCCAAGTCTTTTGTTTAAGGTAGTGTGGAAATCCAACATCTTAATTATATCATTATCTTCTCTACAAGTTAATGTGCTACCCATTTTTGTTGCTACTGGAAGTCTTCAAGCTATGTTTTTGTCACTTGGCAAAGCACTGTGATTTTGTAGCACCAGTCTATAGCAGAGAATGAAGGATTGTCTTTATGATTTAAAGTATTTTTAATATATAATTATTTATTCTACTCATGGTTAGAATGATGTTTTAATTTATAAGTCTGTTGATGATGCCAATATCCTTTAGCTGAGATTTAAACCAAAACCAGATTTCAGTAAACAAATCTGGCAGTATTATCATTCCAACATCCTAGAGTTTAAGTGAGAAACAGGAAAAAACTACAGATCACAAAACAATAGACACATTGTAAAAGAAGGAGTCATAAAAAGTAGATAACTCTCAAAATATTTTCAAAAACAACTTTTATCATGTAGGGATCTTTAATCTCAAAATAAATATCTACATTGAGGTAAGTCGAGAGCTCTGAAAATGATTTAAGATTAGAAATTACTAATAAAAGGCAAAATGTTTTCTAAGTTTACCTACATTCAAAGATATTCTTTACTTTTACGTGTATTCAAAAATCAAATAAATCTACCATAAATATGAAAAACTGCTTCATATAAACTTAAAAGAAAGAATACCTGAACACATTTAAACTGCTTTTAGTTCCTTTCCTATGAACTAAATAATAATTTAATTTTAAAAATAAGATCTATACAATGCATAGTGCTATTAAAAAGCACTATACATTGTATAGTTCTTATTTTCTAACAATATTAAATTTTGACATTTTATTGTTGTATGACCTTTCCTTTAAAAAAAAAAAAAGACTGATTAAAAAAAAAAAAATGTTTCAAACGTTCAACATTCATTCTTAGTGATTACTACAACACAATAGAATAAGTCCATTATCATTTCAGTTCTTATAATTTGAACTTACATAACCATGAGTTTTGAAATTTACACACAAACTGACTTCACTCATACATTTTTCGGCAAAATCTTAAATGAAATTTTTACAAGGTAAAAAAAAAAATTACTTTCCATATTTTTTTTTGCTAAACTGATGTCAGAAGTCATCCACTTTTTTTTTCTTTTCTTTTTAAAAAAAAAATCATGAAAACTTTAGATCGGTAATTTAGGCTACATTGTTTTTCTTATAAATGCCTATTTTAATTAATTTTACGTTTATCAATAATTTATAATTTTTTTAGAACACTGACAAGACATGTAATTGAATAAAATTGCACAATTTGTTTAATAATGTTTTTGTTTTTTGTTGCTGCTGCTTAGCTTAAAATACGAAGACTTAAAATAGAATTTTGTTCAATTGTTTGAAAATTTGAATTCAACTAAAAAGTTCACTGATCATCCACAATAATTTTTCGCAGTTTTCTTTTTCTTTTTTTTGTTAAATTCAAATTGGGAAATCTTGATTCCAAAATGACGTAAAAAGTCCTTGTCTGCTATGTCTGCTAATGAAACAATTTATTTCTCTTTGAATTGAATGTGGTACAGTAACAAGTGTAAAATTAGACAACTATTATTTATTTTCTGAAATTCTAAGAAAAAAAAAAAAAAAAAAAAGAAGCAATCTCTTGTAAATCTTCAATTGTATTATTTCCCCCAGATTTCAATTAATTCCTCCCCGAAATTCAGGTTGTTAATTTTCTCTTTATGAAAATCGGATCAGTTAAAAAAAAAAAAAAAAAGCAATCAGCAAATAACTTAAGCAAACAATTAACGCTAAACAGAATTATCACAAATCAGGAGTACTGACACCCTCCCACTCCTTCAAAAAAAAAAGGGGGGGGTAAAGCAAAACTACGCTTACAAGCAATGTGACTGAAGTAGTAAAAAAATATTATTTTGCAATGAACGTAAAAAAAATAATTCACAGTATTTCTTTACAACAAAGTTTTTAGTCAAGTAAACAAGTTCAATGGTAATGGATAACGAAAAAAAAGTGCACAAGTTTTACAAATTGTTACAAGTTTCTAAATTCTAACTTTTTGTGTTTCCCCCCCCCCTCTCCCTAGCTGAGGACAGAAGTTTTAGTAAGTAAAAAAAGTCCGGGCCCGGAGTGTGAACACACACCAAACCAAAATGCACACTAAAAAAAAAAAAAAAAAAAAAAAAAAAACATCATCTCCCCCCCAATAAGTAACTCATCCCAAGTTTTTTAAGCGTTTATTTATTATTATTGCAGCCCAACATTTAACGAAGCACTTTGCATAATTCGGAAGAAATAAATATTTGAGAAAATTTGCTTTTTTATGGTTGTTTCATTTTAACGCCGTATCTGATTTTTGACGAATCCCGGGACACAATTTAAGTAGAGTAGCTTAAAGAAGCCAACAAGTAAGCTAAGCAAGATTTTTGTTGTTGTTACGATTAAAAAGCTAAAGCAAAATACGAGAATTTGAAAATTTATTTTTTCCTTTTCTCTAAAGAACACTCCATAAATAAAAATAAAATAGATTCGTGCGAAATTGATCATTCAAGGTGAGTTATAAGTAAAAAACAGCTGTTTATTCAGTTTATTTATTTCTTCAATACCTCTTTTTTGTTGAGATATCTTTTTCACCTTCAAACTCAAACATACATTGATACATGCTATGCAAGTAAGATTTTTATAATAAATCTACTTGGTCACTAATTTTTCGCACAAAAAAATGCTGCAGTTATGACACCAATACTTGCAATCTACGTGTGTGCAACAACAAATGCATTTTATTTCCAAATTGCAGCAAGTCTATGCAATGTTGCAAATCAACTGTCTCCAAGTCACAGGTTCTGGTTCGGTCAAAAAAGTAAATTTAGGTTTTTGCACTCTAAACCAGTGTGTCAGCTATCACCATCTTTGTCCTTTTCGTGCGCTGGATTTTCGTCTTTTGTTTAGCGCTTCACTGGAGGCAACCAAGCAACAGTCTTGTTCACCAAACATCTATTTATTATGCATTGTTTGGTATTGCATAATCCACATAAAGATGACGTGCCAAAAACAAACCTTATTCATGTTAGTTTAGAGTAGCAAACAATTTTTTAAATAAACAAACATATTTTTATAAGGTCAAAGTTTAGAATGAAAATTTTGGAGAAATTTTTCCGGACTTATTTTTGTAATTTGTTAGTTAATGTTATAAAATCCCTGCAACATTGAATAACGAAGACAAATAAACAAAGTTGTAAAATTTAATAAAATTATTATTTGAACATCTTTGAATGTTAACAAATGAATGTAATTGTAAATAGTCATAAATAAATGCTTTTGCTCTCTTTTCATTCCTTCTTCGACAAACAATTTGGACATTAATGAAAAAAACGGTGTCACCAGTTGTTAGTGCCGAAGTTAGTAAATAAGTACAAAATGATCTAAAAATAAAAATGCAATAAATAAACGAAGCGTCAGTACTCAAAGTTCATATTCTTATGCAAGTAAATCTTTAAACAACTGTTTTTTTTATTAAATATTTGAGTATGCACACAAACTAAAAAAAAAAACAAAACAAAAAAAAAAACGAAAACATCACGGTTGTTGCTAGATGAAAAAAAAAAACTTATAAGTTCGTGGAAGAGACCTAAATACATTTGCAAACTTTCTGCACACTAAAAGTATGCAATCGTCCCAAAATTGAATTTACAAGGTTTCTGGGTTTCTGGGGAAGATGCATATTTTGATAAAACAAACATACCCTTCAGATGCTGTGCTATAGTACTTAAAAATCGGCTTGTCCTCTGCGTCAGCCGAACTTGCTCCCCGACAGCCGTCCATTGTGACCAGATACACTGAGAAGATCTCGCGTGATTTAACACAGGACAAACAGGCAGGGCCTATAGTTGTGTCGATATACGACCGAATAATTTTCTCAAGCAGAAAAAACATTAAATGAGCAGCCGTGTGCGTGCCCAGATTAACCAGTGCCAGTAGGAGATTTTCCTATTTGCCCGGTGTTTTAATCAGAAGTGTTGTAGATGTTCCTAGACAAGCAGAATGAACTAGTCACCGAAATTAAAGTAATATAAATTATTTCACATGTAAGAACACGCTTTTTGCATAAGGCTCTTCTTAAAGAATTAATTTAATCTAATTTATTTCGCATTTTTAAGTTTCAGAATGAAAGTTAATTTTTTTTACCTAGTTTGTTATTGTTACAGAGACTGCAGAAAAAATACGTTTTTTAATTTATTCAATTATTCTAATTGTAGTAAGCAAAATAAAGATAAGAAGACTTTCAAGTTTCCGAGTTATTATTTCTTGTCTAGTAAATATATTTTTTTAAAATGTTGAAGCATGTGCTTACAAAAAAATAACATTGAAGAAAAAAATATCATTTTTTTTAACTTTGTTTTTGCTGCTATTGTGCCTTAGTATTCTGTAGTACTATTTAAATTTTAAAATAGGTTACTTACTTTAAAAACATAGTTTTTTTGGGTTTTTTTTACACCATTAAATTCTTAAAGTTAAAAGTAAAACACACTTTGTTATTACTAGGTTTAGTTTTGGCACGAGTCCACAAATATGGTGGCACCCAGTGCGAATCGAACTCGCTATTCAGTCATAAATGGTCAACCAGAATAATCCGCTATCACCTCACGGCCGGCGAGCCGCTCACATTTATAATGTAGGTAAACAATGAGTGCATAACGAACTCTGAACTCTAAGCATTCATTTGATTTGAGTAAAAAAAGTGGTGAGTTGGGTGGAAAAAAGTCTTCTAGTTCTATGTTTCACTAATTTTAGTGAAAATTCAATTTATTGACTTCAATAAAACAGGTAAAATGAAAATCTGATCTACGAGAATTTTATGTGCATGCACAAATACACCTGCTAGAGAGACTGATAATTAGAAATATAAAGGTAAGTACAGGACACGACTTAAGTACAGTAGTCAGTGAAGAGCGGCTCTCCCACTATTTTTTTGGACTTTCTACCAAACTAAGCATTATTTTTATTTTTTTATGGATCAACCACTGCTAGGTGGGGTGGGAGGATAACTGCTAATACAATCTGATGATCCCTCTAGTCTCTAACCTTAAAAATTAAAAAAAAAACAAAAAACAATATTTACTCACAAATGAGAAACGTCCTTCAAGAACTAATTATGTTTAGTTTACAAGTAGATTCCCTGTAGTGTAGGGTTGCCAGTTAAAACTGAAGTTTTAAAATTCCATTGTTACTAAATTTTGAATTTCACAAGTTTGGAGGCTACTCTTAAAAATAAGGTAAGCTAATTTGAACTACTGATAAACTTAAGCCAATGATTGATTATTTATGCATTTAAAATTTAAATATAACTTAGCAATATTTGTGTCTTTAAATTTTAAAGACAAATATTACTAAGTTATATTGCATTTTTTTGTTAAAATACATGCAGTGATAATAAGATGCAGATTATTATTAAAAACATATCTGATCAATGCAGTGATAATAAGATGCAGATTATTATTAAATCATATCTGATCAATGGCTTTGCTTGTTATTTCCAATGTCATATGATGTAAAGTTATTAAACATTTTTTGAAAAGAAAAGTCAATATGACATCAGCTTAAGTTGATCATGTCAGCTTCTGACTAATAACACTTATGCTTTTGCTCCCTGAAAATGACCAGAAATGGTCAAAAACACTAGAACATATAAGAACTAAGGACAGTCTTGAACCAACCATGTTTCCTTGTATAAAAACAAGAGAAAATACAAGAAAACATAACATGGTATTCCTTGTCATATTCAATAATAGATAATACATGCTTAAATTAAAAATTACTTTCCGAATACTTGCATATATATATATATATATATATATATATGAGACAATTTTGAAAACTTAATCTTGATAAGTTTTTGCCAATAATCTAGTGTCATCTTTGTCTGATGATACACACATATCAAGGAAAAAACTCTTCTACAAGTTATCTTATCTATTTACCATTCTGTCAAACTCAGCCAACTTTACTATCTCTCTCTACTATATATATATATATATATATATATATATATATATATATATATAATATAAAATTGTGTATTTGGACAGCAATCCTTCTTTTATGCAAGTTTCATTAAAAATGACTGACAAGTTATGTGGTTAATTTTTTTTTTTTTAATTTTTTATGTGTTCTTATAAATTTTTTCTTTTCTGGACATAAATTATATGAAAATTGTCAAGGTGTTTTTTTGTATGTCCGAGCACTTTCGGCTATACTTATAGCCATTATCAAGGATGAATTTTATTTTTACTTTTAGCTGAATATATGGATTGTTTTACGTATATATCCAGAGTTATAGGAATGTTTTATTTTCCAAACATGGTCAGCACATTGTGACCATGTTCATAGTTAATATTATTGAGTGTTGGCTTTTTCTTTTTTATTAATAATGCTTCCATTATTTTCAGCTTTTTTTATTTTTAATATGAGTATGAGTTTATTATATTTGTATTATCAACATGTATGTTGCAGATAGAGTTTGGTAGGTCTTCATGTGTATTTAAATGAGATCTAATTGAGCTAACTTGCATATATATATATATATATATATACTTTCACTGGCAACTCTGATACTGTTATCAAAGTATTCCACCACTTTCTTATTTTATACAACTATGAATAAAACAAAAGCTTTGTGGATATCACTTAAAACAAAACTTTACACTCTAATAAAGTTTTGGAGTATATTTGATGCCTGCTAAGTAACATTAATTAATGTATATTTACATACAAAAGGAATTTCATTCAGCTCATAGCTAGTTTAGTACTGCAATTCTAGAATTGAATCCGTTTCCTTCAAAGTGCATCCTCAATATATTACAATCAATGATATACCAATAAAATTTCTTTATTGGTTATTATTTATGTCCTTAAATTAAGTGAAGATAGTTTTTGTATTCCTTCAACCATACTTCATGAGCAAATCACAATGAACTAAAGACAGGCAAATTGAATTGCACAATCTTATATCACAATGCAAAGTGTTTATTAATACTGACATGGAATTGGCAACATGAATCTCAATTCCTTTCTACATCCCTAAATCCAACAATAGTTCTCACTGTCCAGACTCAACTGAGTTCAGAAGCATATATGTGGCCTTGTGGGTGATGAATTATTCTCCACTCTTATCACACAGACAAAATATTGTAAGCCACTTGCTACTTTATCACTATTACTATGACAAATGTTTAAACGAGCTACATTCCTTAGTCCCACCAACTCAGACTTACTATGCCATGTTCATAGTGGCAAATCATCACCATTCCCTTCATAAGGAGTAAGTTCCACTGACAGTTTCTTCCAAAGAACTGTTACTTTGTGGAACAGACTCCCAAGAGGATGATTCCCTGACCACTTCAATTTTAACCTCTTCAAGTTCAGGGCCAATCAATATCTATCCTATATATCCCCATAATATGCACTTCTTACCACCATCTTCCCTCACCTGTGCAAAAATCTACCTCTACTTTGAGTAACCCATGACG
>CAHIKZ030004155.1:360000-472500 GCA_903632075.3 Acanthosepion pharaonis | reverse complement strand
TAATTTCATTTTCAATGCTTATTAAATTAAGCATTGGAAACTAAGCCAGAAGGCTTTCAAAACTATTGCAACTTATTAAAATTAGTTTTTAAATCCTAATGAGTTCATTCATAAAAAGAATGGAAAAGTATTTTTCATCTGTGTATGCCTTATTGTTTTTTGTTGTTTTTAAAGGAGTTATTTCTTAGTCTTTCAAATTCTAAATAATCGTATCACAAATTTTTCAAGCGCCAAAAATAAATTAAAATGTCAATAAAACAACTTCTTAGTAATTAAGTTATTAAGAAGTTGTTTTATTGACATTTAAGTAACATTTTTTTTGTTTATAGCAGGTGTGGAAGAATGTATGACATTTAAGTTAACACATAGAAACTCAATTAATAATCAAAAGAAATAAGAAACCAGAATTTACATCCCAGTTAAAATGAAATCCAAAGAATTCATTCATACGTTCCTCTCAAAAACAGCACAACTCACCACCACGCTTTCGATGACTAATTTTAAGTTCTTCAGTTTTCTTAAGAACTAATTTAAATTTTGAGACAACGTACTTTCTAAAATAAATGTGGTCCGATTAGAATTTATTAAATTAAAATCCCATCTTTTTAATTTAATTGTTTTGTTGTAGTTAAATTCTTAAATTCCGTAAACATTTACCTTATCCTTACAACAGCAACATAAAGCAGGACTAAGCAAACATGAAAAATCCCGGAAAACACCCACCACAAAAAAGATTTGGCAATTATTGTCAATTATCAACTAATTGTTTTATTATTTATTTATCGCATAATTTTACATAGTTCTAGTTTAGATAAGAGTTTATGTCTCTAATTTAAATGTTTTGGTTTTGATTATGTGTCCAGAGTAATTTTACTTTGACAAAGAAGTGTATTTAGGTTCAACAGATTTTTTTTTTTTAATTCAACGTTCTTTTCAAATTAAAATGAAATAAAAATGCTTTGGATGTTTGTTTGTTTCTGGTGCATCAGATGTAACAAGTAAAAAATAAATTCTGTACTGAAAAATGTGTGTAAATTACCAAAAACATCACAAATAACACCTTGTGCATTTTTGTAGAGGACCGCTCTATGATTGAAAAAACTAAGGGAGAAGTGGCCACAAAGTGAGTTCTCAGTTTTCCTTTACCAGGTCACGTTTTTATGCGTCATTCACACACCGATACAAAATCTGGGAAGATCTAATTCTACAATTCAAATGACATTTACACTGTAAATTTTATCAGTTTTTTCAACCTGTATCTAAAGATAAAATAATACCTACCTCTCAGGTGTTGTCTTGAAAGGTAATCTAATAACGGCAGGTTTCTTTTCTTCATCATCGTATTCCTCTTCATCCATTATTTTTGAATTTGGTTTGACTAATGCGGACCCGAGTTTATCACGTGACTTAATCTCTCATTCGTTTTCGCGAAAGGAAAAAAAATTACTTCTCTCCAAATCTCCCATCCTAGAGACTGAAGTAAAAAAAATAAATAAAATAAATAGATGAATTCAAAAAAGAAGTCGTCTTTTTTCTTGAAAAAAAAAAAAATGAAAAAAAGGAGTGTGTAGTAGTCAAAGAACTAATGCTGAGGTGTCTGAGTTTGAGGAGTGTTTCGTTTGTGAATTGGATGCGAGATGAATAAAGAAAGATGATTACTAATAATTTTTGTTAGACTTGAAGAAGATTTTTTTCTTCTTTTTTTACTTTCATTTTCCGTGATCACTCATTGACGAGAGGAATGGCTTAAATTGTGTCACGTGCAATAAAGGTAGGACAGAACACTCCCTTTGTTTTAGTTATTTTCTAAGCGTAGCTTAGATGTGGCACAAGGCCGAAAGTATGGGGTACCTGGTGAGGATCGAACTCACTTTTTAGTCGTAACTGATCTAGCGAGACAAGCTTGCTAACCATTACACCATGCCGAGGTTCCCCACCCTTTGTTTTAGTACGTTACCAACATTAGGACTGCAATTTATCAGAAAAAGTAAGAGAGAAACTAAATGAGTGATTTTTAGCCTAAGAAAGATTCAAGTTCTTTTATAAAAGACATTCTGATAATTTTTAAAGAGCAGAAAATATAAAATAAAATATCGCATATAGTTAAAAAAAAAAAAAAAAAATCAATACATATGGCATGGGTAATATCAGTATATAAGCCGTTTTCATACAATGAGGTGATAATATTTTTTTTTCTTTTTTACAATTATTTCGTTATCTGTCACTTTGCTGATGGTCAAATGATCAAATTTAAATTGTTTGTCCATTTAAATTTTAAAATGTTACATTTATTCAAAAATATATTCAGTTAAAATTAAAAATGATTTCAAGAGAGTCACGTATTTCGGCTTATACTATTTTCCTGTTTCCTAGGGGTTGTTGCCAGACAGGGAAATCAGGCTTTGTGACACAGATATGTCTATTTCAGTTTCATTCAATTATATGTGCATGAACGTTGCGTGTCATATGATAGACCTTAAAATATTTCTACAAAATTCTGTTTATTACTGAATAATTTCCAAAAAGTTCAATAAAATTTAATAATTATTTTTTTAGGATTTAAAACATTATTTTCTTCTTCTTAACAAACTTATGATTTTATTGCTCAACCCAGAGTAGAGGTTTTTCTGACTGAGTAGGAATATATTATTTATTTGAATGTTCTATTTCAAATTGTGTATGTGTGAGTGTGTGTATATGCTTATGGAAACATCAAATGGTTTGGTTTAGTTTGGTTAACAACATATCAACTCCTTATGGGTCATTTAATGCCAAAATTTAATTTTCTTGGGAACATTGGTATTTTTTTTTTTTTTCAAAAATGTATCCCTGGTAATTTTTTTACTACGAAAATGTATTACTGGTATTCTCACTACAAAAATGTAATTTTATACCTTCATAATTTTTTGACCCCAGGTTAAGGGTTCACTATTTGCCCATAGCTGGGACCCTAACAGGTACTACCACCACAGTGTTGGGGTGATCCTGGGAACAACAGCAATTAAGAGGTGGTTCCTTGTTTCTCAAAACTTCCCATTCAGAAGCCTTACTGCCGGATGTAGTTTATCCCAGGACAAAAACGTTAAATGGCACAAACACATATAAGTCACTCATGCACAACACAGACATTCACATTTACATAACATATGTGCATGTGCAAAGTCTCACACAGACAGTGTGTCAGACAGAATTCTTTTTTACAATATAGATTTCTAGATTTGATTTCTGGTTTAAAATTTATTAATGTGGTATAAGCTAGTTTCTATTCATGCAGCATTTTTCGAGTTATAATAAGAAGAGAAATTGCATGCAATGGATTTTGATTCTAAAAAATTTGCTAAGCTTTATAACGGGCATCTAAATGTCCAGATAAAATGGTTTGTTCAGAAAATAATGACAAAGTTTAATCCTTTAGCAAATTATCCATTTTTCTCAAAAGAGACGAATATACATATATATGCATCTACAAGTATCACCATCTAAAAATGGGCATAAAAATGGCTAAGTGGTTAGGATGTTAGTGTTCTGACCATGAATCTGGGTTCAAATCTGACCAATGCAAATTTTTAGTTCATTAAAATAAATTTAGCAACTGATCACATATGGAAAATTCAGTTTTGTGAAAGCATGACTTTATTCAACCAATACTTCAGTGTCTTTGTATATAATTAATCCTTTTAACACTCTGTAGAAAGAGAAAAAAAAGAATTTTCCACCATCCCTCTATATATATCTGCTTCTCACCATCCCTCTGTCTATATGTTTCTCACCATCCCTCATATTATATCTGTTTCTCGCCATCCCTCTCTATATATTGGTTTCTCCCTATCCCACTCTCTATGTTTCTTACCATCTCTCTATATTTTTCATTATCCCTCTCTTTATCTGTTTCTTACCATCCCTCTCTCTATATGTTTCTCACTATTCCTCTCTGAATATCTATTTCCCAGCATCCCTTTTTATTTATGTTTCTGACCATCCCTCTCTCTATATATCTGTTTCTTATCATCCCTCTCTGTACATCTGCTTCTGACCATCTCTCTATTGACCAGATGGTCAGACCCTTGTCATATGCCACCTATACCATTGATGTCCTCATCCTCAGGGTCAATCCTGTGCTGTTTAATACTGTCATGGGTCATTGGTCGCTGCCCACTTCAGTCTATACCTTGTTCTGCCTACATGTGTTTCTTGATCACAGAGCCAGTAGGGACTGATTGTCAGCATCATAGCACTGATTCAAACCACACCAAGCCTGTGCTATGATGAGAGAAAATAAAAATGTCTTTGCAGACAAAATAAAAACAGAAAAAGTCTTCAGGTCAATTTTCAATTTATGTAGTTCTTGATATAACAAAAATTAACTCTTCCCACTAAACTCTTTTTCGTAACACTTTGCCTATTGGTGCAAATTCTTAGAACAGGGCTCAAACTCGGGAATTCTCTTGGCAGTCAGTCACGTGGGTTTCAGCAGCTCATTCATCTGCCAATTTTCTCGTCTGTATCTGCATATGTGTCTCTCACCATCTCTGGCTCCAAATGCCTGGGTCACTTAAGTGCTCTGTTCATATTTACTTTGACTCAAAATTGGAGTTGGGACTGACAGTGTTTGAGAATCTGTGAGTTCCCCAGGTTTCTGTATTGATTTAAACAAAGGTTCTTTGTTGCCTGGTATGTAATATTAATTATCTTTCCAAATTTGGGAGAGCCCCTCCTCCTATGGGTATTGGTTACAGGCATTGGTCCGCCCATATAACTCATTCCTTCTCTTGTATATGCCTCACACCATTACTTCCAAATGGGCAGATAATAACCCACTACCTTGGCTGTCTTTTTGACAACTCCAACTTTCAAGCTGCATGGGCAAAAAAGCACTCTTAACTTTTAGTCATTAATTGTAATTATTTTTTTAATTTTTAGCAAATGTTCTTGTTTACACAATCAGCTTGTTCGCTTAATAGCACTCATGAAACTCACAGGTCCGCCTATCACCTGAATTCCTGCAGGATAAAATCCTATTTCTCGATTTGTTTACATGTCCAAAATCAGCAAAGCTTTCTGCTTACTGACAGACAGGTATAAGTCTCTCTCTTTTTATTCTTTTATCTTCTAAATTATCAAATGTTATTATCAATTAACCCCTTCTTCTGCCTGGTAATCATGAGACATGCACTTTTAGGCAAGCAGACATAAATCTATATGTCATGCTTTTAGGCCTCTTTGTCTGTTCCATTTATATTTTAAATTAACCCTTTTTCCTTTACCAGTGTTATAAAATACATATAGAGAAAGAGAGATAAAATTCAGCTGTGGCCTTGAACATAAGCTTGTCACTGAAAGTAGACAACTGAAGGCAGTTCCAGTAGCTGAAGTAGAATCCTACTGAAATGAGTACTTCTATTGAATTTTTTTTTGTTGACTTCAATTATATTTCCTTTTAGAGGCTTCAGGCTTAGGACTTTTCAACACCAAATAGAATGATTTGGTTCATCCATTAGTCTTCCTTTTCATCATGTGGTCTGACTTAATACTATGTCCTCCATGCAGACAGATTCAATGAAACTAATTTTCAACCTACCTCATGAACCACAGTTGAGATATTCTATTGAGTCCACAACCTCATACCACAGTTAAATGTGAACACCATGATCTTTGTCCATAGTTCTATAGTATGTGCATTAACAGGCCAGAGTTATCTTTCTGCTAAACTGGTTGCTAGCCATGACTATAGAACCTCATGTGTTATACTATTTAACCTATAGTTGGAGTAGAAGAGATGAATTCACACCTGTCTCAAGAATATTTGTGCAAAAATGAATGTAACAAATTCAGCTAGACTTTGAACTCACCTCCTGATTTCTTGTTCCAAGCCACTAACCATTACATAAACTTTTACATGATTTCATATGTCCTTCAATAATTGCTTCTCGACCTTTAGCAGGGATCAAAGTGTAGTATTTGTTCTCTCCTAATTTGAGATGGGAGGAGGTGTCCAGTCCAAGTGATTCCAACCTTGCAGCAGGACCTTCCTCATTGCACTAAGAGATGTGACGTTGGTATAATATCAACGCCAGTGTGACAGTAGTCACAGGGACTGGGCAAGCCTTTGTCCATGGCCCATATGCATGTGTATGGTGACCCCACATAAAAAAGAACTTGTCTCACATCCTGTTTTATTGGGGAGATCAGGTAATTAAAATCACTATTCTTTTCAATGCGTCTTTAAAATAAAAGTAATTTTTTTAAGGGTGAGATTAAAAAATTCCAACAAATTTGCAACAAATAACTGAAATTATTTACAGAAATTAACAAGTATTATTAACAGGGGTTTTCTTGGGATGTGTGTATCTTGTGTAAAAATGAACCATTAGAAAATTAAAGATGGTATGAGTAAAAAAATGTAAATTAATTTAGAAATAAAGAATATAACATTTCTTTTTATCATTCTTGTAATTTTAAAAAATTTCCGGCACAAATCTTTACTAAGCTTACTGAGTCTGGCACAAGGCCATAAAATGTTACAAATAAATAGAAAAATATATATTCAAAGCACAAACTATTTATAGACAGGCTGATTCATATTAATTAATCTACAAATGAAGTAAATCACTTATATATATATATATATATATATATATATATAATAATCTTCTGTCAGTAATGCTTACCTTAATTTATAGTTATTTTGTTTTTCTGATTTATGATGCACAACATACAGAATTTTTTGTTAAAAATGTTTAAATATGTGTAAATAGATATTTTACAAATGAATCAATATTCAGAACTGAAATTTAAAATTAATTTCATAAACTTTTTGTCTATATATTTGTAGCATTTTATGGCATAAGAATAGCAACAGTTGGTTTGTATTTTTTTAACAAGGCTTTAAATTAAAGAAAAAGTATAATACAACT
Organism: Acanthosepion pharaonis; assembly: GCA_903632075.3. Lineage (NCBI taxonomy): Eukaryota > Metazoa > Mollusca > Cephalopoda > Sepiida > Sepiidae > Acanthosepion > Acanthosepion pharaonis. Next base: position 465,586 of record CAHIKZ030004155.1, on the reverse strand, counting down.
ATGATTGTGTACTTTTGAATATGTATTTTTCATTTTGCATTTTTCATCTGATAAAACCAGTTTTGATTTTCCATTCTTCAAAAGCCATAAAACATCACATTTTAAATATTTTATTCTTTGATTCTTATCAAATCACTTCCAAAATAATTGTCAGGCAAGCAATGCATGAAAGATTGTGAACAGAAAAACAAATACAAAAATGTTACAGTTGCGATTTTGTGTTTTCTGTTTTACAATAAAGATACTTACACACCTGTCAAAATTTATCACATTTTTTTTATCATTTCACCCCAAGCAAGGAAATAATGCCATTAAGACATCAGGGGTTACTGAGAATGAAAGAGAAGAAGACACTAGTTAGGAGAAAGTACCTTAAAAGGACAGGGTTCAGGAAGACAGAAGATGCTGATTGATGTTGTAGGTGGCAAAAAAGCAAGAAACCAGGCAAAACGTATGAGAAAAGAAACTATTAGAATAGAACGTGTTTACAAATAGTTATTTCAGTATATAACAGTATTTTCATTTATAACAGTAAAATGATGTGACCTAGTCACCAATCTAATAGTCTGCTTATATTCATACAGTCGAGGTACCAAGGAGAAAAGATCATTAGATTGACAGCCATGAAAATATTTTAGAAAAATGTCACAGCAATGGGAAAGTGACAGAAGTCAAGATGCCAGGTCAGGACTGATAATGTTATAAACCCTTCTTTGGATTTTGTCAAGAATTTTGAGATATGTAGGAGGAGCACCAGAACATATAGAGCAATATTCAGTACACAGACAAATGGTAGATTTATAAATGTGTAAAATGGATTCTGCCAAGAAAAATAGTCTGGCACAACAGAGTGAGACAACTTTCCTAGCAGCAGACCTAGTAGTAATTAATTCAATATAATCACTCCACTTCATGTCAGTGAAAAAACATGAGACCAAGAAAGCACAATGAGTTGCTCACCTGGAGGTTAGCATCAGCAATGCTGATGGAAGGCAAAAAAGGATTCACTATGATGATTATCATTAGCAGTTACATTTTGGAGGCATTAAAATTTACAGGCCATTTCATGCCCCAGTTAACAAATGATTGGAAGTTATTTTCAAGAGCAGCTGCCAGTTTTATTTTATCGGACCTATCAGACTTAATAATAAATCAGGAGTAAATAGTTATGTCATCAGTATAGATATCTAGTTGGTAAATGACATTAGGAATGTTGTCAATGAAGATAACAAACAATGGTCTAAGAATAGAGCCATATGGGACCCCCGCATTAATGTGAAATAATCTAGAAACATGGCCGTTTAACACAACTTTCACTACACAATTTGTTAAGAACAATTGGATTTCCAAATATTCAGCCAGAGACTGGGTCAGTGCTAGGGTCTTGGGGGCCACTTTTTTAATTTACCAAAATTCAGGGAATTATCCAATTTAAATGAAAATTTCAGCACATATTCATTATTTACTTTATAATGAATAGCTTTTTCATTTTAAAAAAATCTGAGAAAATGTTATTCTTTTTGTAATAATCACCAATATTTTCATTACTTAATTTTACTTGAAAAAAATGTTTAAGTCAAAAATTTTTACATTTCCATAAAGATTAATCAGTGATGCACCTCCACCGAAAAAAAGTTTTACAAAGATTCCAATACAATACATGAAAAAACATTCCCGACAAACTGAATTTTCTTAAAAAACCCAGAGAAAATAGTGTTAATACAGGACTTGATGTATTTAACCCAAGAATACAGTCAATAGAAAAGAGAGACACAAGAAGGGAGTGAGAACCAACGGACTTTGGTCATTTTGAACATACAGTTCTGATAATACACTCCGTAATTTTTTTTCTTTCATCTCTCAGTAAACTGACAACAGCCCAGGAACAAGTGACAGGTAGGATGCTTTTTGGTTTTTCTCTGAAACTTTTTCAATTTTTGCTGTTGCGTCTCACCAAGATGATTTTCTGTTTTATTTTGATTTTTCAATTTCTCTTGATTTAAATTGATTTGTTTAATATGAGTGACCATGGCTCAGAGGATACTGAAGTGGTAGAGATGGGGAGCAACAACTATCAAATGGCCTGAGGGGGAGTTTGGGAGGTCCCTGGGTTCCAGCCTTTGGGGGGAACCTGAAAGAAATAAAAGATTGGCTATTGTCAATCAATAAAACTAAGGTCATTTATGGTCTCTCTGACCAAGAGAATGTGTATGTGGCATTGAATGCCATGACAGGGAATGTATCAGAGTTTATTGGTCAACTCTTATTAGGGGACTCCCACCTATCTTGGGAGAAGTTAAAAGAGCAAATCACACAAGAGTTTGCTGACAAAGGGACAGTGATCAAAGCCATGTGGGCTCTTCTGGGGTTAACCTAGTTAAGGGATGAGACCCCAGGAGATTTGGGAACAAGTGCAGAGAAATTGGCTAGTTTGGCTTTCCCAGAGGATGTGAAGGCCAATGCTGTGATGCAGGCCCAATTGGCTGATTTGTAATGGAGGCGCTCAGTGAGGAGCACATACACCATGATGTCCTGAAGGAGGGGCCTTTGAAATTATCAGTGGCGGTGGCCCTGGCTAGAGAAAGTCAAGGCATTTGGGAAAAGACCAAGAAGAAATTACAAGCACAAGGACTGAGTTGGGAGGCAGACAGGCAGGAGGAGGTGGAATTGAAGGGATGTGAAGAAGTTTGCAATAAAAGGACATGGATGTTGTGGCATGGGTTTTACAAACCAACACCAGGCCAGTTGAGGCTGACATTTTGGACCTGTCATCATGAAGGCCATAGGGCAGTGGACAGTCCAACAAGGTGGGGATTACCCCCGAATTTCAACAAGCCAAGATGCACCAGATGCGGTTGTTGTGGACATAAGGTGAGGTGGAGTGAGATAAAGAAAGAACCACCAGGTTTTCTTGTTACAAGAACCTACACCTGGAAAACAGAATCAGGAGAACATCAAAAGACCGAAGTAAGGAGGAGGGTGGCCAATGTAAGAAAGAAAGAACCACTGGATTCCCCCATTACAAAAAAAAGCCTCTGGAAAACAGAATCAGGGGAACAGTGGCCTATTAAAGGGAGCAGTAAGGCAATGCTGGGTATGTAATCAGGTCAGCTATTTTGCTGCCAACTACCCTGAAAGAAGGTGCTGGTCCTGTAATGAGCCAGGACACCTGAAGAGAAATTGCCTCTACAGGAGAAAGATGAGATGTCGGGCATGTGGCTGGGTTGGCCTTTTTTCTGCCAACTGCCCCTATAGAAATAGGCAGTGTGGAATGAGACAGCTGTGGACCCTGTGCTGCAGTGATGATGAAGAGTCATTGTTATCAGAACCCATATCTGAATGTGCAGAAGGACATCACCCCAGAGGGAGGGTAGCCAAGGTGTTTTCCTTGCTGACTCAAAAGGAGGAACTTTCCTGCAAGGATGTGGTAAAGGGAAAGTCAATGAGGGCATTGATGTCCTTAATAGGAGAGGACCAGGTCAAAAGCCTGAAGCTGCGGGGTTGATTAAAAAGACCCGATATAGAAATTAATCAGGTGGATGGGCAGCCATTGAAGATAACAGGAATAGTAAGGCTCCTGGTGAAGGTAAGAGGGACAAATAGTGTTCACAAATTCTATGTGGTTCCAGATTTCTGTGGGGAGATGACCCTGGGTGGAGATTGGTTGTACCAACAGGGGGCAAAGATGAAGTACAACCCCACAGTGTTGACTGGCAATAGTGTGGAGGTGCCATTGGGAAGTGTCCCAGATAGGTCAGCATCAGTGGTGGTTGACAAGGACATGAAATTACCACCAAGGACAGCTGTATCAGGTAGGGGTAGGATGGTATCAAGGTAAGGCATAGGAGAAGGAGATTTTCAATGGACCCCGGTAGAGGAATATAGCCCGGAAGAAGGTGAAGTGGCCATGTGCGAGTCCATGGTGGACGCAGCAGAAGTGATACCTATTGTGTTGGCTAATCAGGCCAGCAAGACAATTAAGGTAAAGAAAGCGGAAGAGGTAGGAAGGGCTCTACCATTAAGGTCCATCCAAAGGGTAAAATTCAGTGAAGTAAGAAGTAGAGAACAGAGTCAAGAAAAAGAACGAAGTGATATCCTCTATGAAAAAATCCAGGGTTTTAGCTCGAAACCTCTCCAAGATGAAGAGGTGCTGAGTGATTAAGAAAAAAATACCTCTCTTCCAAAAGCAGTTGAAAAAAATAACGAGAGATAAAATAAGCAGCAGTTAGGGGAGAGCTCAGAATGAGATAATATAATGCCTGCTGTTATAAAGAAGAGATGGAGACAGATGAAGATTCTGGGGCAGAAGAAGAAAGGGAGATAAGTCATCAACCAGTAAAAACAAGACATAGCCATCTGGGTGGGGCAACTCAAGTGTCATCACGGGGCATATTAGCGGCGACCAGCAGCATTCATTCATCATCTGTGTCATTGAGTGAGAGGTCACAGGGTGTCACCACTCCGTTCCTACACCCTCTTAAGGTAATAAAAGAAAAACAAAGAGCCCCAGTGATGAAGTCCAGGGTTCTGGCTGAAACCTTCTGATCCGAAGGAGAAGATAAATAAGTGGGAGGAGGAAGATGAGATGCCTCTCTCTCAATTCTGAGAAAGGTGGAGGAATGAAAAAAAGCTAGAGACTGAATCAGAATTACCCCTTAAGAAGAGATTTAGAGGAGTGTTGAGCCCTGAATCTCAATAAGAAAATATAGCTGTGAAAGGGATGGATGAGTTCGGTGCCGGCACGTGATGATGCTGGGCTTGTTCAAAACCCTAACTGGTAATTAACAGTGGGGTTGATTGGAAAGGATGGAGGTGTGGTTGGCAAGTCACAAGGGACAAAGGAATTTGCTCATTGATGCAGTTGTTGATCTGTATATGGGCCCGTGTATGTTTGCCGGTAGTATTGATGAAACACAACCTTTGGGGCATGGGCACTGCACACCTGTCTGAACCAGTTGACCTACTGAAGGCTGATTGAAATAAAGAAAGATTGAAGAGGGGAAACTAAAAGAAGAAAGTAGTGAGAGTATCCCAGAATACTTTAATAGAATATTAAATTAACAATGACTGGGTAACGGAATAAAAAAGGGAAATCTTGTTACCCTTGCAGGAATGGCTGGTATGTGAGGACTGGTACTATTGATGATGATGGTGATGATGGCAAAGACAGGAGCCTGGAGACACAGCCAAGATACAATTTTTAAGAAAATGAGTAAAGTAATGATAACAAGGTAAATTTGGTTGGTCGCTTTTGTGATAAATTTGAACCCATATGAGTAATTATTAAATTAATTGGAGAATGAAATACAAAGGCTGGGTCTAACCAGATTGAAGGTGTCAAAAAATTATCCCAGGGGAGGAAAGTACCTTAGGCTGTTGTATTCTTTAGAATTAGAAACAGCTATAATGGAAGCCCAGTGGAAAGATATGAGGAATTACCTGAAAGGAATGGAACTACTACAAACAAGAGACAATAGAGCAGTGGTCCCCATAGTTGGAAAAGCACTAAATGTCCTGTTTGGAACAATAACTGAAGATGACATCAAGGTTATAAGGAGAAAACTAAGGAAGGTAGAAAAGGATCAAAGAATCCTAGCCCAGGTGGCTAGAGAAAGTGTATCAATACTGAATGTAACAACGTTAGAACTGGCCAAGACAAGAGCCAGTATCAATTGGTTAATAAACAACCTCAGGGAACTAAAACGAGAAAGAGCTAATAGTTCAGAGGCTGTGACAGTTAGGCTGCAAAAATTGAGTAGGTTTATACAACAGTATTTTCAGTTAATAACCATTGCTAATAAAGTATGACAGACTAGTCAATCCCTGACAATTTTGTTGGAGCATGTGAGGGCTCAATTGGATTTGTTGTCTTCGGGACACCTGTCCTCAGGCATAGTAACACCTGGGCACTTGAGAGAATTATTACTAAAGATTCAAACTAAATTATCTTATCACTTGAGGTTACCAGTAGACCCCACCAGGGAATTATGGAAATATTACAATGCCCTGGATTGTGTCACCCTGCTAAAAGACAATAAGCTGCTGGTTGTAGTGTCCATTCCGTTGTTAGAAAGAGACACTTTTTTAGAAATATATCAGATTATAAATTTACCTATTCCCTACCCCCTGGCAAAGCAGGGCAGTGGCAAGATACCAGATTGAGACAGAGTATGTGGCTTTGAATTAAGCTAGAACAAAATTTATGATGCTGACAGCAGAGGAAGCCAGGAAGTGTAGAGACGATATTCTGAGGAAATGTACCTCGTTAAGTCCTATATATGTAACAGGTAGTCACAGGTTGTGTATACTTGAACTATTTAAAGACAATAGAGAAGGGATTAAAAGAAATTGCCAAGTAGAGATATTAGCAAACACTGTGTTGCCACAAACTACCAGTGTAACTGATGGAATCTGGGTAGTGGCCACACAGAAAACATTCGATCTGTCCAGGGTGTGTGGAGAGGAATCCATTGGGACACTGAGAGCAAAACTGCCCTTGTCCCTAATTAAACTCCCCCTGGGGTGTTCAGCATTTGGCATATCCATATCCTTACCCCCATATTACTAGGCTGAAGAGAAATATGAAGGAAAAAACTCAATAATAGGGATAGTTGATAAAAGCTTAAATAATTGCACAAAATTATGGGAGCTGATAATGAATGAATTCTCTAGAGTTACACTAGAAAAGATGCCAGAGTTATTGAAACCAATAGAAAGGATTAACATGAATCAATTAAAAGATGGATTAAATATTTTAGGAAAGGAAGGTAAAGATTGGGGGGTTAATAAAAGGATTGTGATAAACTGGTCTGTGGTGATAGGTACTTTGTTAATCATTGCTGCAATAGTAGCAGTGATATGGAAAATTAAAAAGTATAGAGAGAAATGGATTAAAGGTGTTTTGGTGAGTATGCAACAACTTGACAGGGAAATACTGTTCAGCAATCCATAACCAAGCGGATCGAATAAAGAGACTGAATTAAAATTGACTGCAGAAATCAGAGGAGCTGACACTTGTTAAGGAAGAACCTGAACTTCCTACTGTGAAGAGAAGAATGGTAGTCAAGAAGAACAAATAATAAAACAGACATAAACACACGCACGCATATACCTCTACCCACCTATATATATATTCATATACACCCCACATGAGGGATTTTTTATGAACATTACATGACAAGAGAAGAAATGAGTTAGAGCTAAATGCATTCATTTCACGGGATATCAAAATGAAAAACAATGAATTGAACACCTGCAGCTGAGCAATAAAAACTTCCCTGGGAAAGTGTCTCTGAGGTCAGAAGTGAGAAAGCCAACTGTAGGTGTCAATTCACTTATGAGAAAAGTACATTTGAAACCATCATTTTTTTTTTGTCAATCTTCAACCAAATGTTGGAGGTGACAGGTATAGAAGATCGATCAAGGATGGATGATGGGTTGTCTGCACCCACTTAAGGGTAGCAGGCACAGAGGAGATATTAAGGATGTTGAAGGAGCTGCTCACATCCACTGGGGAGTAATAGTGAGAGAGGGTACTAAGAAAAGGTGGAGGCAGCCAGGCGGAGCAATATCTGCAATCACCCACCACCACCACCACCAGGGGGAGGGAGAATTCCCCCAAATTATGAACTAATTTGATTTCTCAAGACCAAAAATAATAGATTTTTATTGGAAATCAAGAGAATCCCTAAAACCCAGCCTACCTCTTGCTCTGCACCAGTTTCTATTTGGAGTCCATAAAAATGAATGCATGAAAGCTATTCAGACAGTTTGAATTGAGTTCAGAGGGACAGTCAGAGAGCTGAGAAGGGAAGTGATAGGTCACTGAGAAATTCCACATTTCCTGCCAAACAAGAACCTCCAACTTCAGCCTTGAGCCAAACTTACCAAAACAGTAAAACAAATTTCAATAACTCAAAAACTGATTCATAGCTAAATAAATTGATTTAAAAGAACTGTTCAGAAAGAAAATTACAATTTAAAAAAATAAACACTACTGAAAATAGCAGTTGAGGGGTTTGGGGTAGTAAGCACCAACCCTGTTGATTATTATGGTTAATGATTGACAATATAATGTAGATAGAAAAAAGTAAAAAGCACAAAAAGCAAAAAAATGATGCTGAAACTAACCCTTTTAGTATTCCAACCTCTTCAGGGGTGGGGAGTCCTGTGTAGTACGCATCGCATTGGCCATGCAGATACACAATGTATATTATTAGTTGATGACTGACAATGTAACATAAGTATAAAAATAATTTGAAAAAATGGCAGATAGCCATAAAACTGCTGAAAAAAAAATGGCAGAGGCCACAATGGGACCCCACCCAGCCAGGGGTTTTAGCAGTATGATGTGCCAGCCCTGGCCAGAGACATCATAGCTCTTGAACTTGTGAAGAACTTAAGGATGCTAAACCCTGTCAAATGCCTTCAAGATATCTAAAGTCACAGCTGGAGCCTTGCTGTTTTTATCTAAAGTTTGATTGTCAAAATTTTTCTTTCTATAAATGAAACATTTTATAGAAATATTATAGAAAAGAAATATAATTAATTTAAGTTATTAAATCTACAACATGAAGAATTCTAAAGTAAATTCCATTTTTGTTAAGTCCTTTAATGACCTAGACCTACAACCAGTTTTTGAAAAAACAATTACTAACCTTCATCTAATGGTTTAAAATTTCACTTTATGTTACCTAAAATACATTATGTTAAAGACTAAGTAAACAAAATTATTTCAAACTTACACAACAAATCATTTCACTGAAAAAAAATTCATGTTTCTAATGTAAATATGACCAGAATCACTAGTTCAAACCATTATTTCTTGAAAAAAAGCCATGCTACATTTACAGTCAAATCATCCTTATTTCCTCTGTTACAAATGTAAATAGGAAGTTCCACTCAGACAGCTTTTTCCCCCCAGAAATGAAACACTCTCACATGGTTGCTTCGCTGAACACATTAATCTTGTCCTCTTCAAGTCAAGGGTCAATCATTTTTTATCCTCATAATCTCCACTTGCTTCCACTTTTTCTTCCATTCATATCAAACACATCATTTATCCTATTTTGACTGCAAACCTTCTATCTTGAGTGGATCTTGAGCTTTATATTGGATGCTATTTAGTTAAAAAAATAAAAAGATTAGAGAATGAAAAATCTTTAAAATTAAGTGTCTGTTAAGTAATATTTCAAAGAGAAACTTTAAAACTGATGTATAATATCAAGACAACTCCTAGTAGAAAGTATAAAGCATTTTTGTTCAAGTCTATTATTTCAGTTATCAAAAAAGGAGATAACCTACTCCTATGATTTATAAATACAATTTAAACCAGTCCTTATTAACTGAAGTGCTGTGATATTCTGATGTGTTCCAAAGAGTACAGTTGAGATTTTAATTTCTAATAACAAATTTGAGGAAAAAGACAAAGCCATATTCCAAAATTGGAACAGCTTGACAAGAGTGAGAAAATACACCAAAGCATCTACATTTTATCTTCAGGGAATTTTAACTGAAGGACAGTAAAACAAAGAAGATTTCACTACCATAAAAATAAAATGAAACCTGTAAATTAAAAATTGTAAAAGGGAAATACCAGAAGAATATGTATTTTTTATGAATTCAGTGTTAGTGATATGTCCCGGAAAGGGATATATTTGTTCGAAGTAGCAAAGTGGTTGTTGACTACTGTAACTAGGTAGGACAATCTAGCAGGTAACTGTAATGGACTGGTTCTCGTCATAGTGGTAGGTAATAGGCGTAGTCAATAGGTGTACCCCTGTACCTCCACATCAGTCTCTATTTATGGCTTAGACCAGCCAATCATATTACTGTGAGGGTGAACCCAGATGTATGCATATTCATCACATCAGTTAGGATGAGTCAGCTTAGTGAGATCAAAGGCCCTGACACACTGACGTGCACAGGTTAGGTGATGCCCCCAAGACTCTAGTGGGGGGGGGGGCTATAGAGCCTAGTACTGAGAAATGTGAGAAAGGAAGATAGTTTAAATATGTAAAAATAGATGAAACACTGAAACACTCTTTGATTGGATGCCTGGGGCAGTCACGTTCCTTGCCCCCATTTTTGCGCACTAATGCCCTGACATTGACGATTGAGGAGGAAGGATTGTAGTGGAAGGGGTGATATTGGGGTAAGCAAAGGGAAAATCATAGTATTAGTTTTTTTTTCTTAGGATTTTTCCATTTCCCACTTTCTTGACAATCTTACCAAATATGCTGCCATTGGAACCTCAGAAATATTAGGATAAATATTTCTATATTAGATTTTCATACAAAATTTGCATTCATGCTGATTTTTTATCACTTTACAAACCTCACAAAACATAGTATATTTTCTATGCAATTGCCATTACAAACAACAAAGTTATCTAAAGAAATCCTTGTTATTTGCTACTCAAAAATATATTTCATGTTTATTTTCATTTATACATTTCTTGTTTAACCCTTCCATTCTGTTCATCTTCATTCATTCACCAGAAAATATGCATTTATGCAGAAAATTCCTTTTACAACCTGCAAATGGATAAATGTATGATTAGGGCATAGCATTATAAAACTTGGTTATCTGCCCTTAACTGTTATAATTTGAGCACCTGTCAATGGTTAAGAAATGTGTCATATGACCATTTGTTTAAAGGTGTAAAATGTTGGAGTCAATTCATCGGAATGACTGCATGTTCTCCCACCCTCCATTTTTCTCATCTGGTATCTGCTTAAACTGTCTGACCATATAGTATGAAGTTCCTGAACAACAGTTTTTTGTATCCCAGAATAAAATTGCCATCAATTTCTTTGCTGGCTGCTGAACTTGTGTGTGTGATGTATGTGCATGAGAGAAGGGTATCAGTGACACTGGATAATTCCAGGTCAACCTTTGTCTCCTGAGTACATAATGAACCCAGTCTTATGTTCTTCAGTCAGTTGCTTTGAGATCCAGTGAGATTACATTTTCCAATACCCCAACTTTGAAAGACTATATTTCAATTCCATATCACAAAGTTCATACTGTAATCTTTGTTAGGGTCAAACATAAAACAAAAACAAATCTCATGTTTGATCAGAATTTGGAAATTGGGTCAGGTCAAGAACTTTTTCCTTGTATATATTCTGTATGTAACACTTTTTACAGAACATACAGAAATTACACTGATACCGATTATAGGCAAGTGTGATAATCCATATGTAATAATAGTGTAATTTTTTCTGAGTATTATGCTAGTAGAATTTTCATATAAAAATAAAAGAATTATATATCTTTTTATTTTATAGTTGACTAACAATCTTGAATTAAAACTGTGTGCATTGCTATCTGCTGTTGATGAACATGGTCACTCTACACAAATCATGTCTTGTAGATTTATACATTCCTTTATGAAAGTACTACAACAAACCAAGGTCTTCTTCCTGCTTATTAAATATTTAACATACAAATTAAAATGTTCTGTTGCATTTTTGTCCTTGGCATGCAAAAATGTTATTCTACTTTGCTTCTCTACATTTCTCTACTGCTTTATGGTAACAATCATTTTTTTGCCATCACATATACATGCACTCAATATTAAGTCTATTCTATTACAAGAAGTATTGCATACTCCTCTGTTGCTTTGTGCTTGCAGATTTTACAATGTTAATCCCAGCCTTTCTGTACCTTACTTTTTAGACATTCATTATATAACACCATGGTTAGGGTGACAATCTCTTAGATCCATAATATCCTGTTCAGCCACTAAATGCAACACTATACCCTTTGCTTTTATGTAGTAATCTCAGAGTCAGGATCCTTTGTCACAACACCAAATGTAAGATAGTCTTGTCCTCTGGTCACTGCTTTGGTGATGTCCTAGACAGAAAACTCCTTCCACCACATCATATTCAGATCTGAAAAAAAAATTGAGCTCAGGATTGAAACATTGCACATCTAGCCAGTCATAATATCACAGAAAACTCAAGTTAATGGACTCCTGAGATTGATTGAAAGCTTGGAATGATGATGACGCCCAGGGTACATTTTAGCAAGATGTTAAGATATAGCTTAACTTATTTTAGTTGTTAAGGAGACAGGTGTTTTAAACTAGACGCTTCATTTCCCAAATTATATTACTTGGAAGTGGTGCACAGGTCTTAAGCTTGAATCACAGCTTGGATGATGATAGAACATCAAATATCTCATTTTTACATGAAGATCTTTGATTTGCTTGTATGATCTGGCTTTCCAATGTCCTGTACCTATTCTATGCTTTGGAGTATAATCTAGTAACATTCTGCAATTGTCTTTCTTGTATCTAACTCTCTTTTTTTCCCCTAGCAACCAAGGAAGAACTGTCTATTATCTCTGGTGGCTTTTAGTAGACTACCCAGTTTGCTTACATTTATATGAGAATGAAACCTGCTGGCTTGTTGGGAAATGAGTATTGGTATGATTTGACTATTAATTTACACCCCTGAAGGTCTCCATTGCTTCCCAACCACAGGTCTCCTTCTTGATCAAGTTTTTGAAAAATAACTTTCTGATAACTCTTCTTCCACTAAGACTGTCTTTACATTCCTATTTGAAAAGCCCTTTTCTTCAAAATCCAATGGATAGGTCTTCATGTAAATATCAAGTGTTTTGCTTTTTTTAAATTTCAACAGAGAAAGTCATTTATTACTTTCATAATTTTTACCCAAGTTGGCTGGTAAGTAAAAGACCATATTCAGTTACTAAATTATCCCGAATATTCATGTTTGGTTCCTTAAGAAGCATTCAACTCAAGTAATTTCTCAAAATTTAACTTTTTTAATTCTTTTTCCACAATACCAATAATCATTAAAAGGTCCCTAAAGCCTTCTATGAAGTTCTTCCTAGGTTTCATATTATAAAAAATGGGCTTTCTATAATTCAGTAATTGTTCACTGCTGTCAAGCCTCCACAGAGGTTCTACTCATCCTGTATGAGTAGGTCATCATCAACATAGATATTGGGTGCACAGGTAAAACAAACAAACAAAAAATTTTTTTGTTTGGTTTGGACCATTTTTGTGTTTTTCAAATTGAATTCGAACATAAAGCATCCAGATGACATTGTATTTCAAGTAGTTGATAAACTGTACAAACTAACTGAACTACAAAAAGAATTCAACTTAGAACATAATAAAATATGACTGACAGACACTGATAGAAATACACAAAATTGAACTCCTATAACAAAGTAACAAATAAATACAAGTGGACTAAAAGTTGAAGGAATAAAAAAAACAAAAAACAATACAACTACCACAAATTTCACTACTAAGAGATTGCATCAAATATATATCATAAAAAATACAATTAGACTAGGTGACAAAAATAATGTTTGTTATATTAAACAAAAAAGACTATGAATCAAAATTTACAAACATCTTAAACAATAAAATTAAAACTATACAGAAACCCTACCAACAATCTTAAAGAAAGAATACACAAATAGATAAACTTACTGCTAATAATGCAGAAATAGAAACTCATTCATGAATAAAAATCAGATTATATTAAGAGGAAAAAAAAAGCCCCATTAAGTCCAATAATCTTTCAAATTCCTAGCATTACTAGATGCTAAAAAATTTATTCAACAATGGATAAAATTAATGTTTATAAACATCCACCACTTCCAACTCCAAAAATAAAACCAACTCTCAAGAAGCTGCTATTAGTATGTAACACACAAGTTCCCTTTTATGACCATTCAAGAAATATATTCACACAGTATAATGATGTTTCTATGGGTTCACCTATCATCCTAATACTATCAGAATTCTGTGTCAATCTTAGAAAACAAATTTTATAAACACATTTAACCAACAATTGATGCCCATTACATCTTATATATAAAGTACAGTGTGTGTATGTGTGTCTCCAAGCAACTCCTCCACTCCCACTGGTTCAATTTCAATGGTTCATAGCTCATTCAAAAGTCATAGAAAAGTTAGGTACAGGATTTTCATTGAACTCAGATTCAGGGTTGCTAGATTAAAAATATATATTAATATATTATACTAGCCATTATTGTTGCTTTCATGGTTCAAGTGGAGTAACTCTTATTTTCCTTTTGTATTCAAAATTGCAGTGCACATTTTATTAAAAATTAGCTTAAAAGCTGCCCTATTGGGCAGCATTTAAGCTAACTCCTGTGGAGGACTCTTGGTTTGGCTGTCATCACAACAGCTAGGGAGGAGTAGATGCGATAGGCATCAATAAATTACAGAAGAACTCAAAATTGATCACTGCATTTAAGTATTGAATTAATGCTTAAGCTTACCTTTTAAAAGTTCTTCTGCTGCCACTTAATTTAAAGACGATTTGATGTACATAGATCCTTATTTTCCATACAATTATTTTTATTTCATGGGACACAGAACAGGGTACAATTTATAAGAAAATTAATAGAGAGTAAAGATGGGGAAATTAGAATTAGTTATACATTCAACATTTGAAGAAATAGAGAAACATAATAGCTAATTAAGTAAAACCTATATTATGGAATCTATATGAATAAATGCGAAATTGGAGCTCAATTCTCCTATGAATTCTGAAACTGAAAAGTCCCAGCTCTACTTTATATTAATTTGGTATTTACTTGATCCCCTACGGAGTCACATTGTGACACAAGGTCAGTTTAATGTGGGAAGCCCTAGCATGTACACTCGGGCTAGAAGCAAATTTGACCTGAGCCCCTGCAACTGTTGATTGCACTAGCTATGGTGCAAGCACCAATCCCTCTTGCTGGTGCAATGAGAAGGTACAGCCTCGGGCAGCTGTTCCCCAGGGTCGGCACCTCTCAGTATCATCTCTGTCCTTTGACGGAGTTGACCCTGAGTGCACTCTGCCCAAGACAGAGACGTAACTGAGAGATGATAAATAATGTGTTACAAATCACTCAAGAGAGAGTAATTTACACACTAGGTATTTACTCTGTCTCCCCACTAAGACGAGTTGTGACACAAGGTCTTTTTTAAGGTGGGGTCCTGAGCGTATACACTCAGGCCAGGAGCAAAAATTGCCCGCAGCCCCCACAACCATCGGTTGTGCTGGCCTTGTACACCGATCCCTCTCTCTGGTACAATGCGAGGGCATGGCCTTGGGCAGCTGTTCCCCAGGGCTGGGCACCTCTCAGCATAATTTTTTTCAGTTGCGACTGTCCTTTGACGGAATTGCCCGAGTACACTCTGCCTAAAGACGGAGATGCAACTGAGAGATAAGTAATGTGTTAGAAACTCCTAGAGAGGAATTTACATGGTATTTACTTTTATTTGAGGACTGTTTTGATTTTGATATCAAAAAGAGTTCTTATCATCTTATATAGTGCAGAAAAGTGTTTGAAATTTGCATTTTATTTGGCTTCAACAAGTTGGCATCTATTTGTAAAACTTTCTTTAACTATAACAAGCCAATTTATGAATAAAATGTTCATTTAAAATTTTTGTTTCAAAGATTAAGTAGTGAATATATCTTACTTTGCGAAGTGGTAGTGAGCAGGCAAAGCCTACTAGTTAATTAACAATATGTTTATATTAAGTAAAATCATGGATGAAGTTAGTAATCTGAGAACAATTTTTGAAACTTAACTCATAAGAACTTATCAATGACAGAATTCCTTTTTTAGATGTACTAATCAATTTATGTAATAACTTTAAAACATCTGTTTATGTAAAATATAATCAAACACAAGTCTATTTAATTACAATAATGAAAGCACAGATATAAAATAACCATCATAAATAACTTACTAAATAGAGTACATTTAATATCACCTAAAAGCACAATATTTGATCAAAAAATATAAAACAGACTATTACTGGGTAAGAGAATTATTTAACAAATTAAACCAACTTAAAAAATACAAATAACATAAAAACATCAGTAAAGTAGATGATAGAATTAGTGCCTTGCTTTCAGTGGTATCCAAGAAACTTTGTTCATCTTCAAGTTGACTTTTACTAACCTGATTATTATTTACTAGCCTAGAAGCCACCCTTTGGGCAGACTTTAGGCTAGCTCTTGCAGAAGGATTTTGGGCCTTTGGCCTTTTATCTTCAGCGTCCTATGTGCGTAAAAGATATAAAAATTTAGAAATAATGAAATTATTTTATATTTAAATCTTAATCTTTCTTTGTATATGCATCCGATCTCCATAGTTTGTTTACATTTTTGTGTGCAATTTTCACCATTCTTTATGATCTCTTCACATAAAGTCACTCTTAAAAGACATTAGGGAACCCAAACTAATATTTCAAATATGTCACAGTATGCATGCTAAGAAAAAAGAAAAAAAAGGAGCAACATACCATGCTCCGCTTAAGCTTTAATTACAATTTAATTAGACGATATTAATTGTGACAAAAAGTGAAATTAAAGTTCTAAACCTTTAATTGTTCGATATTTAAATTTAATTTTAAATAAGTTATTTAATTTTTAATTGCGTGTAACTACAGTAGTTACTACCTGTTATTTCAGGTTATTTATGATTCAGCAAGATCGACGGACAGACACATGTACACTGCAATTTATTATTATTGGAGAAGAATGAATAATAACTAGCTTGAAAGCCAAATAAAATGTAGACTTTTAAGCTAACTCCCGCATAGTGCTAATTGGGCCTCCAGTTTAAAACTAAAGGGACCTCTGGTCCCTCTTAGAAAAAAGCAATGATAATTTTGAAGACATAATACTGAATTTCTCAATTCACTCTATGGAACTTCAAAATCTCACTGATTCATGCTATAAGTTCAATTCCAACCAAAAGAGCAATTTGGGCTGAAATTCCAATTCAAGCCAAAAATTGAGTTCTTCAAATCACAAACTCTGTGGAACTTTAAAATCTCATGTCACAAAACTTCTCACTTTAACTCATAATACTTGGCATTTTGAAGAAATAAAATTGATTCCTTTAATTCAGTTTTGGAGAGATTTTAAACTGAATTTAAAACAAAAATTTTAAAATTCCAAGTTTTTGTGTTAAACTCAATATAAATTAAAAACTTAAAATCACTAATTTTTTTCAGTTATTTTCAAAATTTGACTGTTCCTTCCTCATCCAGATACAAATCCCAATACTGGATGTTCAAGCACCAAATGAAGGGTAGATTTTCACTCTCAGGATCATCCCAAATTCAAAAAGACATGTTTATGTAGAGCCAGAGTTAGTGTCGTGTTTCAGACACATGGACGGACAGACAGAAATTGCCATTTATTTAGATGCACATAAGACAAGAAAGATGTAATCTGTAGCTTTTCTTTACTATATAATACTCAATGAATTATTATTTTTAATTATGGAAGAGAGAATTTAAAAACTCAATGCGATCTCAGATCTACCTATAAACTACTGTATTTGGCTGGAGATTCTTCATAGAAGACGTCAAACAGTAGAAATTAAATACTACCAGAAAACCTTGGCATTTCCTCCACTCAACATGTTCCCAACTTAAAGGTTCATCAGAAGATCAACTGAAACATCAAAACTTATGATTTTCTCACAATCATCAGGAAGCTAAAGTCATATAGGCATATCAGATCAGATGGATTTGCAAAGACAATCCTGCAGGGCACCATACTTGCAGGCAGTTAAAGAGGTAGACACAGGAAGAAGTGGAAAGAGATTGGACAGATCCGAGCATTAAAGAACTGCAAGACAGAAGAAAGGAGTTGGTCTAGTGTAAATTATCTGTGGTACCCCAACTAGTGCACTGGTTTATAGGACAGGTAAAAGGAAGTTAGAGTTGTCCAAGGAATAAACATTGAAGACATAACTAAATGTTCATCCAATACAAGGTCCAAGAGCCACTCAAGATAGAGAGTTATTGAATGAAAGTAAGAGGAGGAAGTGTAGATTATGAGGTTATATAGGATAGATAATGGTTGATTCTAGACAAGGTTTATTTATTCAAAGATAGTAAGCTTCAATTTTAATGATTCATAAGCAATGATAATTTAATTACTTTATTTTCTCCAGACTTTTAATCACACAGAGTGTGTCTGAAGTTATGCAAATCACAAACCTCAACTTGAATTTGCTTTGGAAAATTGTTATATTTTAAATAATTTTGACATCAAAACAAAGCTCAAGTTAAATTTTTTAGGTACTTTCAACAAGTTTTATTAAAGTTATTGGATTTATTATAAAAAACTGCAGGCTGAAGTTATTGTGCAGATTAAACTAATATTCAAAGTCCATTACTAAGTGGTAATTTGATATTTTAACACTTGTGCACATGTCTAGGATACAAAATAAATCTGTAATACAATAATCTAACCAACAATGGGCTTTCTTTAGAAAGAACAAATTCAGCCCATACTTCATGTGAAAATGTCTTGAATCCTTCAGCTCTGCTTACATTACAAAAAGACTAAAATTGTATGCAGATAAAAAAACAGCCTGCTTTGAACTGATAAGAATGCTACCTCAAAATCTTGTTCAAAGTTTATTCTTTGCTCAATTTCTTTTTAGAGTTTTTTTTTTATTTCACCACCTACTGCAACCAAGTATTTATCCATATCTCAAAAATATAGAAACTGGTAAAACATATTCTTGGCATGAATATTTTTTAACAAAATATCAGTGTTAAGCACAGATATCAAAGGAATGATCTTAATGTTTTCATTTATGTATAATGTGGAACGGCTGCCTAGGTAATAGATTTTTAATGTTCAAATGAATCACATTTTCTAACATTCACTAGTGAAAGAACCAAGGTCTATAACTAGCAAGTATATTGTCATATCAATATTTAAAAGTACATGATTTTAAAATAAAAGCAGCATAATAATTACTTTGTCAAATATTTGTTGATAGCAAAAAGTGAAATCATTTTTCTTATGGATGTTGCACACAAAGATGAAAAAGAATTACAGTTGAAAATGTCCAAAGCTTTCTTGGAACTTCTCCTTTGAACTGTTATGTTTCAGGTGACTCATTTTACAAAGTTCTTCAGGTAAATAATTCAAATGTATTGTCAAAGCTGAAAAAAGTTACTAATAAAATTTGGAAATCTAAATTTATATTTATTGGAAAATTGATTTCTAATACTGAAATTAAGACACAAAACTAACACCATTCCATTTACTGTATATACTCATGTATAAGCAGATGTCATGTTTAGTGCAACCAATGAATTTTTTTTTTGCATGTATTTTATCCATCCCACCCCGAAAAAATTTACTTGTATATAGTGCAACTGGTTAGCAAAAATGCATAATTTTTAATCTCTTCAAAAAAAATTACCTGTGTATAGTGACCCCCCCCCACTATTTTTGTGTAAAATCTGATCATAAAAACTTGCACTATACTCAAGTATATACAATACTTTAAAATTCTCTTGTAAAAGTTTCAAACTTTTATTAATATAAAACTAAATACTCAAGTCTATTTCTATAATCAGTTCAACCTTTTTTAATTCATTTTTTTTAAGAATTAACAAAAAAGGTGCAAAGATTTACTTAAATTTGGGAGTTCCAAATTCATTTTTGTGAAGCAAAATGAAGTTATTTATTAATAACTTATTATATAACAAAAAAGTTCAATATAACAACTAAAAAATAAAAATAAAAAAAATTATCAAAATTGGTTTTATTTCCAAGGTATGTTTTTTTTTGTTTTCATTTTTTTTTGTTTTGTGACATCAAGATGAAAATCTGTTCAACAGCAAATGAATAACAAATGAAATACAACTGAAAAAAAAAAAAAAGATTTGGGTGGGGGAGACATTAAAAAATAAAGATTCAGCAGGTCACTGGTACATATAGGAACTGTGACTTTGAAAGCTCAAAAAACACTTTCAAAAAGAAATCAAAATTTACAAGTAAACCAACTGAACAAAACATTTTCAAAATATATCAACTGAAATTGAAGACATCTGAGTGTTCAAAAAAAAAAAAAAAAAAAAGTTCAGAAACTACAAATAAAACTAAACTTCTATTTAAAAGTGCACAAAATATTAAAATTAAAATCTAAAATTAAGTTTTTTATTTACTACCAAATATATCAATTCTTTTCTATTTTTAATTTAACACTTCATTTAGATGAAATAAAAGTTAAACTGTACAGTGTATGCCAAACCAGCCCCAATTAAGATATTCTAACTTTATATAGAACAGACATTGGTAAGATGCTTAAAACTAAATATTGAAGATTTTATAATGAAATGAATGCAGTAGATATGTGCCAAGAAAAAAAAAATCTCAGTCTAGATGTAACACTCAAACAAAAGCTTATCATTTAAAAATCCATTCACACAAACATTCTCGTTATTTTCATTACTTAGTTTCAACTGGTATAGTCTTCATATTTTTGAGTCATTAAATGCATCTGGGGTGCAAATTTTAGCATAAAATCTTTGAATGATAATAAAGTCACATCATATAAGTATAGACTAATAAACTAAGAATGTTTAATTTAACATAAGTGCCTTTCACTTTTAATAAGTCACAGCAACTGTCCATCATAACATTTACAGTTGAATTATGAATTAACAGATTACTTCAACTCTTTCAAAACAAATTGTCTCACCTTTGTTTTCTTTTACTCTAGATTACTATCTTTGCTTTCACAATATTTTCAACAATAAGCTGACAGATACAAGTTTGATTAATCTTTTAGTATGTAATTATAAATGAAAGATGTGAAAACTAAAATCAGATTTGAGAATAATGATGGTTAAAAAAATTTCTTTTATACCTGAGTTTTGTAATTTTCCATTATATTCAGAAGAAAACAAAGATAATATTTTTCTATAGTTATATGATATGGAATTATTAAAAATTTGGTAAGATGAATGCTTGAAATGTACTTAATTTCTAAAGTGAAATATTACTTCAATTTAGTAACAGCTGTAACAAGAGAAGAAAGTTATAGCTGTAAAAGTATATGTCAAACAACCAGCATACCAAATAAAATTATATATATATATATATATAAGAAATAAGTGGATTTTATAATTATATGAATTAGCTGACTGTACCAGTTCACAAATTGAAAATAAGTGCTGTTAAGGCTGGAGAGAAGCTTACCATTTTGATACCAACATGGTTGGCAATAGAACCAGTTGAACCACATTGATTTTCCAAGGAAATATTTAAAAATATATCTAGCTGACCATTGGCGAGTCAATGTGTTAGAAAAGCAGGCTTCAATTTTTAGCCAAATATGCACAAAAAAGTTAAATAAATAAATGAAATAAAATTAAAAAAGAAAAATTATATATGTGTATCAAAAATCAGAAAGTTTATGAATGTAAATATATCATCTTGGTGTGGAAATTTAAGTACTAACAGATTACTGCTTGAAACAGTTCACAATGAATGGATGGTTTTCCAGAAAAACTGTCAGGATTGAAGAAATGAATGTCATTTCGATTTTATCAAAGCTGATGAAACAGAAATGATGTCACAGAAGAAAATAACTTTCTTCTCTTGTTACAGCTGGGAAAGCCAGGTATTTGCACATTCCATTTTGTACCTATCAAAAATTGTATGTAAAAAAAAAAAAAAAAAAAAAAAGTATGGAATGTCTTTTTTCATGGAAATTGTCCAATCTGTGAAGGAGGAAAAAAAAATTCAGAGTTCATAATATATTCCCCACTCCCCATCCCAAATCCCCAAATTTTAATATTCTTATAAATCATTATAGACTTGCTGTTTTGACTCTTGTTCCAATATCTTCTTTATCACTGAAAAGAGAAAAAAAAAATAATGCAGTTTCAATAGAAATAAGAGTTAAGAAATTAATCAAATTTGCACTTGTTTTGCTTTTATATATTTAAACTGTTCAGCTAGAAAGGTTTTCAAATAGTGATGTTTTTTTCCACAATTCAAAATAGTGAAGAGAGACAGGAGCAAAGCCAAAGAAAAATGAACCTTTATTTGCAGGAATATCAAGGTTTCAAATTCTATAATTAGAACTGATGTTTTCAATGTATATCTTAAATTGCATATTTATATGTAATAATGATTCCTATTAGAAATAAAATATCAGTTACAATAAAAAAATAACTATCTGGTTACCTAAAATATTTTTGAAGAAATTTATATTTGTAGAACCAATATAATTTTTTCTCCTTCTCTCAAATATATACAACTCATACAAAGCACTTAAGGATTAAAATTATTAAAGTATTAATTATGTTTATAGTTATATACAGAGACACTTCTGTAGAGAAATATGAATTTGGTTATACAGATGAGATAAGGCAGCCTTTCTTAACCTATACAGAAATCAGAAAACCTTGGAACCAACATAATGAGTTTGAGTGAATAGATGAACAAGAACAAAAGAGGAGAAGGTTACATTTAGCAACAAAAAGCAAAAAGCTGTGGAAAACCATGATTACCAATATCCTGAAAGGACATGGCACATTAAAAAAAAAGTTCTTCAAATCAAACATTTCATTTAGCAGTGTGGTTGGTCATATCTAAAATCTTTTAATTTTTTATTTTAACATGTTAAAACATAATAGAAACAGAATTCATTCAAAATTTAAGTTATTCACAGAGTGAGTAGTGATTGACAAGTTTTTACCTGAAATTGAGTATTAAATTACATGCAAAATAGATATACATTGCCTGAAGAAAATAGAATCATGATTGTTGGTTTATAAAGTTTTCCTATATAATGAAAAGTTTTAAAAGGTGTGTGTGTGTGTGTGTGTGTATATATATATATATCTATCAAACAGTCATTCTCATCACACTTTTTTTATGGGTCAGAATCATGGACACCATACAGGATACACATCAATCAACTTGATGCTTTTCATAAATGCTGTCTTCATTCAATATGCAGTTATACATGGCAGGACAAAATCTCTAACCCTGATCTTTTTATCAAATGTGGCATCAGTGGTATCGAATCCTTTCTGATGCAATCACAGTTCAGATGGGCAGGTCATGTCATCAGAATGAGTGGTGATTGGATGCCAAAAATCCTCATGTATAGCTAATTTTTTCATGGTAAGCGTAATGTAGGCCGTCTTTGGTTATGCTTCAAGGACAAACTTAAACACAATTTAAATACTGTAATAAATCTCTATAGAGGAGTTTGAACTCACTGTTGAAAACTGACCAAACTGGAGAAACACCTGCTACTGAGGTATAACTAACTTCGAAAAGAATCATCTCATCCATCTGAGAAAATTAAGAACCAATACTAAATCTTGGGCTAATACATCAGCCCATATGACCATCAACCCTTTAAGCATGTCTCCCGCGTGGACTTGTTTGCAAATCCCACGCAGGATTATTGTCTCATATGAAACAAACATAGAAACTGAACTGAAAGACACTCATACATCGAAAACAATGGGAGTCCCTAATAATCGACTCTCCCATCGAGATTCGACGTATGAGAGTCAAGCAGATCAGTTTCCAGGAAACCGACAACCCAACACACGAGATTTGATTATAGTGGTGAAGGCCTCATGCAGGACCATCCACACTTTTTGAAGGGACGAATACAGAGACCTGGTGCACCGAATGCCACAAGGTTTTTGAATTCAGAGTTGTCCTTCTCCTAGACCAGTTGCCATCCAAGGCTATAGAACCCAGTCTGTACTGCTATTTTACCCATAGCTGGAGGGAGAGGAAGAGGATTCATACCTTTCCCAAGGGTATTAGCACGTAAGTGAATGTAATGAATTCGACTGGAATTTGAACTCGGCTCTGCAATTCCTCAATCCAAGCTGCTATCCATTACTCCACCGTGCCTCCTCTCTCATATATATATATATAAAAAGTAACCAAAATTTAAGTCTTCTAAGTCAATAAAGAAGTTGTTTTTTATGACATTTATCAGAAACAGAACAGGCAGGAAAAATAATAAATAAACCACCTACTCTCTTTTTCTTCATCAGACAATGTTTTCTTTGGAAAGTCCACATCAAAAGTTATGTATAAAGCTCCACGTTTATGGATATTTTCATAATTAGGCATTCCTTCATTATTTTTTCTCATTCGTGCTCCTGGACGTGTAATTTTTTCTCTTTTAACATGAACCTGTATAAAACCAGAAAAAACAATTCAAGAAACAATTGGAGAAATGTGAGGACCACTTATATAGAATTCATTCATGTACAAATACAAAAATCTATGAAATTTGAAATAACTGGCAAAAATAGAGAAAATTTGTAAAATCTTATAAAATAAGTATCATTATTTTTATAAGCTAAAGCAGATCCCAATTTCTGCAGAATTAAGGATTAAAAAAATCTTTGCAGAAATGTAAAGGAATTAGTGGCCAAGCTAAACATGGTACACAAAAACTAGCCTGACATTTTCCTTCAAAGTACAAGATCCATTCAGAGTTTAAAAATAAGGAGCTGTTTTTGTCTATATTAGCAAAATGAAGGTCTTCAGATTATAATTACCAATATTACTGA
The DNA here is from genome assembly GCA_903632075.3 of Acanthosepion pharaonis. Classification (NCBI taxonomy): domain Eukaryota; kingdom Metazoa; phylum Mollusca; class Cephalopoda; order Sepiida; family Sepiidae; genus Acanthosepion; species Acanthosepion pharaonis. Next base: position 441,183 of record CAHIKZ030004155.1, on the reverse strand, counting down.
GTAGCATCTAATATGTGTCTTAGTATGTAAATTCATGAAGCCACAAAGACAACTAAGATTCAGTTATAGATTAATAAATTCTATTTTTTCTTCTCTTTAAGAATTTTAAATTATTGTGCATTACAAATCTGTATTGCACTTTTGTATTTTAAAATTAAATCAATGTAAATCTTTTTGATTTCAAATACAATATTGTTGCATTTTATCACAAGCTAATACATTCTATAATTGTTAAAATAAACAGTGAATAAAAAAAAGTTAACCTCCAATAAATTAATATGGTATGAATAATTGATTTATTTGTTTAATGGCATATTCTCTTATGGGTCATTTAATGCCAAAATTTTCTTAGGGAGCTTTAAAGTAATAAAAATATGATATATGTTATTCTGCTTTCTTTTTTGACTACATGGTAGATGATACTTTTGTGCATATACATGTTTGACATAATGTGTGGACATAATTGCTAAATGTGTATTTTATATTGTAGTTTTGCTGAAGTTATATTTTGAAATACGGTTTGATTTCTCTAAGAAATTGAAGAATATTATATGGATTAATGTCATGAAAGAGTTCTTTCAAATTGGTTGTTTAGTTGATTTTGTTCAGTGGTATATCAACCTCCATGAGTGATTTAATACGAAATCTAAATATTTTGAATGCCTTCAACTGCAGATAAAATGTATTGTTTAAAAATTTTTTTTTTTTTTTAATATAAAAATGTATTGCTGGTATTTTTACACATTCATAGTATTTTGTTTTTTTTTAGAGGTTCATTATTTGCTCATAACAGACCCTAACAGGTGCTATTACCCTGGGTCAAGGTGAACCTGGGAACAGCAATTAAGAGGTGGCTTAACATTCTCCAAAACCCCCAATTTCTCAATCAAAGGCCTTGCTGTTAGATACAGTTTATTGTCATACTCAGGACTAAATAATTGAATGAGTGTAGCTCTATGAATACAGAGTTGAATGTGTAGCTGTTAAGCCTCATGGGGCAAATCAGTAATACATGTCAGGATACAAGATAAAAGTTCATGTTTAGTTTTTTTTAGTTTTTTATTTGAGTTACTGCCAACCTCAAAATTTGAATGATGTATTGTATTGACAAAGCATTGTGATAAAAAGCATAAGATGAAAGAAAAACCAGTCAAAAATGAATAGTGGAAATAGATTATCTGAATTCTTAAATTAAGCAACAATTTCTTTAAAGTTTTGGTTTATATTTTTTAACTGTTAGAAAGACTTAAACCATCTTACCTTGTGACCATCCAAATGTATTATATCCATTTCAAAACCTATTAAAGCATCTGTCAAACTGATAGTTACATTTGTGTAGAGATCATCATCTCGCCTTTCAAATATAGGATGTCTAAAAAATAAAGAATTATCTAAAAATCTGCATAATGACTTGTTATTTTAAATATACTTTTAAAGTTTGGAATCATGTAATTTTACAAAAAAAAAAAAAAAAAGTAATTTACATGTAGTTTACAAAAAAAAGGGTTGCAAATGCTTTTGTTTCCTCAAATGTTGGCTTTTCTAGTTAATAAAACTTTTCTATCCAGCAACCAAATAGCTTAATCATATCAAATATCCACTAAACACAACTCATTTTCAATTAATAATATAAAAATCAATTTACATGTTTTTTTTTTTTTTAATTATTTTTGCATAACATTTTTTGACAAAGAAAAAACAAAATTTTGAATTAGAATATCATCATTTAAGAAATTCAGCATTTACTTACTTTGCTTGTTTTATTCTAAATTTGAGATCACCAGGCTCACCATCAATATGTGGTTCACCTGTAAATAGTAAAATAATACAAGTAAAATCTATATTACTGAAAAGATGTAATATTTCTTGAAAAATATTTCAGGCAAAATAAATGCTCCCACATCAATTATCAAAATAAGTGTACAGTGGAGTAATGGATAGTGGCTTGGAGTGAGGAATCTGAGAGCGGAGTTCAAATTTCAGTCAAATCCATTACATTCACTTTTGTGCTAATACTCTTGGGAAAAGTATAAATCTTCTTTTTCTCCCCCTAACTATGAATAAATAGGACAGACCAGGTTTTATAGCCTTGAATGGCAACTGGTCTACCACAGAAAGAAATGGCAACCTATTGTGGAGAAAAATGTCTCTTCAGTCATGCATTGAAACATACATGATCATCTAAGTGTGTATCACGGATGGCACATAACTGACTGATTTATTTCATTGGTGAAACATTTCCAGTATTAAATAAAATTAACAAATATCTGTAAAATATCTACATTAAATCTTAAGTATTTAGTAAATGTTAATGTTTAAAGATTTGTGTCTTGCTGTTCATGTAAATTAAAATATGAATAATTGGCTGATGCAAGGTGTTTTTGATTGACATCAGAAGATTCTAGCTACAATAAAATCAATTCTAATGAAAAATATATAAATGTTTACATGCATGTACTTTTAGGTTAAAATATAACAATTAACATAAAATATTAACAATGGGTGTCAATCTGTGGACAGTGCAGAAGATTCAGAAAGAGTTGGATGATATATCCAATCAACCATCAAGGTATTTGGAGTGATCACTATCAATGGCGACGTTATGCCTCCATTCATATTCCCACTGGGACTCAACATGGTGACATGCATCATGCCTTGAAGAGGTAGTGCTGCCCTGGGTCAAGAGGGTGGCTGCTAGAAGACCCCATGTCTGGCAACAGGACACTGCACCATGCCACATAAGCAGAAGAACCCAATCATGGCTGTCAGACAATTTCTGCAACCACATCATCCCTTACATCTGGCCACCTAACTCCCCAGACTACAATCCCCTTGATTATTGTGTGGAGCACAGTTGAGAGAGCAACCAACAAAACTCCTTGTAACACCAAAGATGAACTGAAGGCAAAGATTATGGCAGCTTTCACCAACTTAAACAAGGAGGCTGACCAGAAGAGTTGTAGGAGATTCCAAAGTTGTCTGGAGGCCATGGTGGAAGCCAATGGCAATTTTATTGGCTAAATTGAATCTTTAGTATTTTAAGATATTTTTGTGTAATTTTGGTAAATATATCTGTTAAAATGAGATGCCAGTGTTATTTTCATTTTTTTGTAATTTAGACAACAGTTTAACTATTTACTCTATTTACATTGTTTGGACTGTTGTCCTCATCTTTATTGTTACATTCAGGAATTTTTGGCCATTGTACACTCCAACCTTCTTTAGGTGATATGTGTTGGAATTTTGAACCAAAAAGTGGCTTGACCAAAAGAGTTCGGAGTTCAAGCCCTGGCTTCAACAGAGATAATAAAAACTTGGGGTGTTATAAAGACGAATTAACTAACACTGAGATATCCAAGGGCTTGCTACCCCAGTGGACTAAATAATAGACTTGGTTTGAAATTCCAACAAATATCACATGAAGAAGGCCAGAGCATACAATGGCCAAAATGTTGTGACTGTGACAGTAAAGATGAGGACAACAGTCTGAACTATGTAAATAAAATATTATCAGGTTTATAAATTTTACCTCAATATATTTATATATAATATGCAAGTCTGGTATATCAATACCAACAAAAGTTGTTATTCCCTATACTTCCTAAAGAAGAAATTTTCTTTGAGGTTAAAGAATTATTAAAAAGTTAAAATCTTAAAATTACCTTCTGCAATAAAGGGGTACTCATGACCATCTCTCATACCAGCTTCAATTTCTACTTCTAGAATTTTCTCTTCAGGGACAAATCTGAAAAGAACAGAGTTGACATTTTGTGAAAGATAGTAACCTATAAAAGTTTCTATTAGACACTAGCATGCAACAGACATATAACTAGATAGCCAGACCCAGTCATGGGACTGACAATGATGAAGGGAGAACAAAAAAAAAAAAAAATTAATACTTCTGCTAATTAAAGCAAAATAAAGAAAATTTTATAAGATAGCTGGAAGCAAAATGCCAATTTATCTATTAATCCAATGTAATAATTAGTACGTTTTACAGAATAGTTTAATACAAACTTGAATTCAATATGAATTTAGGAAATTAACCTAAAATATTCTTTTAGGTAAGAAAATTTTTTGAATTTGAACATTTTAAAAATTTTATTTTCAAAGTAGTTCAAAGTATGATTGAATATACATTTCTAGCTAATTAAGGTCCAAACCAAATAAGTACCAGGAGTACATTTCTTTAAATTAATAAAATACATAAATAGGATATTTTTTTTTTTAAACAAAGGTTTGCTTTTCCAAATGACTGCAATAATCAAGAACAGAGGAAACCTAATATTTACAAGTGAATGTTGCTTAGTTTGGAAGATTTTTGGAGATGATGACATCCTATAATACTTTTGGTTAATATATTAATCCAAACATTTTCATGAATACATGTGTTCAAGTAAACGACCAGTTTTTTTTCATTTATTTTTAGTAGTGTGAATTACATCCACTAACCTGCACTTTTGGGAATGCAGATTCGACCCCGGTTGGAGTGTATATTTTCCTTTAAGTCTCTTGAATATACAGGCCAATAGATATAATTAATAATGTTTAAGATAAGTAGAAATAAGCAGGGTGTCTACTCAAACATACCCACAAAAATAATGTTTGGAATAATAAAAAATAATGTCGGATTAAAAATAAAATCCATCAACTCTTTAGAAATCTCTCACATCTTTAAGATGACATGGTATCAATTTAATGTATAATGAATTGGGCTCAAAGCAAAACTTCATTTCATTTTGGAATTAGTGCAATTTTACTATATATTTTTTATGCAAATTAATGAAATTTTTTAATCCAGCATTATCATAAAATATATAAGCTTTAAAAGTTGACACAAATTTGTAGTCCTTACTTAATATTTGGACATTCATCACAAACATGCTGCTGAGTCATCTGAAAACGGCCTGGTCCTAACTGAGTAGTGATCATCTCTGTTCGACAATTGCACTTTCGTTTTCCTTTTGCAGGTTTTGCAACTGGTTTGTACCTAATAACCTGAAAACATCAAAATCAAATATTAAAAGAAAAAAAAAAAGAAAGGGATTTATTTTTAGATAGTTATACTTGATTAGCACAAGAATGATTTTTTATGCATTTCTTCAAACAGCTATGTACTCTGCTAAACATCAACTTTAGAAAAGTTTAGAAAATTACTGATACCTATAACACTATGATATAGCAGCCATTACAAGTGGTAACCAAAAATGTATAGAGTATGGGCCCTAGTTTTTAACGAATTAATAATCAACAATTCTGTACTTAAATTTACTGGCTAGCTGTCTGTTTTAACCATGAAGTAAAAAATAATATAAAGTACATACAACTGGAATTATTTACAGCTCTTCCAAGAGTTTAGTTAAACACATGTATTTTAACAGGCAGAGTTCAGATTTTGGGTAAGAGCCATGAGAAATCATTTATAAACTAGCTCGTATGTGACAAATACAAATAAAAAAGACTGGAGTTCACTAATATCTAATGGTAAACATATTCTAAGAAATGACAACAACCAACGCAAAGAACTTACATGATACAAAGACACATGACACTAACTAATCACATAGCATTGTTACTCAGTAGAAATGTCCTTATTTGTACCAGACATTTTTACAACACTATTTTAAATATCTCAATTCTTCTTGTTCCACCCTTAAATAGCACAACTGTTATACCCTGCCAATACCTCATTGTAACCCCACTTGTCAATCATGGTCAATGGTAATCAATAATGTCGCCCCATGAGTCTATCGTCATCAACAGTAACCAATAATGTCACCCCATGAGTCGATTGTAGTCAACAATAACCAATAATGTCACCCCATGAGTCGATTGTAGTCAACAATAACCAATAATGTCACCCCACAAGTTGATCCTCATCAACGGCCAGCAATAATGTAGCCCTATACCTCACACTGGTCTTCAAGTTCCTTCAGACCACTGGTTACCATCTAGCCAACTCTTCACATGTTAATGCATAACTTGTTTGTCATTGGTATTGTGATGGTAAGCATGGTTCCACTTGACTTAGCTGGCATTTGTTTGTTCACAACCATTCACTCCTCTGCCATGTTGTGTTTTTTGATCTCAGCGGATGAAAAGATCACTGGTGAAGCAAACTGAAGTGTAGGCAGTTCAAAAGCTGGGCGATACACAAAAATAAAAATCCTTTAGAATAAAGAATTAACTCTGTTTGAGAATGTAACAATGATTTGGTTTATATATGATTTGTTATATATAGCGGTTTTAACTCCACTTGTTATTATAATCAAATGACACTGGGATTCCTCTTGGAGTCTGCAGCTTGTTTTTGTAGTAACTAAAATTTCTAAGTCCTCAGAGCTGGCACAAAGGTCTTAGTCAGGAAGTCTCAGAGTGAACATTGTGGATTCCAGTAGCAGTGGTGTGTGTGTGTGTGGTGGGGGGACTCTAAGTTGTCCAAACCTCCAACTTATATACAAGTCCTGTGTCCAGCAAGGGCGGGGTTGACTTGGGTCAGGGTTCGGTTGTCTTTTTCCTTTAGTATCAACCTCTTTCTAAAATTCCATATTCTCAAAATATATTTGCTCAAGTGGTTTTTCAAATTTGGGTTTGTCCAGCCCCCTTTTGAGAATGGTCAGAGGAATCAAGTCGCCTCTTAACTCCAACTCCTTTCAGGTCCCATCCCACACCATCACTCCATATACGAGGTGCTAATCTCTTCCTTTTCCCACTTTCTCAGCAGCTAACCTCAACCCATTCTCTATGGGTACTTTGAACTAAGTAACATTTTTAAGTGATTAAAAATCATTTTATCTTAGAAGTAAAAAAAAAAAAAAAAGTTTGTGCAAAAAGATCTTTGTTAGATGACAAATCTTCCTATTTTATGGGCCAGTGAAGATAAGGTAAATGGGTTTCATTAAAGTATATGCTGTCAATATAGTTTACTTGAACATAGAGCTAACATTACTTGCAAAGTCTAACAACAATTAGCTATTATATATAATTTATACTTAAAAGAAAAAATTGCCATGTGTCTTCAAGATATAGGTGATCATGAAGGACTTTCCACATTACTTTTGAATTGCCACACATTCTTGGGAAAGTTAATGGAGTAGTTTCCAAGTATCTTAACAGTTTGGAATTTGACATTTTCTTTCTGACTGGTTGTTAACCTAGGCTGTAGAGCCTAGTCTACCCTATTATTTAACCCATAACTGAAAGGACAAACAGATTTATGCTTCCCAAGAGCATTTGTGCAAAAGTGAACAGAACTAGGCTTAAATTTGAACTCAGTCGGTTAATTTTTGAATTTAAGTTCATAAATAGTTCATAAAAACAGAGTAATATTATACAAAGGAAACCATTAGCATGTAAAATATTTACCTATAAATATTAAAAAAAAAAAAAAAAAAAAAACACCAAAGTTTAACACATGCATCTGTGGAAAGAAAAAGAAAAAAGAAAAAATGTTTCAAAAGGATGGAGTTTTCTCTTGACACCCTTATTACTGTATACACCACAGGTAAATTTTATTATTTTAAAAAAAGCTATGTTTACAATTTTAATATGACCCAAACATATGAATCTGGATATTATTTTTTTTTTTTACCTGCAGAATTGTCAACAAAAGTGTTAAACACTATTCAGTAAAATAATTTTATATTAGCAAGATTATAAAAGTACGTGAACTAAATCCAATGCAATATTTATTATTTATCATATTACAAAGAAATAACTGTCTCACAACTGGTCAGTTTCATTTCCAAAATGTAAACAAAGAAATTTCTAAAGAATTCATTTTTTATTCATTGATCAGACATTTTTGTCACTTAAAACATCTTAAACATTTACATTTCAGGCACAAAACTGAACAGTTATGAATGTTCGTTAATCACAACACTCTTTATAACCGAGTTGGTTAAAACATGGATTGAATGACAGTTTCTCCTGCAAAATAACTATGAAAATAATTTTTTTTTTTTTTCATAAAAATGTTTGAACTATAGATGAAGAAAATTTAAATAAACACATGACGAGCAACTGTAAATATAAATTTTGCAAAAGAATGCATTTTTCAGACATTTATCTGTATTTGTTCTTGACACAAATTCACTAAAATATATATAGCGAGCATCTGAATTTATATTTTTTTTCCTCAAAAATTAACAAAAATGTTAAACACTATAAATAAGCCAAGTTTAACAAACATACCTGCAAAAAGTGAGAGTATACAGTAATGGCAGTGTCAAGAGAAAAACAGTCCTTCTGACAAACCACTTTTTTTCTTTTTTTTTTTTTTTTTAAACTAAAAATCATTTGAAAAGAATACTTAAAATATGAGATAATGTGGTAAGATTTACCTCAACAAAGTTTCCTGAATAAAGTTCTTCTAGTGAGACTTCTAAATCCATTATTACATCACCTCCTCTGGCAATATCAGGAGTTTGTTCTTTAAAATTAAAGCCTCCAAAAAAGCTAGAAGAGGAAAAAATACAAGCTGATAATGGAATATTTGATAATGAAACAATTGATTATCCAAAATTAAAACCAACTTGTTTCCTTACTATTCAGTTCAACATTAAGACATACAAGGTGCGATGGGTAAATTGCCGCCATTTTATATTTTTAATTTTGTGCATGCATATTTATTTGTTTTTGTCAAATGCACAGGACAGTAGGGTCAGTTGGACACTGAAGAAAATAAGTACCATGACACAAAATGGTATGCTGTATTGATTGGCATTCACGTGGGAAGCTCCAATACGAACATTTCAGAGTGTTTGGGTGTCAAGCTGAAGATAGTGCAGAGGATTTAGAAAGAGCTTGATGATATATCCAGTCAATATCATGGTGTTTGGAGTGTTTACTAGTGATGGTGAAGTATATCTCCATTCATCTTCCCATAGGGCCTCAGAGTCAACATGATGACATGCATCATGCCTTGAAGAGGTAGTGCTGCCCTGGGTCAAGAGGGTGGCTGCTAAAAGACCTTATGTCTGGCAACAGGACTCTGCATCAGGCCACACAAGCAAGAGAACCCAATCATGGCTGTCAGACAATTTCTGCAACCACATTACCGCTTACATCTGGCCACCTAATTCCCCAGACTACAATACCCATAATAGACGAACAAAACTCCTTGTAACACCAAAGATAAAGTGAAGGCAAGGATTATGGCAACATTCACCAACTTATACATGGTGACTCTCCAGAAGAGTTGCAGGAGATTCCAGTCATCTGGAAGCTGTGGTTGAAGCCAATGGAGATTTTATTGAATTATTTATTTATTTATTCTTTAGTATTTCAAGATATTCTTATGTAATTTTGGTAAATATATCTGTTAAAATGAGATGTTAGTGTTATTTTCATTTCTGCATAATTTAAACAACAATTTATCCATCGTACTCCATATGCAAATAAACTGAATGTAAAAAAACAATTAGAGAGATACTGAAACCTGTTACACTGATTAAATTTCCATATTTTCTTGATCAGCAAATTAAAAGAAAAAAAAAAAGAAAGAAAAGCTGCATGCTTTTTTTTTTTTTACTGAGAAACAATTTAAAAATTTAAAGTTCAGGAAAGTATCTTACACTAACATGAAAAAAAAAAAATGTCTAAGTTATGTGGAATAACAATAATCCCCCAAATTCTGAAAAATTGTAGTAACTCTATACAATATATCTGCTTTGAATGATGCTGAAAAATTGAGAGAAAATATATTGCTTGAAAATGCCAGACACATCTACAATAATTTTTCATAAAAATTCTAAATTTTCAAAACTATCCAACAGTTTGTATAATTTGTCTGATGGAAAATTTACCAGCTCAACATCAATACTAAGGAAGATTTAATGTCATTATAACCAATAATGCGATTCAAGTCATGATCATTTATCTGATGTAGTAAGTACTTCAGCCAGTAAATTCTAATTGTATCTTTTTTGACTAAATCTGGAGATAATCTTATATATTAAACTTTAATGCAGTCTGTAAAATTCAAGCAAAAGAAATGGCAGGTAAAATGATAGGTAAAAAAAAAATAAACTCCTTAAATATAAACTTATTTACAAAGAAAATAGTTAACTGTTAAAGTGGATTTGTATTTGATGTTATGATCTTACTTGGAAAAAGGATCTCCACTCATATCTCTTTGTTCTAACCCTTCTTCTCCAAGACGATCATAAATTTTTCTTTTTTCTTGATCTGAAAGAACCTGAAAATAAAATTTTTTAAAAATTTAAAAAAATCATAAATTGATCAAAAACAATTGCTTTTATCTCAAAATCATATTTTTGTAAGACAAATAATAGATCATTTCTTTTACCTAAGTATAATTTATAGTTAGCTTATAAATTTTATCTTGAACAAAACTAATTTTGCAACAATTTATAAACCTGAGTAAATGAGTGATATAAAGTTTTTAAATTCAAAATAAAATAAATATATAAAAAAAATATCAGTGTGACATTTTCCTTATAATATTGAAATCTAATATTGAATGACTAGAAAATATTCTTTCAAGATACGAAACAATGACCTCTTTTCTAAAAAAAAAAAAAAAAAAATTTATTTAAATCATTGAAAATGCATAAATAATGAATATGCATGACTTTACTAAAAACTCATTGACAGCCAATTTAATTTTCACCAAGTGCACGATAGATGTAAACTAGCACTAAATTCGACCAATTGCAAATAAGTAAGTTTTATAGAGGCAATTTTAAAATTATGTAATCTCTGGACAATCAATAAACATTTTTTTTTCTTTCATCCAGAGGTCCTTCATGCTTAAGTTTGTTTTTTTTAGAAGATAATAGTAAGCAAGATTTTAATATATTCTTTTAAGTAAACTATTTCACTTAAACATAGTACAAGTGCTAAAAGAAAAAAAGTTGTCTAAAACAGTATCAAAAGTTTTTATCTCTCTCTTTAATAAAGTCAACTGTTCAAATCTCTCTATTCTGAAATGTAAATTACTAAATAAAGAAAGATAACAATTTTAACCAAAGAAAGAAAAAGAAAACATTAGTTTGGAGTTTGGATTTTTCAACATAAAAATGAAAAAAAAAAAATTATTTTGAATTAAATTATTTCTAAATATTCAAAATAAATTTCTTATTTCTGCAATAAGAATAAATGCTGCATTAAGAAAGTAAAGTGTAATCTATAAGCATCAAGGATAGTGGCAACATTTTAAGAATTTTAACTGTCACCAGCATTAGGAATAAAAAAATAAATAAAACACTTTCAATCAAGTCAGTAACTTTAAGAAGATTAACAAAAAAAAAAAAAAAAAAAATCGGCTGACTGACAAAAATGGTAATGTAAGAGATTTATATAAAATTCTATATTAAATAATAGTTTTAAATGTTAACCTTTCTACATCATCAAGAACATTTCCATAAATCTTTTACCATTTTATGTTTTTCCAATTTAAGAAGTAAAATTTAAATATAAAAATACAAGCAACAAAATTTCTGAATTAGCTTCAACAGTGCCATACATGATACATGCTTAGGCGATCATGTATCTTTCAATGCATGACTGCCAAGGTAGATTTTTTCCTGCAGTAAGTTGCCATTTCTTTCTGCGGTAGACCAATTCCCATCGAAGGCTATAGAACCCAGTATGTCCTGCTATTTAGCCATAGCTGGGAGGAGAAGAAAAGGATTCATACCTTTCCCAAGGGTATTAGCACATAGGTGAATGTAATGGATTCAAGTAGAATTCGAACTTGGCGCTCTGATTTCACAATCCGAGCGACTATCTACTCCACCATAAAGGCTTCTTTAAAAAACATTGTTACCAAGGAGAAGATAACTCCCATTATAACAATATTATCCGGGTAATCAGCTGTCAAAATGAGAGAGAGAAACAGATAGATTGTATTTAAGCTTGACTACCATATATAGTGATTTAAATTTGTGAAGAATGATTAAAAAAAAAAAGATGGGGGAATTAATGCTTTTGGCAAGAGCTTCCACTGAACGATTTCATGGGCCATAACAGGGGATTATTTCCAGGGAGGTTTTGATTTGATTGACTTCTTAAGGAGAATTATATTGTTTCCACTTTCTCAAGCAATGTGAAATGGTTTTAGGGAGTTTAATGAGTGTTGGCATGGTTTATTTAGAGATTTTTTTAGTTAGGTGGTTCTTGCCTTTTTCATTATCTCTTTTGAGGTCATTGACAAGGAAGATCCTTCAGAAGAAGTGAGGTAGTTGGGTTGGAGATCTTTGATATCATCTGAGAGAGTTCTTGATTGATAAGATGTTGGTGATATGTTCTGCTCATTTTCTTGTTTTTCACTATTTTGTTTTACTAGAATGTTTGGGTAATTTGCAATGTAAGCCCTACGCTCAATTCTGGTGTAAATTTCCATGCTTAATTCGAAAATAACATTAAAAGTTTGCGGAAATCTACTGTTTCAGGGTTAACAACAATAAAAGTTCAGACTCATTCATGGTGTGGCTACAGCATGGCAGCCATTACTGGTATTGTTTACATATGTATGCATTGAGTAGTCATGCACCGAAGCTTCACTTGTCTTGATTAATGTGCACACAATGCACAAACTTTGCGCAAAATTTAAAAAGAGCATTATTTACAAAATAAAAAAAAAAATGCTAGAATGGAAATAATAGCAAGAACAAATTTAAGGTTCAAATTTTATTTTTTATTAAATTTTGGAGTTTTAAAAAGCATGATTATTAAGTACCGTAAAATAAGATTTCGTTATTATTACAGCTTTACTATAAAACAAAAAAGTTTCACTATAAAAAAAAAAAAAACACTTGTCATTGCTTTTCTAAATTACTTTAACAAATTTACCAAAAAAAAAAAAAAAAAAAAAAAAATTCAATACAAGGTTCACCTTCAAAAATGTCGAAAGACTTCTTTTGGTTTTGCGCAGTAATTGAGATGAGTAAGATCAATAAAAAGGCCATTAACTAAGTAAGCTCCTGTGCATGACTACTCGAGGCAAACATATGTAAATGACACCAGTAATGGTGGATGGACCAGACATGAATAAGTCTGGGCTTTTATTTTTGATAGTGCCAAAATGGTAGATTACTACAAACTTTTACTGTTATTTTCGAATTAAGCATGGAATATTTATACCATAAGGAAATTTTCATTAGAATTGAACGTGGGGCTTACACTGCAAATTATCCGAATGGTTTGTGTTTCAGATTTCTTTTATTAGTTTGTTTTTTGCAGGAATTAGCAGTAGTCAGGGTTTCAGTTTTTTCTTAATGATGTAGTGATTTTTTTATGAATGTTTACTAGTCATCCTAGTCCTAGTTTTAATAGCCTCTCAATGAGTGCTTTGTTTTTTATCCAGTTGATTGTCATTGATTTTAATTGATTTTTGCCCATTATCATACTTATTATAAAACCTAGGTTGTGTGTGTGTGTGTGTGTGTTCGTTTATATATTGGATCGGATTTCCTACATTTTTCAACCGATTTCAACTAAACTTCACAGGAGTACGTAAAATTACCTTGCGGTGGTTCTGACAGTGCCAAAAATTGGAAAAATACAATTGTTTTTGCACAAAATCAATTTGAATTAAGAGGCATCGCTGTCGCGAGAATGAAAGGAGGACAACTCATATCGAGTTATACTTATTATAAAACCCAGGTTGTTTGTGTGTGTGTGTGTGTGTGTGTGTGTGTGTGTTCGTTTATATATGGGATCAGATTTCCTACATTTTTCAACTGATTTCAACAAAACTTCATTTTTTTTGGCAGGTAGTGTTTCTTATTGTCTTGCACACTTTTTACTTTATTTTACATTCAGAATGCTTTAAAAATTCCATTTACAAGACAATTGTTTATAATAAAATTCTATTCAATCGGTAGACTCATAACTATTGAAAATAATGTTTTTGTTTGAGTTTGGGTTTGACCAATTCGTAAAAAAAAAAAAAAAACCCCAAAAAAAAACAATTAAGACATGTGTGTCGATCAACCTTAAACAATAATCTTTGTCAATTTTATTTTTCAGTTTTTATGATGGTCAATACTTGATCTATCTCTTACTGTTACATCCCCGAGCAACGCTGGGCTCTACTGCTAGTTTAAATATATTTCTGGTATGAGTTTCTAATTTTTGTGCCTCGACGCCAGGTAATCTCCATGAAAGTGCATTCAACAGCTTCACTACATTCTCCATCAGGATAGTTGAGGGTCTTTCTCTCCACATTTCTTACATGGGCAACCTATATATTTGGCTTCATAATGTCCATATTTCTGGTATTTGTTAGTATCATACAGGGGAGAATATGTATTTGTCCACTTTACATTTGAATTTCTTTTGGTATTTTTTATCTTAGGGAAAGGTCAAGGCAACTGCATTACATGATTATTTGAATTAGTTTGCCTTATTTAAGTTTATTCTTCTGAAGTCTATAACCTCTTGAAATTTTAAGGTTATTTTTTCATCTTACCCAGTGTGCAAAGTGATTGCTTGGAGTGTTTCACTATGCTCTTGTGTTTAGTGAAGATATCTTTTTTATTTGTATGTTCTGAAATGTGTATCTTCAACAATGTCTTTGTTTGTCATTTTCTTTTCCTACTTTGACAAGATCTAAAGGAGATGACTTTTTTTTTTCTATAAGGAATGGTAATAGAGTTCCTGCCTCCACCACCAATTCCAACAACAGAAATCTTGGGAACGCAAGTGAGCCTTGTTCATTTTCCATCTCTGAATCAGTTTTAATATGCAGTTGCTTTGGTGGTTTAGTTATTTTTCTTCAATAACTTCATTGTCTGTGCTCTCCACCTGCATTGGAGATCATTACTGATTTCAAGAGAGAAACCCCATTCACTTTGATATAACTCAGATACAGACCACATACACATACTCAGCAAACCATTAGTTATTCTATCCAATTTTAGTGTAACATTTTACAACTATGTCAAAGTTTTGAGTTTTCGAAATGACTGACCCTCAGTCACCACCTTTCAACACTAATATATATGTAAATATGCTCTAGTGTTGATCATGATGCTATTTATATTGAGAATGGTCAATTGGTTTAAAGTGTGTGTATGTGGGGAGGGGGGATTGGCATAACTAGCTGATTGGGCCTCTCCAACCATCCATCTAACTTAAGGATCAAAGTTTAGTGTTGCAGTACACATATCCAATCAGCCACCAGGTTCCAATCCTGAGAGATCACAGGTAGCCACTCACAGCTGACAGAGCAAGAAAAAAAACTTCCTGACCTATATTGAAAGAATTACAGTGAGAGAAGCAACAAAAATAGAGATCACACAAAGAGTAATGTTTTTTCTAAGCATTAACACAATATCAAATGGGTTTCATAATTTGAATTCGATTTTATCAGGATTTTAAAAAGGTAGTTTGTTGTGAAACCTTTCTTAGTAATGAGGAAACTACTTTTGAAAAGTGTTGGCATTGATAAGTCCCAGAAGGAAATAATCTTAAAACTGATATCTCATTAGATAAAGACTTTTATATGAATGTCATGCATGACACCAAACTCATTCAGAAATATCTAAACTATCACTGTATACAATTACTTTCACAGATCATTAGTAGAAAATGCCTCTGAGCAAGTGAAGCATGTAGATCATAGCAAGGACCATCCTTTTCCAAATCTTATGAACTGGCATTACAGAATCACAAAGAACTGTACCAGATAACAGAAACTACATCACTTGAAGACTAGCAACAGCTAAAATGGATATCACATGTAACTTGAAGAGAAAATAATGCCATGATCAAGATGTTCACATTCCACACTATTTTGAACAAAATGTTATGAAGGAAACCCCTATAAATACTGGAGAAAGATTTTATAAATTTCAACCTAAAGTAGCACTGGCTGCTCAGTTAAGGAATGTCAAATGTTTCGTTATAAGGAAATGGCTAATATAAAGATTAGAAAATAGGGTTGTAAGAACAGCATAATCCTGTTATCCTGTGCATGGCAGCCAATAGGTTAAGGAGACTACAATATAAAAATTTGAGTTTAACAATAAAACAAAATTCTCATTGTATTTGAAGAATCATTATTGCCTTAATTTATTTTGAAATCTGAAAATTTTAAATTGTATCATCTTTTTTTTTTGTTCAAATTGCTTCACTTGTTGGTTTTATTGTTAAACTCAAATTTTTTTTGTAAAAATCATAATGTCCTTTGATCCATTTGCCAATTTTGAAAAAGTTTTACATGATGGACAAAATCTATATATAAAATCTGAAATGTAAAATATTGAAATAAAAATTTATTTCTATAGCATAGGTATATGAAATCAATAAGGAAAAACAAATTATAAAGCTTACCTGAAAGCAAACAATTGAAACTATTATTAAATCAAGGTGTTGAACATTATAACAGAAAATCTGTTTCTTCAAAGAGAATATTTTTGTATAATGTTAAGTATGCTTTGAAAATACTTTTTATAAATATTTTACTTAAATCAATTAAATTTAAGACATTTTACCTTGTAGGCTGCACTAAGGTCTTGAAATAGTTCTGCAGCATTTGGATTGTCTGGATTCTTATCCGGGTGCATCTCTTTTGCTTTCTTTCGATAGATTTTCTTAATTTCATTAATTGTTGCCGATTTGTCAACACCAAGAATTTTATAAAAATCTCGGCTGAAAGAAAAAGAATTATCAAAGACAAAAGTGGGTATGGAGAGAGAAATGGTAGATGTTTCAGTGCACATTTATACAAAGTAATAAAATTTATAACTTTACAAAAAGCTAACATGTTATCATCTTTATATTATAATCAATATTTCTACTTAAAACTGTTTATGTGTCTAATAAATATATTCTGGAAAACAAGATGCAATATTTCAAGTAAATATAATTGACAAATATTTTGATAAATTATTGATTTTTAATACTCAATCAAAGCATTTGTTTGCATGTTTGACAAAAAGAAAATGAATGACAAACAATATAAACTGTCCTGTAGCAGCTGGAGAAAGAATAATAAGTGACAAACTACCACCATTAATTATAATAAAGAGTTTCAGAAAGAGATTATTTTTGAATATATTTAGGGGAAAGATAATCTGTAACACCTGGCACTGACTTAGTAGAGTTATTAAGAGAGCTAACTGGATGATTATATGTGAAAGAGTGCTGAAAAGTTCCCAAGCCAACCAAGAACTGCTTTAAAAAACCTTGTATTTGGTGTATATATATATATAACATTTTACATTTCAATTTTGAAGAAATAAGAAAATATAAATGGATGTGGACACATTTACAGTAGCTGTATGCAAAGCCAAACAATTTCCATTTGGAGAGTTCATTTGGTCCGTATCATTCAATAATATCCAACAACACTGAATTTGGAAACAAAATAAATGTTGTGAATAAGCAGAAAATGCATTTCCAGGTAGACAAACCAATTCAAACTTCCAAACTTACCTCAATAAACTTAATCCAACTACACCACACTTGTGAATACACAGTAAGAATAAAGTATTTCTTACAGGTTTTATGAATGGATATGAAATGGGATTAGTATTTAAATGCTTAAAAAGCAAGTATACTTCTATGGCCAAACTACATATACTGACAAGTGCTGACAGATGTGCATTGATTTTGACTTTAATCAGTCAAGCTGACAAATTAGAGATATTTCCCTCTATTTTTTTTTTTAAGAAAAAAATTAAGATAAGAAAGAGTAAAATTTGCATTATATTCAACTTAGGTAATATTCTTTCATTCATATCTAGCATAAATTACAATTAATGGTCAATTATATTTTCATCTTAGTTGGAAATTTTGACCAAACCAAATAAGACAATTCACATTATGAGCGTTTGCTTATATTTCATTTGCATCTATTTTATTTTCTAAACAAACCTTTTCAAATTGTTCCAGTATACACACCATTTTTTGTAAGACAAAAAGAAAACATCTTATAAAATTTCACAAATAAAGCCACAACATTTGAAAGATAATTTACAAATTTAGATCAATCTGAATCCCCACAAAGTAATTTTCTAGAATATCTTCATTTCCATTGTATACATAAGTAGATGTTTTATTTTTAAACTCAACATTCAAGCTAATGAAATATGATGTATAAATGTTAACTTTTCAGTTACACATTAAAAATAAATAGGACAGACTTTACAGGGTTAATACTTTTCTTGCCTTTCATCTAAAAATATCTCAGATCAGTTAACCAACAAAAGTTTCCTACACAACTTAAACTGAATGAAAAGTTTTAAATTATTCATTGTATTTTTTGCTTTACTAACCAGAAGAGTAGGTTTTGTAGATTGTCCACAAATACAAAAGACATGACAATCCACATAACTGGTCATTAACTAATAATGGGTTGACTGCTGCTCATTGGTGATACAGAGTTACAGGTTTGCATGAGCAATAGAAAGGGAAATTACCATATCTCCTTATAACACATCATTGTTTAAATTGGTTCAGTGTTTGTTAAATGCTATAAGCATGTTATAACAAGAATGCACATTTTTTTTTCTATATAAAGCAGTCAATATAAAATTGACTATTTTTATATATGCATTCTGTGGATTTATAATAGTGTATTATTAATAGATCTGTGGCAGACATAGATGTATTTTTTGAAATATACTTTTAGGTAGGTACCTCCACAAAAAACGAGATACCTAAGGTTTGAAATGAATTTTTTAAAATAAAAAAGAAATCTTTCTTGTAGCTTTTATTTTGGTTTTAATTTCAAGCTAATAGATTAAATTTAATATTTCCAATAAAAAAATACTTTGCTGCATTTCAAAAACTAATTTAAATTGACTGGAAGAAGTTTTTTTTTTTTTTGCTAAAATAGCTGATTAGCACCCTTTTTAGTAGTCTTTCATCAAATGTAATTCTCTTTATTAAAAAATCTTCCAAAAATAAAATATACTTTTGTGAAACTTTATTTGAGGAATATTAGCTAATTTAAAATATAATTAATCTGATTTGAAACAAATATTTACTTTAAGTTTAAAATATTGCTGAAATGCATTTTTTAATACAGCAGTAGCTGTTTACTTAAGCAATAGTCACAGGTTTGAGAGCTTGATGACAGTTCAATGTTTATCTAATGTTCTATGGGGCTGTAAAAAATAAATAATGTGAGCGCCTTTTATATATAATTTTTAAGTACTAAATTTTAAAAATCTAATGTTTTAATAAATTTTAGATACTTTCTAGCTTTAAATTTACTATAGTTATCACTTATTTTCTGGTAATGTCATGTATGATCATCCAGATCTACAAAAACCAGCACATCTATACACATCACAAAAAATTAATTCTTTTAAAAATATTGGAGCATGATGATTTGTACCTTTTTTGATTGGTAAATTTAGTTATGTAATATCATCTAAAAAGATGAAATTAATACAGAATTTTAAAAGATTTAAAACTTTATTCTAATTAAAAATTTAAAAAATGAAAACAATTCTTGTAAAAATTCATTACTCATTAAAAAATCCTTTTTTCTTAAGACAATAGTCTCCTTAGTAGATATGTTATTTATAAAAGTAATTAAAAGCTTTTCTAATAATGTCATATTTTTATTGCATTTTTATTTTATGATGATTCAGTGTAGATGAAAAGATGCTCCAAACCTAATGAAAACAAAGTTTTATTGTCAAAATCTTTATGTTTTAAGAGGAAGGATCAAAGTATTTTTTTGAATATTTAATGAAATTTTTTTTTTTTTTTACTCCTTTTTAGAACATTTGAAACTTTGATTAAGAAAAACTTGTTTTTCTTGCATCAGTAGATGTACTCGCTTGTAGCATAGCAAATTTTAGCCTCTTTTTTTGCAGTGACAGATATTAATTTGAAAATTCTTGCAAAAATCAAATTGTCAGATTTTAATAAAATTTTCAGGTCTTATTCACTAACGAATGAAATTTATTTTTGAAATTGTTTTTTATTAGAAAACCTTGGGAAATTTTTATTTTTTTTAACATGTATTTCACCCGCTTAATTTTATGAAAAGTTGAGAAATTCAACATAATTTTTAGTGACTATATTAGTTAAAAGCAAAATTTGAAGAATTTAAAATCATTGATTATTTATTCTTGTCCAAAGAAAAAAAAAAAAATTTGTCAATGAAAATGACTTTTTTTTTTTTTTTTTTTTTTTTCAAGATTTATTTTCATTTTTTTTACAATTTTAAATTGAATAATGTTTAAAGTTTTTAAATCTTTTAAAATTCAGTTTCAATGTGATAACTCTTAGGAAATATATAAAAAACTATATTTACTAATCCTAACTCTGTGCTACCAGGCTGTGGACAATGAGTTACCAGGCTGATCATATTCTACCAGACTGCGGAATCATGAGTTACCCGGCCGTGGACCATGTGCTACTGGGCCAAGGTTACCAGGTCCTGGACCATATACTGTGGGTTCATGAGTTACCAGGGAGTGGACCATATTCTACCGAGTCAGCGACCATATGGTTCAGGGGCGTGGGCCATGTGCTAACAGGCCATCAACATGTTCTACCAGGCATAGATATGTTCTACAGGATCATGAGTTACTGGGTCATGGACCACATTCTACTGGGCTGTGGGATCATGAATTACCAGGCAGTGGACCATGTGATACGGGACTGTGGACCATGTGCCACCTGATTTACTGGGCCATGGACCATGAGTTACCAGGCCAGTCATCATGAGTTACCCACATTACAATCTGACATCCCCAAATATTTTTAAAAAGAATTTCTATTTTTTTGTGTTTAAACAACCTAATTTTTCTATGTGAGCTCATACATGATATTATCATTAAAAGGTCAGGTATTTTAAGGGTTGTCTCCCCCCCCCCTCCCGGAAAAACCCTCATATAAAATTTATCGTCTGCTAGCAAATGTGCATTACCATACTTGTCAACATGTTAGGCTGTTGATAAATCGATTGACCCATGACCCCATGTTTATACAACATTTTATGCGATAAGTAATATTTGTTTCAAATCACATTCATTAATTTAACTTTAAATTTGCTAATTATCCTCAGATAACGTTTCAGAAATATATATTTTTGCAAGATTTTTAAAACCGAAAATTAACTTGTTTAAATGTATCAAAATGGTTAGTTTTATCGATTTTACTGAAAAAAAAAAAAAAAAAAAAAAAAGTCGATTCCGATCAATTATAATTTCTATTTGAAATACACCACAGAGTATTTTGCTTACGGGAAATAGTAAATTTTAGAATAAATCCTTTAGCTTTCAATTAAAAAGATAAATGAAAGCTTTTTCATTTAAAAGAAAAAAAAAAAGATCATTTTATAAACCTACGTATACCGAATTAGTGGCAGTGCCTACTCAAACATTTTGACAAGTAAAACTTTGTTTTTATCAAGTCATGGTATGCTCTTTTTAGCGAATATTTGGATTCATTTAATGATTTAAAGCACAGAAGGATGATAAACTCAACCTGCCTGAATTTAAGTAAAAAAAAAAAAAAAAAAAGTGATGCAATGCAATATCAACAACAAATTATAAAAAAATACTGAAAAGTAAAAACTTCCAAATCCCTGAAATGGGACGATATTTTTCTTAAATAGCAATGCTATAAAAAAAAAAAAAAAATTATGTGTAGGAAAATGATTACATTGTATATAAAAAAAATGAATACTAACAATTATTGTAACATACAGGAACTTGAATTAAAGAGCATAGTCATGACATCATACTTTAGCACAGAAAACTCATCCCAATCAAGTAGTATCAATTACTACTTCATACGTTGACAAATGAAAAAAGTTAACACTTGAGATCATCCTTTTTTTGCCACCTCATCAAATTCTCTAGAGACACTAGTAAAACTCCATAACATTTTTAATTTTAATTAAAAACTGTCAATACAAATTTATGATAGATAAATAATCAATAATCTGAATTAAATCATAAAGTAAAGTTGGATCTGAATCACAATGTTACAATCTGCGAGGTCATTAAAAATATAAATTTAAAGTTTATTTTTACGTTTAAACATACATACAGTATTGGTTAAAAAAAATGTAACTTAGGAATTTTACATCAAATGTGGTAACAGTGACTGTTACGCATGGTTTTTTTTTTCAAACTGAAAACACTGACTCAATTTGAACTTCTTCCGATGTATAATTTTTTTTACTTCAGTTGTTCCCGTCTGAGAAAAATCTTATGACATGTTAGTAGACAATAAGTCATGTATAGCGGAAATAATTCCTTTCACATAAAAATAAGAACTTGATAAAAAAAAAAAAAAAGAGAGTGAAAGTAGGCCAGAAAAAAAAAAAAAAAAAACATTTGAATTTGTTTATTTTCGTAATCTGTGATATATGTAATTTTAATTTTTAAAGATTTTTCTCGGTTTATTTTTTTAGCTAATATTGTTTTTAGGCGTAAATTATTAATCACACCATTGTAGTGAAATTCTAACCAAAGCAAAGCTAAAAAAAAAAAAAAAAAGCAATCTTATTTTTTTGTTGTTGTTCAATCCTAAGTTACTCCTAACTTTATAATTTAATTTTTTCTGCTAATTTCAACTATATTTCGTTACTAGCGTCATTATTTTACTTGAACACCACTTTCTTGATGAGTAGATGCTAGCTAATTATTTAAAAATCGATAATCAAAATTCAAAAATATAGATTTAGTACACACAAAAAGTAATAGTCAAATTGAAATACAAGAAGATCAAATTATTCAAATACAAGTAAGTTTCTGTTTACTTAACTTATGGATTGGGTTATTTGATTGTAACTTAGATTCAACAAAACATTGAATGCACTACAGTACACTACACATGAGAAACTCAGAAAACAGTTAAAGTTAAAATAAAATCCCTTATCAAATTGTCAATATAAGAAAAATGAAAATATTCCCAAATCTAGCTTAGGCTTAGCGGTATTCACTGGAACAAAGAGAAAACTAAGAAAGAGGAATCAATAATGAACCGAAACTTTCATGATTCGGTCGTTACCTTTGCATTCTTTTAAAATTTTTGAATACGTTAAATGTCTTTAATGCTAAAATTTAAAGAAAAAAGTTATCCACGTTTCTAAACAGAAAGCTTGTAAGAGGTGAAATGAGTGAGTGAAAGCAATTTTAAAACTGATTAAACATGTGATTTAAAAGACCCATATGAATTGTAAACACGCAATATATATTTCCCGTAAATAATTTGCATACGTAACTAGAAAGAAGTTATAGTCATTTTTATGTAAAAAAAAAAAAAAAGAAAAATGAAGCTAATGTAGGTAGAGAAAATGAATATTCGAAAGACGGAAGAAAAGAAGAAACTAACGGAAGAAGAAAGCTAACAGCCAATGACAGTTCAACACGCCGACCATGAGGAGAGTTGTCTGCTACTCGGATAGACTTCATGAAAAAAAGATTATCGGGGAGTTCTTAATAACCAAAACTTTATTATAAAAAATAATTTCTAGGCATAAAAAGTTGGTAATTTAAAAGAAGCTATCCCATTAAAGAAAAACCCGTAAGAAAGAGTAGCGTAAACTCCCCTCCTATTTCATCCCAAGTTACAGAAAAAAAATCAATTACGTTTTGTTGATCCACTGAGCGAAAATATTGTCAAATTTCGTACAATAACAATAAATGTAAATACACATGCTGATAGTTATTGCGAAAGGATAACGTTTTATTTTATAAGTAAAGACGGATCATATCAAAGAAGTTTACTTACAAATTATCATCAACTAAGTTTTTCGCGTGTTTAAAAAAAAAAGAAATAATCTTAAAAATTAGTCAAAAATAAACACGCAACCAATTAGGTAGCTGGACTCATGACAAATTTTACTACTAAAAATGTGTAATTGAGTGAATGATTATAAAACTATTATCTTTTTAAAATTTAACTTTACACACTTCCTTTGTTAGTTGGCACATTTTATTTCAGAGTAGGGTAGATTTAGAAAAAAAAAACAAAAAACCAAAAAAAAAACGACGAAGATGTGATTTTTTCCACACCGTTTGCCTCGTTAAATAACTCGAAAAATTTGATATGAAACTTTATTTTTTTTTTTTTTATAGATTCCCGTTCCCAACATACAAAAAAAAATGAAATTTTCTTTTCACTAAGTCTTAAAAAAATAATCGTTAATAACGTTTTTTCTTTTTCTTTTAAATACAAATGAACCAAAACTTACCATTTATCGCTTATTATTTTATTTATGATGTGTAAATATTAAAATAAGAACTGCAATTAACTGTTTCGACTTTTGAGTGTTTTGTTTCTTGGTAACTTGGAAGCAGGAATTGACACCAACTCTACATTCCTAACACTAAACACGAGTCAGGCTCACTTTCAAAAAAGTTAAGATAGTTGTCCACAAACAACCTCTGAAACCTTAAAACTATATGGCTAAGATAATGATATATCTGAAAAAGAAATGTCTTACCCGGCCGTAGCAACCAGAAACATGAGGAGGAGGTTAAAAAATAGTAAGACCATGTTCACATACGACGCCATCCTCACCGCTTATGTTACCGGTTCCGCAGTAAATAATCGCACGTCTTTCTTTCGCCCAATGTTATCACAAATAATACGAAAGTGACAAATGTCAAATCATCAAAACTCCTTAAAATGTTTAAAATACCAAAAACTTTGTTTTCATACCCGAGTAATATGATTTATTTTTATTTTTATCTAATTACTTCCGCTCGACAATTTATAACTAACATTTATTTTTTTTTATACGAAAGTGATACCAACACTTATAAAAGCTAAAAAGGACAAATCAGAGTTCACCATTACAGTAGAAATAAATTATAAAAAGAGATTTATCACTTGTAATATTAAATATCGCTTTTCATGTTAAAGCAAATTATTTAGCAATTTAAACTAACTTAAAAGAATGAAATAAACACTAATGAATTATTATATTATTATTATTATGAAGATAAAAAGTTTCAAGTATTTTTGTTCTCTTTTATTGAAATTAAAGATCAATTTCCTGAACCTAGGACTTTTAAAAATTATTCCCCCACAAAAAATTATTGGAAAGAAAAGGAAAATATAAAATAGAATATCAAATAAGGTTTTAATTTCTAAAATTTGAAAAAAATGATATTGAAAATAAACTCTTGATTCTCTGATTTTTTCATTTGAATATATTTCAAAGAATTGATTATTGCAAAATTGTAATACAAAATTAACAAATGAAAGATTCTTTTAATTTCATGTTAATACTGACATTTTGAGAGTATTCATAATGTATTGTTATACTCCATTGCAATTAGATCTCTTTCTGATTCATTTAGCATGCTAGCTGGATGTGAACGTCATGAAAGCAGAGAACAAAATAAAAAAAGTCATTTTCTATGCATAGGCTCCAAGCATCACATCCAGTCCACAAAGCAAGCTCCTGCAATTAAAACGACACTGGTCAATTGTGAATGAAAAAAGAAAATGTCCCTGGGGACTGCCATATATGCTTAAAAGCAGGTCTCCCATAATGACTACAAGCAGTTGCAGGCTGTCAGACCACAGGCTAACACGTAAGGCATTGCTGCTGCTGTCGCAACCATTACCTCTCCCAGGCCGACCATCCAGCCTCAAGACACCAACTGTCACAACTGAAAACATCTCAACACCAACACCACCCAGCTACAAGTCTTCCTTGTCACCAACGCCGTCACCTCAGCAAACCTGACTCACTACAGTGACTCCAACTCCACAAACAGCAACTCCAGCTTTGCCAGCAAGTGATTCTGAAAGCAGTGACTCCAACTATGCAAATATGCAACACTCTTGGGCTACCACCATCTCATAGAACACCAGCCAATCAGCTACACCAATCTCATCACCTCATTTAGACCACTGATGTCACCTCAGCACCAAACTCATTACTTCGGCAACCCACAACTGTCACCTCAGCATACTCAATTTGCTACAGGCATTCACTTTGAAATTGTCACCATCGCTCTGTCTCATAGAACAGGTCTACCAGCTACATCCTGCCACCTTGACAACCAATTCACCTTACCACGATTCAACCCACCACTATGACTTCAATTGATCAACACATGCAAATGTACATATCCTGTGACTTTTTTGTCCTTGGCCCATATGCATGTGTATGGGCATCTCAGTGTACCATTACAAAAATTAAGCTATAATTTATGCACATGCTAAAGAATAAGAAACACATCACATAATAGTTTGACTAGGTATATTTACTTGGCCTTCCCACTAAGGCAGGATGTGACACAAGGTCGTTTTAATGTGGGGAGCACCATACACATACATATGGGCCAAAGAAAAAAGTTTTTGTTCGACCCCTGCAATCATTGTTATGCTGGTATCAATATTACACTGACTTTACCTCTGTAATAAGGAAGATGCTACCACAATGCAGGAATCCCTCGGAAGGAGCACCTGCTCCCATCTAAAATGAAGAGAAAAATTTACTCCACTTCCAGCCAAAAGTTAACTCCTGTGCCAGGTAGAGGTAAAAAATGTTGATGCACTAGTTAGTACTTATTCCTTTGAACAATATCACATCTATCCCAGATTTCAATTTCCCTTACTGTTAATGGCCAAAGCCATGTCATTGATGCAATATACGGTTAACTCACAAGTAAGACATTTCATTTTTTTATATCTTCTAATCTTCTAATTCACCACATGAATAAACTATTGCTTAATTATAGTTTGTGTAAATATGCAGATCCTCAAATGTTATATACATCCTTGTTTTTATTCACTAATGTACATAATTATTACTATATTGTAGGTATAGTAATATATATGTATCACCCTATACTGATGGCCCAAGATACACTAATTGAAATTTAATAGTATATTTTGCTGATATAAGTAAACTTAATACAATTTGATTCTAAATAAAATGCGACCAATGAGACCACAAACTCGAATTGTAACTTTAAAGTAAAAAACATTTTTATTTTACCAAAATATACAATAATTTTGTGAAAAATGCAGGTAAATTTTAAAACAATTTATCTTTAGATGTCAATGGGAAAATTGAGCTAAGTGGTGAGTACAGATTCTCATAATGTTGTCATATTGCTGTTAAAGCAACTAGGTTTTCTGTCAATCCTCTTCAAATTTTCTCTTGATGTTAGTCAGAGAAGCCAGATTCAAACAATAATGTTGTTTGAAATTGAAGCAGAATAATTGAAGCTTTTCTGGCAATTGTTAGGTACTGTATTGAAATTTTCATACAAAAACAATCTAATTCCTTTTCTGAATCTATCAGTCTGTACTATCATTCCTTAGTTCAAGAATTTCTTTTGTCTTTTATATTTTTCTACCTGATTTCATGAAGGGGTTAATAAACCCAGTGGTATTGCTCAAATCCAGAAAATAGTTAACTTTTTTTGTTAATTTCTAATGATTAGAAATTTGTTTAAAAACCCTGGTTTTGGGAAAGATGATGAAATTTCCATTTCTTCCTTCATTAACCCAAGACTAAATCTTTTGTTTGAAAGCATAAAGCTTATTAGTGGATGTCAAAGTATTATCTTTCCCTATCTTTCAGAATTCATTTAGAATTTCAAATATATCAGGTAGATAAGACAATTCTGGGCACCAAAGTCCATTATGTCAAATTTTGAAAAGTTTTGTATTATCCAGAAGAGATATTTTATACATTTTGTCTTTTAGTTAATAGGTATGACATAACAAACGCTCCCCTTGACAGCCAATGAATTTCAGTGTGGAAAAGAAGTGTTTTATTTTTAAAACCCATTTCATCACACATTTTTGAAAATGTAGTTTAGAAGGCCCACTCTTGATAAAATTTACTGTCATTACAATGTCATTCATAATAGTTTACAACTCCAGATTTATTGTTTTGGAAACTAAAGTCTTGTGATGTTTAAAAAGAAAAGAAAAGATCAGGTATCAAAACCATTCATTTCACCAGTCATAGATGGGGCTACATCTGTTCAGATACCAACATAATTTTTGCAAGGTAAGTTTATGGGCGTCTTGTAATCATTCAAAACTTTAGAAATATCTTTATCATGAGTAGTTCCTGGAATTTCTTTGTGAAATGGATGAAATGAGCAAATACCAACAAATTTACTGACACGATTCATCAATCTGTATAATGTTGCAGTAATGCTCCAAGTTTAACTAAAACCATTGGCAAACAAAATTTACACATGCAAATGATGGGTCGTCATTGTTAGTAGAGGTGGATGGAAATGGAATAAAATTCAATAAGGCGATATTTTCCCATTTTTATATATAACTGACTGTTTAACAAAGGAGAGAAAATACACTAGTATGCATGTAAAAGAAATATATTAAAATTTAATAATTAGGAACTGTGTGAGTGAAACATGTGTGTATGAAAGAGTTCAGCCACTCAGGGAAAGATATCCCCAAGCCTGAGATAAGGTCATGGTGCATACTAGAAGGAAAAGAGAAAGAAGACAATTAGTGTCCCACTTTTATAACTGTTTAATTGTGCCACCTAATATACAGTTCGACTTCTTTAATCTGACACCCTTGGGATGACACCATTGCCAGACCATAAAAATCCTATGTAAACATAGTCTTGCCAGCTCATTCTACATATATATTGCTTTTTTATCAAATGTAGAACAAAGCTTAAAACAGGAAATAAAACAATCATTAATGCTTCTAAACAAGGTTTTTATTAATTTATGCAATACAAAGTCTTAAAAAAATGCTTAAAACTCAAAAATAATTTATACTTACTATCCTGATGGGTAAATATGCAGCTATATATAATAAATGAGCAAGACCGTATCACCAAAACACTCTGCTGTTGTCAGCTGCTGAAGAAAGTTGTAAACAATGTGTGCTGCTGCTCTTGTAGCCACTCAACTTATTAACAGTGGTTGATTAAAAAAAAGTACCTGACCAGGAGTTGTCAGATTAAAGAGGTTGAACTGTACAATGTGTCATTCAGCATATTTTGTACATTAGCTTTGATATCTTCACATAAATCTGTCATATTCCTGGATATTTTATTTCATTTTCATATACTAGGCCATTGTTCATACAACTGCTTTGTAAGCCAGTGGAATTAAATGTTCTGCAACTGTGGGTGGTTTAATTTCTTTTGAAATAGGTTCAGCAATTATATAATACTTTCTTTTACTTTATTTGTAACTAGGAACATTTTAATGAAGTTAGTACTAGTTCTATTTTTTTTTTTTTACATTTTAACAAACCCCTTAAATACTCAGTAAACTTGTTATTAAATTGAAACTTAGAATAGACTATGCTTTCATTTGACAATTTCTCATTACATTATAATGCATCTTGAGCTCATTTCCTTTACATCTCCACACCAAGTAAAATCCATTGATAAATAATTTTCACTAGTCTGATGGTCTAGATCAGATACGTTCATACATATTTTCATATTGAACAGATTTGGGATTTGAATGTTCCTCCTGTTTGTTTCAAATATATTACATTTTTACTGTCTTTCCTCTTGATAAGAAATTTATTCATTTGTGTTAAGAATTTTCTGCATAAATGCAAACTTTTTATGAATGAATGAACTTGGATGAACAGATTTTAGTGACACCATTCTTGTATCGGATCCACTGCCGGTAATGTGATTATAATAAAAAAAAAGCAACGCTGTGTTGAGTTTGTGGCACTTTGCTGGAAAACTTAGCCAGAAGCTTACACTTTCACAGCAATGCAAGAAGTGTGTAGTGCAAATAATAGAAAGCAATTTTAGGACTGTTTCCAAGCATTCAACAAAAACCACAACTTGATCCACTCACGATCTATTGGAAGTCCATTCTAGTCAGCTCACTTAAGACAGAGACATTCCTCAAGTTGGATTACTTTGTTTTAACTAAGTCCATTCAAAACAAAATAATGAAAAACTCTATAACTGAAAGTTCTTCACATAGACATGAGGACTTCTTTTTTTACTAAGACTGAACAATTTATTTGCATAGACACTAAATTCTGTCACACAAAATTCTCTATCAACTGAATTTACAAGCTCATATATATATATATATATATATATGTTTATTAACCATTCAGATGAAAACTTTATATGTAAAATTTGTTAATTAAAACCACCCATCTCCTTTTATTAAGTCTATTTCAACACACCAGTTACAGTGGTAGATGGATGTATAGCTTTCTCTCTTCTTGCCTCAGTCATTTTAAGATTGGCTACTACAGTAGTAAGGGATGTAACTATATTGATGTGGGACTTGAGGGTTAAAATGAACAGTTGGTTTAACCACAACAAGATTAATGGAGGCAGATAATGACGAGGAAACACACAGGTGATTTTAACAAAACAAAACAAGGAATTTATTTATGAATTTACACACATGAAGTAGTGTCAGTAGTTTGTTTCTTTGAAGTGTCAAGTATATTGTTGAGGCCAATAATATAATTAGCGAGTAATCTAATGCTGGGGAAAATCTGAATGCTGGATGCATGAACAGAAATGAAACTTTTCACTTTACTTTTGACTTTACTCTCTTGTTGATTTAATTTTTTTCCTTATTTTATATCAAAAATGATTTTGCATACACTCACTATTTTCTTTCTTTTTTTAGGCTCAACAACTAATTCCTGTGAAAACAAGGTTTTTGTTGGTTCAAAGAAAATTTCACATAAGTTCAAAAATTTGTGTCTTTTTTCAGCTTGCCAGCCAATCTCTGTAAAGTCAAAGTTTTCATCGGTCCAATGAAAATTTCACACAGGCTTGTGATTTTCTTTCCATCTTTTTCCTCAGCTCACCTGAATTTGAAGGGAGTGTGTAAAGGGAGTTATTATTATTTCATACTCACCACATATCTTCTACCTCTCTCTCTGTTTAGTTCCAGAACCTAATAATTATCAGTCAAAGAATACTGCCTTTGGAATATTCACTGTCATTGTAAAAACAAAGGTTAATAAAAAAAAAAAAGGGTAATAAAATAACAAATTATCAACAGGATACTCAACTTAAAAAATATTTTGCAAACCCACTGGTCTGCTTAAACATATAGACTGGTGATTGCTATGTTGCATTGCTTTGTGACTATTTCCATCAGTGGTTTGACCATCCCATGAAATCCCAGATCATGAAGCATAGTCCAGACAATGTAACTAAAAAATTATTGATTTCAGCATATCAAATTCTTTGCTTAGGCAGTTCATGACAGATGTCAGAGTATGCAACTACTTTGCATTTGATCACAGATTACTTGAAACAAAACTGATATCTACCAACAAAATAGTTTCCTTCTGCTTATATAAACCATGAAAAATACCTAGGTATAACATCTAAGCCCTTAGAAATGAAAGTGTAACATTAGAATTCTGTGATAAACTAGTCTAAATTGATGTCCTGAAATCTTGACCAAAACAACAGAGGAATCAAATAATATAATCATATCTTCATTAATTGAAGCATGTGAGACCATTCTAAGAATTTCTAGACTGAAAAGTATACTCCTGTGGGATAACAATCCTGAATTGAAAAGATTGATACAAGAAAAAAAAAATGAAAGGGGGAATATTAAATAATTAACAAAGAAAAAAAAAAAGTTAATGCTCTGAGAAATCAGCATCTCTGGAAATTGGAAATCAAATTAATGAAGCCAAAAATAGGCAATGTGTTGAAATGTGGAAAAAGTGAAAAATCACAATAACCTTATACAATCGAAACCAGCACAGAAGAAATGTCCTGGTCTCAAAAAATACCTTGGGTCACATTACAATGCTGACCACACTAAAGATGTTCTACAGAAATAGAACATACCAAAATAGATCCAATCATTATAAAGCCTGTCTCCAAACATAAACAATAATGAACTTACTGATGGGGGAAGTTAAGAAAGCCATAAAACAGTTAAGGAATAATAAAGCACCACTTGACATAGAGAACTTTTGAAAAAAAAGCTTACCTTATACCCAAATGAAACAATATTTCATGAAGGAAGTCTGGAGTCAGAAACATCATCAACAAATGGAGTTTATCACACATTAATGCACTATGAAAATAAAAAGATATTTCCTAAGACTCTTGCACATACAGAGGTATCTCAATTGCATCCATTATTTTGAAAATATTAATGAACTCGGCTCTCATCATTTAATGAAAGAACTCCTCACAACCCAGTTTGGTTTTTGTTCTAGGATGTAATGATGTCATATATATATCATCAAACAACTTCAGGAGATTGCATACCTCTCTAATACAAAATTGTATACCTGCAATGTCGATCTCACAGCAGCATATGATTATCAATAGAAACCTCCTCTTCTCACCCATTAGAAACAGTCCTCCAAGCTCTGACTCCACTGAATACCTCCTACATTTTAAACTATCACTTGCATGGTGCTAATGAACTTAGGTAAGTGGAAATGGTGTCTTCTTCTAGCTAATGTCTTATCATTTTATTTCAGATACCATCATGGCTTAAACAGGCACACACCATGCATTTTCTATTGAAAGGTTTTTTAAGATTTAAGAATCTGTAATTGCAACACAGTAAGTTTTTGTGCTTATTTCATGTTACATTGGAATGACGTGATGCTGTTCTGGATAGATCAACACTGCTATGGGATGAAAATTTCAGGGCCACAGGTTCAGAATTTAAAAGAAAGTCACCTGAAAGATATTGAACTTCTGGGTGATGAAAAACTTTAGAAATTCTCTCCAAGTGTATAGAAAAGAGGTTACCATTTGGAGAATGTCATTTTGAAAACCAAAGAATAAAAATTGTAGCCCTTTATTTAAATGTGTGAAATAAATTTTTTAATAGTTACCTTGGTCTTTTTGTCAACTTTTAAAATGTGGGATGTATTTCTGCCACCCCCTGTACTTATTATCACCAACCAAAAATAAGATCCAGCCCATTTTGTGGTCATCGATTCAATAAGTTGGCAAATGAGGTATCACTGGAAACAACAATTTTTAGTTTTTGAAGGTTACTCAAAATAGGAATGTCAGATTTCTCTTTTAGTCTTTCTCACAGATCTATTAATAATTAACCTTTGGCAATGTTTAACATTTGTATCTGCAAAAAAAAAAAAAAAAAAAACGGTGTCAAAAGGACAGTTATTCTCTTGACACTGCTATTACTTTATACTTTTGACTCCTGCAATGTTTATTTACAAGATTATAAAAATATGTGAACAAAATACAATGCAATATTTATTTACCTTTTATAAAGATTTATTATTTACAAGATTATAAAGAAATAAATTTGAAAAGGAATATTTTTATTCAAAAACTTATTAAAAATTACAAAATATGTAAGAGGAAGAGATACTTACAACATATTTTAATAAATTTATGTGATGATAAAATGCCCAGTAAATGCATTTTTTTTAAATTTAAAATTAGTTACTCATCATTGATTTAAATTTTCTTTTGCAGACTTTTTTTTTTTTTATAAATAAAAAATTTTTTTTCATTATAATTGGTTTACATATTTTTATAATCTTGTAAATATAAAATTATTCTTGTAAATAGACAAGTCTAATAAATAGTATTTAAAATCTATTTTCAATTTTCAAGAATAAAAAAGGCATAAATTCACTTTCATGTTTTGGTTTTATTAAAATTCTAATCATTGCTTTTTAAAAACATTGGTGAGGGAGTCAAAAGTGTATTCAGTAATAAGTGTCAAAGGGAATAAGTCCTTTTAACATACTGTTTTTTCTGGGCACAAAGGTTAAACATTGCTCAACTTTTTCCTACTTCAATACAGAACTCTGTTCACTTTTAGATATTCAAATGTAGTCTAGTTTGAATTGCCAGCCTGTTTAGCTGACCAATCGTCAACTTTTGCAACCTTATCTTGAAAATTTCAGTTACTTACCAGTGGGATAGATACAAGATTTTTAATAGATTTATTTTGTACATTATTCAGACTATGTCCTCATCTTTGTCGCCATATTTATTACAACATTTCGGCTGTTGTACGTTCTGGCCTTCTTCAGGTGGTTGGAATGTCGAACTGAACCCTTTATTTCACTCACTGGGGTAGACTGTTCTAGTTCCACGTGCCATGTTTTTAATGGATGTCAGTTATCAGTTATCTCCTGTTAATTTCCCTCTGAAAGTTCTCCACTGCCTTAACTGGGTATTGAACTCACACTCTTTGGTTCTGTCACTGGATCTAACCAATGCCTTTATCCACTGTGCCATGTGTCCTTGAGAATGGTCTCACATGCTTCAACTAATAAAACACCCCCACCATACAGCAAAACAAGCCAACATGGATGGTGATAAGGCTATGCAATTAATGATTAAAATGGCATGTAAAAATGGTCATATTTTGAAGAAAGTGATCCCAGCTTTATTAGTTCCTTTCTCAACATTAAGACCATACATAAAAAGCATCTGATAATCCATACATAAACTTTGACTGCATTCAAAGGTAGACAAGTCTACCTGTACCCTCTGAAGGAGTACACAGGTAGAGTCATCTATCAGATGCCATTCCTTATAGGAAAAATTTTTAATATTCAACTATTTACAAATCCATCTTTTTGATATTTGAGTTTTTTTTCTTCCAAGCATGAAAAGTGTCATTTTCTAAGTTCCATCTTTTCTTCTCTTCATAGCAGCATTCCTAAGCAAAAAGGGAGATATCCACCTCAAACACATTGACAAAATCCACTCTAATATCTGCAAGAAAACATGACAATGTAACCCAACTCAGTAATGATAACTTCTCCATTTCCAAATTTATAACATTTATCTCCCAGAACTTTGATATCTATCCTAATATTATCTGGGAACATTTCCAGAAACACATAACATTCTTTTCCACAAACAGTTCCTGATGATTCACTGTGCAAAACTACAGATTTCAAGATTCCATTAAAAAGTAATTGCTTTCACCTGACTTTTAACTGATTAACACAATATTTGCTACATATTGAGCCTTATCTTGGGAGTTCTTACATATGAACAGTTTCTGGCCCAATAAAAAGTGCAGTTGTAGACATTACACCAGAAAGATCTATCAGGCCTTGAAGGAATAAATCTTCTAACTAGATTCTGCTACCAATATAGAACAGCCAGACTCTAGATCCTAGACCCATTTGGTACACACAAGGTAGCGATTAAGGAAGATTCTACTTTTATATCTCCAGGTGATAGGAGCAGATATATTTTTGGTCAAAGCTCATAACTTAAACAGAATATTTGTGATTGTCTCAATTGATTCACAGCCACTATCTTTATGTTTGTAATCAATCCAAGACTAGCTTGTTTGCTTACTTTGCAGCAGATGCCATTATATCTCTTCATCAGGTTCCCAATTAATATTAGATATTACTTGTAAAAGGAAATTTATTTGTACATGAAAACGTACTTCCTTCCTTGGGTGCCATGTGTGATACATGCTTGGGCAATCAGGTCACTTTCTGACCTGACAGAAGAATTCCTGCATTAGGCTTCTATTACTTTCTCCAGTAGACTGATTGCCAAACAAGGCTTGGGACCCTGTCTGTCCTGCTATCTAACACAGTTTATTCATATCTTTCTCAAGGGTATTTTTGTATAAGTGAATATAACACAGCTTGACTGGAATTCAAATTCAGCTCTGATTTCTCATTTTGAGCTGTTACCTACTACATCACCTACACATCCAAGTTTACAGCATCTGGTATTCCTAAGCAGTCACTGATCTAGGTACTGAATAGGCTCAACATTGCTTAACTTCAGTGATTGTACAAGAACCAGTATTTCAACAAGATATGGCTGTACTTACATGGGTTAAACTAATCTAGGTATTTTTTAAAATTTTTGGTAAGTGGGAAAACAAAAAAAGAGCCTGGCAGATTTAGTTAAAACATTCAAATTATTTTATCAACTTTCTGATGAGGTATAACTTAAAATTGAGGTTGTCTTTATATTCACAAAGTTAGATCAGGACAATATCAATTGAAAAGTTAAGCATTTTGAATTTTGATGAAGCGAAATTCAATGTAAATTTCTCTACCAGAATAGTATACAGAATATCTGGTTTGAAATATTAAATTATTGTAGATACCTTCAATAATTTGCTGAAAAAAGCATAGCACGATGAAAAAGACCGTAAACTCGACAAAAAGTTTTTATTAAAAGGATAAACCAAAGTATTTTTTGATTATTAAATTTTTTTAATCCTTCTTAGTACATTCAAAATTTTTGGTTAAAAATCTTGTTTATCTTGTGTTAGCAAATACAACAAAAATTAGCATTAGAAAATTTAGTGCCTTTTTTCCATAAAGCATATTGATTTGGAAATTTTTGTAAAAATCAAATAATTGCCAGATTTTAGTGAATTATTTTTTTTAAATTGTTTTTTAAAGAAAAACTTGATAGAAACAATTTTTTTTAATATCTGTTAACCCACCCCTACTTAATAAAATTTCAAGAAATTAAATTGTGTCTCGCTTCATATTTTTATTAGTTAAAAGCAGAATTTGAGAATATAAATCATGAATTTTTTTTTTTTTTTTTTTCAAGCAATAACTCAGTTTATCAAAAATCTGCTCTGAATCATAAAATAAAAAATGCAATCAAACTAAGATATTAAGAAAAGCTTTTGTTTTTATGAAAAAGATATATTATGGATACTATCGTCTTAAGAAATATTTTTTTTGAATGAATAATGAATTTTTACAAAAATTTTTTTTTTTTTTACACATTTTAATTAGGATAATTTACAAAGTTTTTAAAAAAGTTTTTCTGTATTAACTTATTCAGGTTAGGTGATATTGTTATTAAGTAAAAACAATATTTACCAATCATAAATTGAAATTATTAGTACAAATCATCACACTTTAACTATAGTAAGTTTACAGCCAAAAAATATTTAAAATTCAATAAAACAAAGATTATGGAGACTATTTAAAATTTTTAAGATTACTAAGTACTTAAATATTATATATAGAAAGGTGCTCACATTTATTCAATTACATTTTTAACACCTTAAGCCTCCATAGAACAACATTAGGTAAATATCAATCTGTCAAATCTGTGAAGTTTTAAATAAACAGATACTGTTGGATTAAAAAAATGCATTTTTGCAATATTTTAAACAACTTCAAGTAAATAATATATGTTTCAAATAAGATTAATTATACTTTAAATCAGCTAATATTCCTCAAATAAAGTTTCACAAAAGTATATTTTATTTTTGGAAGATTTTTTAATAAAGAGAATTACATTGCAATAAAAGACTAAAAAAAACTGCTAATCAACTATTTTAGCAAAAAAAAAAAAAAAAAAAAAAAACTCTTTCCAGTCATTTTAAATTAATTTTTGAAGTACAGCAAATTATTTTGCTTATTGGGTATAGTAAAATTTAATCTATTAACTTTAAATTAAAACTAAAAAAAAAAACAAAAAAAATAAAAAAAAAACAAACAAGAAAATTTTTTCATTTTTAAACCTTAGGTATCATTTGTTTTTGTTTTGTTTTTTGGTGGTACCTATATTATAGCATTCATACTGTTTGCAATGAAATGGCAATATAGAAAATTTGAAAACATGACTTAACATGCCTTTTACTCCACTGCAGTTTAAGCACCCACATTTTATTAATGTTATTTTTTAAGCCCTAATTCTACCCCAAACACAAAAAAATAATCAGGAGTAAAGTCTTATAGGCTAACAGTAATAAATTATAGTTTTATTTTATTTTTCTTTTGAATTAAAAGAAAAAAAAAAAAAAAAAAAAAGAGTGAGAGTGAAAGCGAGAAACTATGAATTAAATATACTGATTGTATATTCATAAACTGCTTATTTATCCATGTAAAAATGATGAAATTTCATAATTTTCATATAAGAAGGCATAAAGAACAACAAAAATTAGAAGCATTTTATTTTTCCTCCTTTTTAATATAAATAACAACTGTAGATTGTTCAATCCTTTATTTAAGCAAGAAGTGAATGTGTGTGTGTGTGTGTGTGTGTGTGTGTGTGTATGATAGGGAAAGTGAGGGATGTGTCCACAGTACAGAGACCAAGTAAGTTTGAAATTTCCTTGCTGCCCTAAGGTTGATAACAGCAGCATCAAATAAGACAGTTTCAACCGGGTTTTTCAAAGAAAGGATGGATTTAGGAAATTCAAGCTAGACATGCCATGTCATTAGCATTGTGGATATTTGCTTTGGACAAAAATTTCATCCTAAGGCCAGATAAAGGAGTATGAAAATATATCTCAAGTATCAATCAGACAATTTAAGACAAAAGGTGAAAAATAGCTGAAAAACATGCCTGTAAATAATCAATTAACAAAATTAACCCTTGTTAAGGTTCCAATGTTTACTCACATCATTGTCAAAATGATTATCTGTTCAGAGTATGACATTAAAAAACGTTTTTTTCAGACTTGAATATTTGAACAGGTGTGTGCATCAAATGGAAAACAAATCATTCAACTTTTTACAATAAAGGTTATGTGTGCTTATAAAAAGCTTAGGCCTATGTAAAAGTATCTGTATGTACAGGTTCAGTATTACATGTGTAGGTGTGTGTTTGAAGACACATACAGTGTTCAGTGAATACTTGTGAATGTACAGCAGTTAAACATGTTAGAGCAAGATTTTAAATGAATGAACAGCATTGTTTTTCAGGAGCAGTAAAGAAAATTGAATTGCTAGGCAGCCTGCATACTTCTGTCAGTATTATTAATTGGATCATATTAAGCTTTTTAATTACAAACAAGATGTTAAAAAGGTTTTATCTTTGCAACAACAATTTGTTTTATACCTTAAAATAGAAAAAACTATAGAATCAAAAAAAAAGAAAAAGAAAAAAGCAACATATATCTTAGAGAAAAAAATTCCTTAATGAAGATCTGTATAGCTTTTACAAAGAACAAAGAAGAAGCAACAAACACCCTTCATCTATCATATGGATCAAAATAGTATTAAAATAATTACCCTTAACAAGCATAAAAAATAAATTCCAGAATCCCCCAAGGTGTTTTTATCCATTGTAAGTACAGAATTAAATAACTAACCAATCCAATTTTTCTAAGTGCACTAAAAAGAGTAAAAAAAATTGAATAATTTTTTTTTATGGTGGGACTGCAGTGATTAACTACACCTGATCAGCTTTCTTTTTGATTCTGTTCCATATCACATTAACAAGAGAGAGGAGCAAAAGTATTCAAGGTGACAGCAATCAGCAACATCAAAATTATTAGTTCCTATTCTCTTTTTTACTCATAACACAATTTTATTAATTGATTACCCACCCACCACATCACCTACATTAAAAATAACAATACACACACTGACATCTGAAACATACCAACACAAGCAAACAAATTCATCCAGAAGAAGCAGTAAAATCCATTAAATTTAAAAAGATAAAAATATCAGCATTTATGATAGATATGAGAGAAAGTTGCCAAATACCACCAGCTATTGGTAATTATTAAACAACCAAAATAGAAACTAAATTCATAAAACCTGAATGAACCCATACCTTTGAACATGTTTAATGATAAGATTTAACCATAAATAAGGCAAATATGAAGAAAAGATATTTGGAGTCCACATCAAAAGAAGAGCATATTTGTTTTTACAGATGAAATCACAAATCTGATATTATTTGAACTATTGCAAATAATCAGCTTGCTAATGTTATCTTTCCCAGTAAGCAGAGACACTATTTTCTTATCAGATTGCTTAACCAATCATTTAGATATTTTTTTTTATACATGAATTGATATATACAGTTTATGTAGTTGTATTTATTTCCAATCTCTACAGTCCACTTGTATATTGTTGCTTTGTCTATTTCTCAATATTCATACCTTCTAATAAATTTATATTTGAAATTTAGCACAGCTGCAAGTTTTCAAAAATCACCAAGTGGCTCAGATGTTTAAATTTGTTATGAAGTTAAAAATGCAAATACAAGCTTATGCACATCAAACATTCAATAATGGAAAACATATTAAGTAAAAAAAATTAACATGAAAGAAATCTGAGATAATGCTTCCCTTATTATAGAGGCTTAAATTAAAACCTTAGTGTACTTCTAGAGATCTACTTTAACT
This sequence comes from Acanthosepion pharaonis, assembly GCA_903632075.3. Classification (NCBI taxonomy): domain Eukaryota; kingdom Metazoa; phylum Mollusca; class Cephalopoda; order Sepiida; family Sepiidae; genus Acanthosepion; species Acanthosepion pharaonis. Next base: position 401,197 of record CAHIKZ030004155.1, on the reverse strand, counting down.
ATTAGCATTTTTTTTTCTTTAGAAAGGATAGATACAAGTAAATTCATGAATGTGGACATTTTATATTTGTAAACTGTCTTAATTGTTATGCAATCCAGTTCTAAATAGTAAGGCAGGAAATAAATTTTACAATTCAATGGCAAATAAACAAAATCTGCTAATAAAACATGCTGCCAAATAGAATAGATTGTTGATAATATACAAGAGATACAATTTTTACAGTATTGTGAACTATGTAAAAGAATGCATTAACAAGATTTTATCCTTAAAGAGAAATGATAGAATTTTTATTAGGGTCACCAAAGTTATTTTAATATTCTCAGGACAGACAGTAATCTCTTTGCATATCACATCAAAAAAAGAAAATAAGCTTGTATATTAGCATTTACAAAGATTAATCTGTTAATAGGTGTATCATACTTTACAGATATTTTACATTTAGATGTCTTTTCAGCCACAAATCCTTTTAAGGTAATTAACAAATGCTACAACTTTCCACAAAAAGTGTTACTAAAAGTAAAGATAAAACACATAAAATGTATAATGTTTACTTAATTAAAAAAAAAAAAAAAAATCAAAAAAAATCAAGCTTTTCATCTTAGACTAAGAGTTTCAAAAGATATTCAGGTGTTACAAGAAAAGGGGTTATGAAATATATCAAATAAAATAAAATAAAATAAAAAGGATTGCATACATTTTTTAAAATTATTAAGACTGAATTATCTGTTCATAGTAATAAAATTTGTAGCATTTTTATAAAAATGATACTCTGAGATAAAAATCAGAAAATTTAATTATACATGAATTCTAAAAAAAAAAAAAAAAAAAAAAAAAAAAGAGCTGTCTCCTGTCTCCAGAATAGATCATCAATTGGTTTGCCTTATCTAAATAAAAATAAACACCTTTAAACAGAGGTGAACTCTTACATTTCATCTAATATATTCTCACTGAAGAGAAAATTGCAACTTTAATATTAACAAACAGATCTTTGGTGGAATTTTATAAAAAAAAAAAAAAAAAAAAAAAAATCCACCTGTTCATATCTACAATTTAAGAAAAAAAAATTTACAAAGTATCCAATTCACCTTTTGTAAAGAATATAACTTATGATTAATAAAAATGCACACCCATATTTACAAAATGATCAATTTATGATGACCAGTAGGGCATCAAAATGCATTAAGTTATTATTGTAACTTTATTTCTTGTGATTAGTGTTAAGAAAAAAAAGAAAAAAAAAAAAAAAAAAAGAACCCTGTGCCCAAAAATTTTATACAGAATTCATTTTTAATGAATGGAAAAAATCATATTTCAGTTAAAGATAGAAAATGTTCTAGTAAAGTGTTTATTATATATATATCTTTTATCAAATGAAACTATTCCTTCAAAATAAGAAAATTTTTAAAGAAATAATACAATTAAAAAATAGTTCTCTTTAAATAAAACAGGGCTTTCCTGAAGTAACTATTTATGAGCAATTGAAACAGTAATTAAAAATATACCCAAATTTGATTCAAACTGTACAATATTAATGGCAAAACAGAATGAGAGTAAAATTTAATTCCAAATAATCTCTTAACTTATATTTAAATTATACACTATATACTTTGTATCATATTAAGATTTTTAATTACATATTTTGAGTTAAAATATTAAAAATTTACCATAAAAATGTCCCCCATTAAATTATGATGTTAGCAGTTTTTTTTTTTGTGTACCTATTGATGCAGACTACCTGTAGATGGAAAAATCTAACATGCTGATACTGATGTCCAAGGCCAAATAAAGGTGGGAACAGTCAAAGGCCAATGAATACACAGGACTGCTTCGATGTCCTGCATAATACAACTGAAAAATATAAAAGAAAGCATAAACTCAAGCATTACAAGTTAAATTTAAATATCACATCAGAAACACTAATATCTATATTTTTTGTAGATATTGAAACCCAGATTTACTCACACCTAAAATAGTCAAGTCATAAAACAAATTTAATTTCTCAATTTATTTCAAAGATATTCAGAGCATACATACAAGTGAATTTACAGCTTATTTAATATTATCTTGGTATCTTAATAAAATAAAAATGATCAGGTTATTACGTAACAGTGCATCCATACATGCTAAATTCATATCTTCTAATTAAGAAAAATATCTATAAAAATCACATTGGATGATTGAATCATTTTATTTCTCAATTATTAAAACAATTCTGTAAGATACAATCAAGAACAGAAATAATAACAGAATTTTGAACTATTTAAATGTTTATTTAAAAAAAAAAAAAAAAAAAAAATCAATTCAAGCATGAATATTTTTGCTTTTTACAATGTAATTTAATAAATAAAATACTAAAGTTATAAAACAAGGCAATATTTCATTTACTTTTTAGTTTTAAAACTTTTCTGATTTAAGGAATAATATTGACTCAAATTTTTTTTTCTAGAGGGTAAAAAAGAAAAAGAAAGAAAAAGAGAATTATTAAAAACCTGTAAATTGCATTGAAATTTTGGATATAACGCTATATTTACATTATAGAATATTTTTCTATTTTTTTGTCTAAGTAAACCTTTAATAATTTCCAACATTGATGATTTTTTTTTTTTTTTTTTTTTTTACATAATAATTTTTTTTAACAACTTAATAAAAATTTTCAAATATCTCCATTTGTATATATTGGATGAAAATAAATTTTGAATTTAGAATAATTTCAGAGTCTTCTTTCTAATAGTTATAAGGTTATTTGAAGATTGAATTAATATGCAGTTTATATTGTTGATTCAGAATAGAGAGACAAGTGAAATATCACACAATCTGAGAAACAAGGAAATGGCACATCACAATCACTGTATTGTATACAGTAATATTTTCTTCTTCAATAAGAAAATGTTGCAAACATTGCAATAAATATAATGGTAGTTAAATTATATATGACTAATATTTAAAAAAAAAGTTATTTTTTAGCTGACTTCAGTTAGCATTTAAAATCCTAGCTTTCATTTGAACTTAAAAAACTACTAACACCAGAGACAGCTACGATCTCAGCCACTAAATAGATTCTATAGATCAGTGATTCCCAAACCTTTTTTTCTCTGGGCCACATTTTCAGAAGTAAAATTTGCTCATGCCTCAAATTTTATGATAAAAAGTACATTTAAAAATAAAAATCAAAGAGAGGGTTAAAGGGAGATAGCCACAGATTTGAAGTCAGAATATTATCATTGATAACTCTCTCCTCCAATTTGCAGACCCTAGTTACTATATTCTTAATACTTGATATAATACAAAAATATCACAATAATAAAATCGGTCAATAACTATTTATACTGGGACTTATGCATGGAATTACAAGTAATCCATAATAATAATTTGAATTTTGAAATTATATTTATTTTTAGCATATGAATTTTTAAAAACTGTTTCTGAATCTTTGATTGTCTTTCAATCATTCTGCCTCACCTGCTATCCTTTTCTGCCATACATGATGTGTGCCACACTGTTTGGCAACCACTGCTATAGATAATCAGCTCATTGCTGGTCACTTATATTATATGGATAGAAGGAATATTTAAGAATTGATAAAAAAAAATGTGATACTGCAAGTGCTGTAAAAACAAGCTGAGATAAAAAAAAAGAATCAGTTCCAACCTTCTCAGTTGTATTTATAAGGCAGGATATTAAAGCATTTAGCAGATGAAGCAAATGGATATGGAGGAAAAGATAAAAAAATTGATTTATTATATAGAAGCAACAATATCAAGGAATGAAGGGTAATGTCGTACCTGTAAGAATTACTTGTTCAACACTGGTATGACCATTTGCCAATACACTATCACAAGAAATTGTAAATTTAAGTATTTCAAAACTACCTGTATAATAGACTAAATCAGCAATGAGGAGCAACAGATGGTTAGTACAGAGTTGCTTATATTAACAGCCTTATTCTACTTGGAGAGGAGATGAAAGCCCACAAAGGAACATATGAGAAAGAAGAATCAAAGCAACACCATGCAGGATCAGTTGAGGCTGGATCAACAATGACTGCATGTCCAATTGACTAACTCCAAGGCATAACAAGTGAGTGACTGAAGTGACAAACACCATCAAGGTACCAACGTATGGTACAACCATTGGAACGTGGAACATTCACACAATCTATACATTTAGAGAAAGAGCGGACAGCAGTCGCCCCAATGATTGAAGCAGTTGAGGGACATGATAATGAGGATTGTACTTACATTTTTGGCTGTATAATTATTTATGGTATAACAGTTTAACTAATAGGTAGGTTCTTGTTTTATATAAAAATAACAGTGGCAATATCTACATCTGGCAGAACTGGATCAGTGTCTAAATCCATCTTTGTACAAACAAACATTTTCAATCATTTGCAAAAATATGTAAATAAAGGGTGTAATCATTAGATTTACACTATTCCTAACACTACAGAGCAGTAGTACTATTATGTATGTTTCAAAATATTTTATAGACTCTAAAATTGACGTACAGGTTACCAGTGTTTATACACCAGAACACTGTACAGATAAACTGGTATCAAGTGTTTAACAGCTTAATATTCTGTTTTTTTGAGAACATTAAAATAACTAATGACACTTATAATCTTATAAAAGACAAGGTCTAACCAAAACAATCTCATGGCAATATACTAATAATTTGAACAGACTAGTTGATCTTACTTGCACAGGTTTTGTGGCTCTCTTATCCCACAGTCTTGTCATCCCATGCCTGGCAGTGCCTGTCAACATAGCACAATCCCCATCTGTCTTCACACAGTAAACAGCTGAATCAAAAGGTTCTTCCCACATCATCTCACTAAAAAAATAAAATGCAATAAATGATTTTTAAAAAATACCAACATGATTTCATAAAATTTTAGTATTAATTTTGTCAACTTTATAACAGAAACTAATCCCAAACAAATTATAGAAAACATTATTAAAATGTCAGAGCATTTGAATGTTCTTGCAATAGGTTGATTTTACAAATACAGAATAAATACAGGAAGATATACAGCAATAACCAAGTCTGAAACATTGACAAGGAATGCCAGGGTTGCATTATCTTTAAAACAAATATCTGTGATCCAAGCCTACCAAGATGAAAATTTCAAAAAGGAAAATAAAAATTAAAATAAATATATGTAAGTGTTGTAATGTACGGCAAGAGTGTGTTGAGATTGGAGGAAACACACGGGAGCTAACAAAGATAACAATGTATTGGAAACCACAGTAACTTTAGGAACAAAATGCCCACAGAACCGACTTCACAAGACACTATGTCTTGCCAACTGCTTGGCTTTCCCACCATTACTTTTATTGGCATGAGGCATCTTACAAAGACCCAGATCTTGACCAGTTGCAGAGATGCCTGTATCTAGACATGCCAAGCTGTCCGGCTGCTATCAGAGAAAACCTGAATATAACTAGTATTGACAAAAAACATCCGGGGCCTATTTTGCATCTGTACTGATGCGCATTCACCACAGTAAGCAAGATTGGAAAGCAAGTATTTATCAATAATACAAATAAACCAATATCACTCATTTGTTTAACATTTCTACTTTAAGAGCTATGAATTTTGTGTTACACATGGGTCCTTTTCTAATCCACCCATGCCAACATGATTTAGTTTATTTTCACCTTTATACACAAACACTGCCTGATTTAACCATTCATTTCTGATGCCACTACTTGTTCAAATATTTAGGATTTTTGTTTCTCATTGGTTTATCTTTTTAATTTTGTATTTCAATTATTCCATATTACTAATATTTTTATTTACCGTTTCTGCTCAATATGAGTGAACATGATGACAACAGAAAAATCCTTTCCAAACATATCTGAGCTATCATTCAAAGACAATAACTTTATGGTAGATAATAAAAATATCGCATTTTATAAATTTTACTGATTGGTGTGAGGGTAAAAATTGAAAATAGAAAACTATAACACCAATAGAGATTGATTTCACAAATAAAATCTATTTTAAAAACAGACTTAAGCTTAATAATTTCAAAAATTCTTCTTTATAAACTTTTTAGAATGAAATCTACAATGTTTAAAAAAAAAAAAAAAAAGTGCAAAATATAATAACAACTAACCATTTTTCTGTGCGTAAATCCCAAAGCCGAAGATAGGAATCATAGCCACATGAAAGGAGAATATCTGGAGCTTCATATTTTAAGTCCAAGATACCAGCACCTCGTCTGTGGTCCTGACCCAAGCTACAGTCCATCACACCCCTACATGAAAAGAATAAAAGATTTCTTGAAATAAAGATTGCATGGAAATAAGTGGAAGGGTTGATAAATTGATTACAAAACATTGATTGCTTTATTGCTGCTTGTGTTACAGGAACATAGGACATAGAATACTTACCAGTCAGCAGCAAAAACATTGACATGTTGGGTGTATTAAAAAAATAAATAAAATGTATATGTATAAAAAAGTATATGTTGAAAGCCAACTTCATAAATATTCATCAGATCACAAAAGATAAAAGTAGGTATATTTTATAGGGTTAACAATAGCAATAGGTCAGATGTGGCAGGGAAGAAAATGAAAAGATACCAGTTGGTAAAGCTGACAACAAAATCAAGTGCCATAAAATTTATGTTGTCAGACTATTATTGGTGCAGATTTGCTTTTGTAATCAATTGTGTGACTTCTGATTTGAAATAATGTACAACAAAGAATATGATAGCTTTATTTTAAAAATACACAGATATAGAAAAATAATTGTGTTGACATAGAATAATTCTATTTCCATTTTTATTTAAATTATCACTTGATTATGAGTATGTAATCAATGCAGACAGATTTTTGGTAGTAAGAATCCTAATCTGGGCAGCATCTTATTTAACTGAAATGAAGCACTGTCAATGCTGTCTCTCGATAGATAGAAAAAAAAAAAAACTCTTGACAACAATGGCTACCTTCTTATGGCTGTCAATACCTCAAGCTCACCAACTACATTGCAAGCTGCCAATTCAATTTGAATAATTTTGCAAAATAACTAGAAGCCTTAATATGTGAAACAATTGTTTCTAAAGAAAAATACTACAAATTAACTTATGCTATAACTAAATTATATTTCTACAATAAAGAAACTTTTTAAGTTTTATATAAGAGTATAATCTGAATGGAAAGCAAGAAATTAATCATCAATTTGATAAACTGCAGTGAAACAGACAAGAAAAATATTTTACACATTGAATATTAATGCTTAATAGTTTTCTTTTTAGAAAAGAAAATTATATTTGAAAATATTTTAACAGTTATATCATTATGAAATAAACAGGGTTGTATGGTTATCATATCAAAGTCTAGATCAGTGGTTCTCAGTGTCTCTGGTTATATTTCTCTCCTTTCAATCCCAGGTTTACTCAATTCACTCTTTCCAAATTGTCATCAAGTAATGTTTTGACTACCAGATTTATGAATTTTATTGAAGGTTTGTAGTATTTCTCAATAGGTGGTGTCTGAACACATGATTTTCTTTCATTTGTCACTTGGATTTATGACATGTACATATTTTGAAAGGTGACATTCCAACATGTCTTACTATACATCTAATGTGTGATGTTAAAAGGGAAAATGAGGAACTTTTATATATGCTGTTTTATTTCCGGAATGGTACAAACAGTACAAAAAAAAAAAAAATTGCACCATAGCTGAGAGAACCGAAATGGTTTGCTAGGTTCATAAGCAGAAATTTCCAGTAGGCCTACAATCATTGATAACCAAATTGAAATGATTAAAAATAATCCAGATTACACAATACAGGACATTGAATAGATACTTTACATATCTCATGATCATTGTAAGATATTTAAAAACACTTGGATACATGAATTGCTATATTTGGGTGCCTCATGATTTAACAGAATAAAAAATAAATTTAATGGGTTACATTTCCATCTATGATTCACTGCTTAAATGCAACAAAACCAACCCATTTTGAGAAGAATGATTACTTATGATGAAAGATGGATTATTTGCAAAATGGAATGAAAAAGCTCCAGAGGAAAATGAAATGAGCCACCATTAACCACTCTAAAAGACAGTTTGCATCCAAAGCAGGTAATAATATACATTTGATGGGGTTGGAAGAGCATTGTATATTATGAACTCTTGCAAAATCAGACAAGTGCCATTCTCAGTTGGGCTGATAAAATGCAGCACTTTATGAAAAGCATCAGGAAATGGCCAATCAGAAGGGTGTTGTTTTTCCATGAGGAAAATGCCAGACCCCAAATCTATTTGCAGAACTGGTAGATTGGCTTGGATACCCTATGATACTCACTGAATTTACATGACCCTGCACTTTTGAATTACCACCTATATTGAGGCATATAAAATTATTTTAATGTAAAAAAGTTCAGTTGTCCGAAAACCTTGTATAAACCAATTTATCATCCAGGTGCCAAGTTTTTAGAGGAAAGAAAAAGCAAAAATGGAACAAAATAGCACATATGTGGTTGAATAAATCTATGAACAAATACCTATATATTGCCTATAAAATTCACTTAAAAATGCTACAAATGACTGATTTTGGACAAATGCATATGACTGAAGCATGTACACAATGTGATACTCACTTGCACAGGTCCCAGATGATTAAAGGATAACTGCCATTGCAACCTGCACTCCCAGATGCAAATGTGCTGTAAGAGGATGAAATAAGCAAATTAAAAAAAAACAAAAAAAAAACATGAGGTGTGTGTATGTATGTATATTATATATACACACACACACACACACACACACACACAAGTCCTTTGAACATTTATTGATCTACTGAATGTGTTCTGTTACCACAGCACAAAACCTCTATTGCTTTATATTCCCCGTTGTTCATTCCCTTTTTAATTTAGGCTCATTTTACTTTAGCCACCATTTTTAACCAATTCCTGTTTACTCCCTAGTAACTGGAACTAGCACACTAAAGCACACGTTTCATACTTTCTTACCATCCTAAATCTACCCACCCACAATAACATTGCTGCTTCACTCAATTTGGCTTTAAGTAAAGCTGCTGATGAACAGGACTGTCTTTAGAGTTTTCATAGCCATAAATAGTTTATCTAGTTGTTTGAGGTATGCATGTGTGCAAGACTGACATGAACTAAGAAGCAGAACAGAATGTATATAAAAATAAGGTTCATTTTGCAAACAAAATGCAATCAACAGGGATAATACTTCCTAGGCAAACAGTCTTTGATGAGAAAATATATAAATTTCTATATATAACAGAATAATGTTAGGCAAATGAATGACAAATTGGAAAAAGTTCTGTGTAATGCATTTCATCTTCTAGTCTAATGAAGCAAAAGTAGAGATTTTATTTTGCAACTTGTATTTATAAATGGAAGTGGAAGAAAAATATCAATAAATTTTCAAATTTTAAGAAAGTTCTAAAATATTCTTAAAGTTGACTGTGTAAGGAAAGGTAAACTATGGAGGATGCTAAGGGATGTAATTCATTGTCTAATAAACTAAAGTGAGTAAATTTGGTTCCATTTTTATTTATTTATATATTTTTTAATTGTTTATCATTTAATAAATTATGTATTTATTTAAATATTTAAAAGTATTGATTTAACCGTTTCTTTTATTTTTATGGTCATGTATGTTGGCTTGGAAAAGGAGGATTTCTTTTAAGAAATGAGATATTTGAAATAAATCTAGGACGTAACTTTACATTTTTGGCAAGTAACGATAACTGCACTCTCAAGAACCTTTCGTCTGTTTTACGTATGTATATGATAATCCATAGGAGGTAACTCTTCATCATTATATCAAAAATACCATAGTTCCCTCCCTTACATAAATAAAACTAATACTCTGAAGAAGAGGAAGAAATGACAAAATTGTTTTGAAAGATGCTTTAAACAACCATAAGAGGTTTTGAATGAAAGCATCAATACTTACCTGCCATCTGGCGCCATTGCAACAGACCAAACTCTGTCCTCTGCTCGCAGTGTGGCTCTGGGTTGATTGCTGTTATATTGCTCATCCATACTTAAAATCTAAAAATTATGGAAAACTCATTAAATCAAGATGAAATCAACCAGTCTTCACAAATGATTTTATTTAATGAAAAAAAAAAAAGTTAAAAATAAAGGAATAATATAGACAGTTGAAAAGTAAAGTACTAGTGCAAATGCTAGACAATTGAAGATGTACACAAGTTGGTTTTATATTTGTGAGAATACTGTTTTTGTTACTTTTTTTGGTTTGTGTATTTCTCATACACATACATAATAATACATAAGGATTGACAAAAGTGATAGATATCCAAGAAAGGTTTAAGAACATGAAAAACACTGTTGTTGATGTTGTAGTAGTAATAAATATTTAATTCAGTTTCAGATAATAAAGTTGGTCATTTTCCACTACTCTACCATAGTTTTCTTTGATGCTTTATAACATTCAACATCTATTTGTTCAAAAAGAAACTCAGATTATAAGATTCTAAATTGTTAAAAACATTACAAAAAGGTGCATTTGTGAAACTTTGTTCATAGTTTTAAATCTTTCCTACATTTTCAAGAAGAGTTGCACAAAGCCTTGATAATATACCAAGTCAAGTGATATTTTTTTTTTTACATATTTTTTTTAATCTTACAGAGAACATACCTTTAGAGTGGCATCTCTAGATCCTGACACCATCAGGTTATGATGAAAGTCTACACATTGGGTATCTTCAGTGTGAACATTGACATAACAGAAGAGTGTTTTCCCTGTATCACTATGCCAGCCAAACAAGCTTCCTTCCCTAAAGAATGAAAACATAATATTTACAAACAAACAAACAAACAAAAAATAAAATTTTTTTTCTATTTTCCTTCATATCTGTTTAAACTTCTGTAGTCTTCATTTCCTACCATTATTTTTCTCATTCCTACTTTCCATCATCTATTTTTTCCATTTCTTTCTCTTTCGATATTAAAAATATGCAAAATGTAAAAAAAAGAATATTTTATACTGTACTATTATGGCAATAGATTATAATACTTTTTTCTGCTATATCATTAAAACATTTACAGTTATACATTGGCAAAAACCTAGATTCAGTAAAGAATTAACTCATTAACATTTTACAAGACAAGCGCACTATCACAACCAAATGTGGCAGATATTTAAAAGCCATTTTTTTTTTTGCATTGCTATCATTAAGAAAAATTAGTTGGAAATTTTTCCAACACTCATATCTGGGTCTCTATTTTTCAGTTAAATGTCTTTATTGGCATCTGTCTATAATTTTGAGATGAGATATTGTAACTATATAATAAATAAAGGATTTGGTTTGAAATTCTAACATATATAACCTGAAGAAGTCTGGAATGTACAACAAGCAAAACATGAATATGGCAATAAAAATGAGGACAACAGTCTGAACGATGTAAATAGTGTAGGTATTTTTGGCTATTTATTTTTCATACATTTGGAGGATTTTTTTTAACATTTCACTGATATATCATTTTCTTTTAAAACATATGGAAAGTACATTAAAAATCGTCTTGTGTCTATGTTATATATATATATATATATATATATATATATATATTGCAGGCAAAAGTTAGACCCCCAAAACCTCAATTAACAAGAGTAATTGTTATAATCTACAAACAAATGTATATTCAAAATAGTTTTACTTACCTGCAACCACTGACAACTAAAGAGTCCTTCACCACAAATCTTGTCACATCTCTATGAAGAGGACCAAGTTTTCTTCTTTTATCCTCTTGAAACAACCCATTAGCAAGAACTTTATAACAGTTGATGTACTCGCCAGTGGATACCCACATAGTTTTAGGGTGAATCTGATCATACTGCATCCAGGGAAGTTGCCTGCAATGGTAAATATAAAAGTATCATTTTCATGAATTAAATCAAGCAAACATTATCAGGATTATTTGTATAAATCAATAAAAATAATAAAAACAAAAAAAACCAAAAAAAAACCAAAAAAAACCCACAGATATTTTTTTCTGTTAAGTTTTAATCCATTTGTCCAGATTTATGGGTTTAAATTTGCTTTGCATGATTTTATTGGACCGACAATGTCAGTGAGTACATTAATAATCTTAAAAGACAAATATTTTGCACACACTTTTCAAATAATTCTCTCATTAATTTTGCACTCTTACTATAATAGCAAATGTAAAGTTAAGCAACCCAATATATATTGACTGTAAAAGTATTTTAAAAAATAAACATCTAGAAATAAAGCATTTTATTTTGAGTATTCTAAAATAGAATTTCTTAATTCCAAGAGTATAAAGATAAAATTTATTATAATTCAATTTATATCATGATAGAATTGACATAATTGACATAATATTGTAACGAATTAATCTGGAGATTGATCATGAGTATAAATTCAATAACAAAATGACATTTCTCACTAGCAATAAATTTCCAAGTTTTAGGCATTTAAGTAAAAAGAGTAATGAAGAATCAAGTGCTATTTTCACCTACACCAAAAAATAAGAATGTTTAACTTTTTACAAAGTCAAAATAGATATCTGAAACAATGTCATTTATAAAATGGAATCAATTTCTAGAGATACTATTGAATTAAACTTGCTGGAGAAATATTGTAAGATCTAAAAAGATTTTGACTTATTCTCAAAATGATTTGATAAACTATTCAACTTGCTACATTGTAGGGTATATATATATATATATATATATATATATATATATATATATATATATATATATATATATATATATATATATTATTTATTACTTCAAATGTTATTATAGTGGACACTTCGTATTTGAAATAGACACCCCACTTTTTATTAAACAGTGTGTATTATGTCTATTGGCCTGTACCTTGGAGAAATCTTTGTAAAGAAATGGTGTTCTACAGCAGGTTTGATCTGTGTGGAGAACACATTTTTTTTTTCTTTACTAAGATTTCTTGACAATAAATACAGTTTAATAAAAATTGGTTGCCTATTTCAAATATGAAGTGTCCATATTTGAAATAATAAAAGGTCATATTAAAGATAAATCCATTATATATATATATATATATATATATATATATATATATATATATATATAAGGCAGCATATATTTTATATATAAAGAAATAATCATACATAGAATCAATCGGCAATATTAATGCGATTAATGGTGAAATCATTTTGCTAGTAGAACATAATGTATGCATTAAAATACTGTCAATCCATTGAATGATGTGATCCTAAAAAAAGAATTTGTGGATTTACTATATTACAAAATTCATATAAAAATTCTCACTTGAAATTTTGATCTTTAGCATTGCGACTCGCACGTTCCGAGATTGTACAACCGTCAATAAATAGCACATTCTTAAAAAACATCTTTCGGTCTACAAACAATTATTTCGTCTTCTAGTTTTAAATTTAAAGGAAAAAAATTACAGCCTGATGATGAAGACATGGATCTTCGAAAGTACTTGCTTAACTTAAAAAAATATACACTAGAAACATCTGACAACAGTTTTATAAATGAGGATCACATCATTCAATGGATTAACAGTATTTTAATGCATACATTATGTTCTGCTAGTGAAGTGATTTCGCCATTAATTGCATTAATATTGCTAATTGATTCTATGTATGATTATTTCTTATATATATATATATATATATATATATATATATATATATATATATATATATATATAAAAATGGTCATTACTCATTACCAAGCACACCTGGGTGCTAGGCAAATCCTTTTTCAGACATCTATTCAGGAACATTTTGTGTTTGTTCAACACCCACACGTGGATTATACTGCAACTATGCTCTGTGCTGAGCAGATCTTAGTTACAGTTTCTGGAAGAGAGCATGATCAACAGTTTGAATAAGGCCAGTATGACTTGTGGCTTTATGCTAGCACAACCATCAACAGCTTTCTAACAGTTCCATCTACCTAATTCTTGGTATCCATGGGGTACTGTTCCCAGAATACAGCACTATTGGAAACCCATACTACTGATTATATATATATATATATAAAAATAAATAGAGAGAGTGATAATACAGAGACACACAATTATGTACACTTTTTGCAGATCTGAAAGTTAACATCAGGCTGATTGGTGGAATTTATGGAGAGATTAAAAGTAAGAATTTTTACAAAGGATAAAAAGGTCACATACTGAGAAAACAAATATCAAGAAGGTATAGGGATTTAATATCTATTCACCTGCTGTGATGTCTTACTATAGTGATTTCCCGATTTATTCCTTTGGTCCAATTTCTGGCCATTCGACACTGCTCCTTCAGAGAAGGGAGACATGTTCTGAAACAAAACCAAATCAATACAATTACAAAATATTACATTATGTATCTTTGAAACATAGATAATTATTAAGTTCATAGATGCATATTTATTGAAGAAAATATCTGTAGGCAAATTAAATCACTTATGATAATAAAAAAGATAGTAAGTCTATCTAACAAGTACCTATTACTAGCATCCATAATTTAAGGTTATTTTTAAGTTTATTTATAGTTATCACAGAGGTTCTTTAAAGATAAGAGATGTTCCTGTCCAATACTTTACAGGATTACATCAAATTGTATATGGTATTTAATGTTCATTAACATTATTTGCTTCACTAATTTCTTTAAAAAGATACATTATATGATCTGGTAAGAAATTATCTGAAGGTTAAAGAAAAAAAAATGGGTGCTCACATGTAACCAATAGGCATTTTATTAAGACAATTCATATAAGCAAATAAATTTACTCTATGTTGCAGTGTTCCTTTTAGTAAAAGTAAAAAAAATAACTCATTTGTAAATGAGATTTTTTGTTAATTGATGTAATGAAATAACCTGTCACCCCCATGAATGACTACACTATAGGTAGTAACTACCTATAAGTATCTGTAAGTCAACAGACTACAGGGACTAGCTGTGATCTGTTCCAGTTAAACAGTCGAACTCTCTGCCTTTAGGCAGAGAGGAACCTGGACGAGGCTCCACCGAATGGCAGAGTCTTGTACAGGGAGGTGAACTGCCCCTGAATCCTGTTCATATGGGATCAAAAGGGAATATTTTTTGGCAGAGCCTATGGGCTCGGAGAACCCACGTTAAACCCTGCCTTGTGCCACATGCAACCCTCGTTTTAGCTAAATATACTACCTGCGATCTTTTCCAGCTAAACAGTCGAACTCTCTGCCTTCGGGCAGAGAGGAACCCGGATGAGGCTCCGCTGAAGGGCAGAGTCTCATTCGGGGAGGTTGACTGACCCCGAACCTATTTATATGGGTTCCAAAGGGAATATTTTTGGCCAAGCCTACAGGCTCGGATCACCCAGCCTTGTGCCACATGCAACCCTTGGTTGGCTAAATATACTAGCTGTGTTCTGTTACTCAGGTGTTAGCTGCTGTCGAACTCTCTGCCTTTGGGCAGAGAGGAACCTGGATGAGGCCATGCTGAAAGGCAGAGTCTCAGATGCCCCACATTAAATTTGACCTTGTGCCACATCTGACCACGTGGGGAGGTTAGTAGATATACTAGCTGGGATCTGTTGATCAGCTCTTAGCTATTGTTGAACTCTCTGTCTATGAGGAATTTTTTGCCAAGCCTACAGGCTTGGATTACCCCACATTAAACTCAGCCTTGTTCTGCATCCTACCTCATGGGGAGGCTGGTAAATATCGACTAGCTGGGATCTGTTACTCAGCTCTTAGCTGTTGTCAAACTCTCTGCCTTCAGATAGAGAGGAACCTGGACAAGGTTATGCTGAAGGGCAGAGACTTGTCTGGGGAAGTAGACAGACCTGAACCCGTTTATGCATGCTTTACGGGGAATTTTTGGCTGAGCCTATGGGCACGGATTGCCCCACTTTAAATTTGGCCTTGTGCCACATCCTACCCCGTGGGGAGGTTGGTAAATATCACTAGCTGGGATCTGTTGAGTATGACTGAGATTACGCAAGAACTACCAACCTTCCAATAGTAGCACTCACTACTGAATTGACTTGCAATGACCTTGTGCACAACTGTTACCTTTATTCTTATTGTACTGGTTTTGTACTCTACTTATTTTACTGGTTTTGAACCTCTACTTATTTTATCCACCTTGTTTTTCGAGTATATTATATTCCTATTAGCATGGAATATAACATTAATGTTACCACAAAAAATTAGCATAAAGATATTAGTAATGTATTATTATTATTATTATTTTTGTAATGTTAGAAAAAAAAATTAGAATGTAGGTAACAATTATGATAATACTTATATATTAAAGAAAAACAAAATCAGTTTCACCAGGTTTTACTTTAAAATAAATCAAAGTGACAAATATAGTAATAAGGAATTCTAACGTAAGCATTTGTAAAATTCATTTTTGTGAGTTAAAATTAAATACACAATATGGAAAAAATATATAATAAAAAAAGAATGCACACAAAGATTTGTACAAATTCATAGTAATTACTGCTGAAATTAATAATTCTACAGGTATAATGATCAATTTATATGCTTATAGTCAAGTTACTTAAAATAGTGAAAAAAAAAAAAAAAAAAAAAAAAAAAAAATCAATATTTTAAATCAAGAGAATAGAAAAAATAGACAGTTTTAGATGCTATTTTTTAAAAAGATATTGATAATGGCAATTAAAATGTGTGTATATGTGTGCATGCATATACAAGAGTGAGAAGTATTATAATATAAATCACAATTGTCACTAAATTCAAATGATTTGCATTTAAAATAGTTCATCAACGATCAGAACCTGTCATTGATGTCTATTAATGATTCTCTCTGCTACTCATCTTTCTGATATTTAAAAAAAGAAAAAAAGAAAAAAGGAGTGATATTTTAGCAGAAAGGGCTTTGTATTATAACATTTTGAAAAAGACAAACTTTTTACTTAATATGACTGATGGTTAAAGTAAAAGCTATATTCAAGAGAATCTAAACAAAATTAGAAACAAACAAAATCTAACATAATTTAAAGATCAATGAATACCCACAAAATTCAATCTTATACTGAACATTTGTTGACCTAAACATCCTTTCTTCAGTGGAATGACATATTCAGGATGTATTTTAATGTAAGAATTAACTTATTGAACCAAAGTTAAAGGTTTAACATAATTCTTTTAGTCACTGAAAAGAATTACACGACCTTAAAATAAGGTTGTTCATTTAAGCAATTTTGTACTCGCCATTTGTTACTATTTATTGCCAATTTATTGTTACAGTTGTGATTCTGAAATAGTGAAATTTACCCAAAATGTTCAGAGATATTGCATCAGTAATTGTCAGGTCTGAGGGTTTGATGGATTAAAGTTCCAGAATTAGGTGTAAAGTTCAGTTCGCTAATCTGATAGCAATTTCAATGGAAGATGGTGAGGATAAAATTTAGAATAATTATATTTAAACTGACATTTATTTTAAGAAAGTCAGGTGTAGTTTGGAAATCAAATTCAGAGAAACACAAGGAATCTTGTTAATTTTTACATTAGGTCTTCAATGCACCTTGTGTTTATTTCCAGCTCACACAACACTATTAGCAGCATAAAGTCAAAAATTAAATAAGTGAACACTTCAATCATGAATAATTCCCAAACTGATGCCAAATGACACAGCTTTTTTAAGTTGGTTGTTAGATCATTGAGCCTAAGGTCCCATCCAAGGTTTAAAAGCATTTACCAGATGCTATTGGCTGATTGCTAAATATATTTATCTATAAAAATAATATATATGAGCAGGTGCTGAAAAGATCTTGGCCAGACCCACTTACCAAAATCTGACATATCAGAATTTATTTTGAACCTCTTCTTCATTGGACAAGTACTTTAACACTCTTGTACAAGTGTACAGAATAGTATTGTTGAATGTACGAGAGATTAAAGAAAAATGCATTAAGCAGTAAAGTAGATTTTCAAATTGGTTTTGAAAGTCTGTTTCTCAGTGATAATATTATTATTATTGGCAATGGTTGGGGAAAAATACAAAGAAGCATAAGGTCATACTTAGAGGGTCTCCAGGTAACGAATAGAGAAAAGTGTTATGGTATTATTTCCAATGAACCATGTTTTGAACTAATATAGGTTTTGTCTTAAAAATGAGCTAACCTCTGCAGAATTGACAAAAATTAAATTTTCTGAAATTGTTGAAAGTTATGAAGAGAAATTAATCTGCATTTATTTCAAAGTTTATTATTACTGTATAAAATACAACTTCAAGTAGTTTAATCCTAATCACATGTTTAATCATTTGATAACATACTAAATTAAAAAGAAAATCTAATGTGAATCCAGTGTATAATGTTTTCTCAATATGATTAATAATTCACCCCTGAATTAAGTGTATTGACAAGTAAGGCAATTATGTTGAAAATTAAATATTTGTTGTATAAAAAAATATTTTCATTATTTAGCTGCAAACTTATTGATATACTTACATATAAGTAATTAAACATTTCAGAACATTTAAAAAACAACTTAAAAATGAAATCCAATTTATTCCTTGACTTATCACCATAATGCTTCCATCCGTTAAAGTATTATTAGTTACTTATTAATTTTGAGGAATGACTGTAAAAGGGGTGTGTGACAAAATACTTGAGGAAAATTAATGCACAGAATTTTAA
Source organism: Acanthosepion pharaonis (assembly GCA_903632075.3). Taxonomy (NCBI): domain Eukaryota; kingdom Metazoa; phylum Mollusca; class Cephalopoda; order Sepiida; family Sepiidae; genus Acanthosepion; species Acanthosepion pharaonis. The sequence goes on along the minus strand of CAHIKZ030004155.1, from coordinate 382,553 downwards.
AATCATTTTTATTTTTCTTCTTATAATGTAAGCCCTTTTGAAACCTTGTGCTGGCAGAATGTCTCACTCTAGCAGTCAATCTTTCCCACCCATATTATATTTAAGTTTTTGATCTGATAAAGTCTTAAGTGAAGCTGGTTGAAACTTTCTGGAAAGAAAGGAGGCGTTATAAGAAAAATAAAGGAATCATGACAAACAACTGATACCTGCTTGTAGAAACAATAACAGTTGATTTGTGTAGGGTCACAGCAATTGGTTTAACCTTCCCAATTCTGTGGTGTTATGATCTACTTAACTATAGCCAGGTCATGAGTTAGTAGATGACAGCATTATATGCAAGCTATCACAACAATAAGAGCACTGGTACAATTCGAGAACTTTCATCTTAGGCCTCTTCTACTTGATCAACAGTCTGCAAACTAAAACTTCTTGGGCTGGGGTAAAATTTCTTCAATTGATCAACTTGAATGGGGTGGTTGAGTAGGTGGTAAAAAGAGGCGGTGATGTCAAATACTCTATCATGTGACTGTTTCACTATATCCTATCTGATTACTTGACTCTCTGGCTACCTGTATCTCTTGCTGTGGGTTGCTGTATTTATGGAAACATTTCTTTCAGGTGTCAGGTTACAAGTTACATACGTGCTTAGTAATAGGGTTGTTGAGGATAGTAATTTTATAACTTCAGTTACATGCAACCAAATGATTCAGCCAAATTTTAGACTAATCATCTAACTAATAATCAATGCAGCACTGAAGAGTAGTATTAAAAAAATAACAAAATTCCTTTACTAAATTTAGGCTAAGATCCTTCCAAGCAGAGCCATTTGATTTTGTTCAATTGTTATTTTGTTTTGTTTTTTTAGTAGCAAATAGAGTTGAATTATGGGTGCTCCTGGTTTTACTGGATCTTAATAGCTTGCACTAGTTACAACCCTTTTAAGTCACAAATTCAAACTAAGACAATACTAGGTGTTAAGTCACTATAATAAAATGTCTTTCACATCAATTTATCAATGCCCAAGGTTTTATTTGTATTTCAGTAACAGGAAAATATTAGCAAATTTTATGCTTTATAAATTTGGATAAGAGATAGAAAAAAATGATAAAATTAGATTTTGTAGTAGTAACTTACATGTTCTAATGTAACAGCATATCATATATATATATATTATATATATATATATATATATATATATATCTCACTAGGTAATGAAGAAAAAGTATACATAGGAGTAACTGAAGGACCCTGGAAACAAAGAAATTATGCACACAAAACATCTTTCACAAATAGTAAATACACAAACAGCACAAATTTTCTAAGTATATCTGGGAAATTAATGCACATCACACCAAAAATATCTTGGAAAATAAGGAAAAAATCATTAGCCTACAAGAACCAATCCCAAACTTGCAAACTTTGCTTCGAGGAAAAAATAGCTATCATTACCTTCCCAGACCAAAATAAATTAGTAAATAAACGATCTGAGCTCATCTCAAAATGCAGACATGGAAACAAATTTTTACTGCGTTACTTAAAAATCGAAAACTGAAAAAAAAAAAAAAAAAAAAAAAAAAAAAAAAAAGAAATAAAAAAAAAATAAAAAAAGAAAATGACAATAAAATAAGTAAAATAAATTAACCCAAATAAATTATCAAATCACACCCGTTAGAATAGACAAAATAGAATAAATAAATAAAAAATAAAAACAAAATCAATGAGCCAAAATAAAGTAAATAATAAACAAATTAACAAACCTTTATGACCAAAATATTAGTTAGACTATAAAAATCAAACCAAAAATTGGATGAAAAATACCTATAACTGTTATATAATGACAAAACAAAAAAACTATGTTGCTTAAAAATTGAACACTGAAAAGAGTAAATAAAAATGTGCAGTATAATAAACAAATAATAAAAAACAAGGAAAATAAATTAATCTAAATTTATCCAAATAAATAAACAAACTAACAAACCCATCCAGATAAATTAACTGTTAGAAAAAACAAGATAATCAATCCAAATAAATAAATGAAGTAATAAACAAATTAAAAACTGCTCCCGCCAAAATAATAGTTAGAATAAACTACAGCAAATAACTTCAATTATCTTCCCAAACCAAAACAAAACTATTAAATAAGCGATATAAACAAATTTTTACTATGTTAATATAAAAACACTGATTAAAATAAAAATAAATAAATAAATATATAAGATAAGAAATAAAAATACAAAAAAAAAGAAAAGAAAAAAAAAACAAGCAAAATAATTTAACCCAAATAAATAATTAAATGACTTCCGGCAAAATAACCGCCAAAATAGACTACCCACAATGCATCACTGACTCGTATATATAAATAGCCGAAAAAAAAAAAAAAAAAAATTGTGGCCTGACGATTGCATCTAGCATGAAACAGCCTGTCGCCTCTAAGTGTTGACTACAATGTTCACTTTTATATATATATATATATATATATATATATTTGATTGGATTGATGTGAGTTTGTGAACCTGGGTTTCATGCTTTTGTGATTGTCAGACAATATATATATATATATATATATATACATACACGTGTGTGTGTGTGTGTATATAGAATTAGATAAATCAAACGACCAGATATAAGCAACTGTATACACGTGTGTTGGCATGCATACACAGGCAAGCAAATAAATAATCATCAAAATTTTTCATCATTTTGGTTTCTGACTTAAATTTCACTGGTTTTCCAGCTCATTGGGCACAAAGCATACCTTATGTTTTTATAAAAATACACAGATGTCACATCGGAAGAATGCTGCTTCATAGACCAAAAATAAAATCGTACAAAAGGTGCAGGAAATGAGGTGCATGTAAACTTCATTTATAAAGAAAAAAAAAAAAAAAAAAAAAGAAGAAAAGAAAGAAAGATATAAAGGAAAGAATAGAAATTTCAAATTATTACAGAAGACACTTGGTCTGATATAGTAATGCATGCCAAGTAAAAGTGAGATAAGCGGATATGAAACCTAAGCTTAATAAAAGAAAAATATAAGAAAAAGAGGAGTTTAATATAGCTTCAGTATTTTAAGAGAAACAATTTTCTGTGCTTATTGGCGATCAGTAGTTCGTTTTGCTTTTTAAGTAGACTTACATTGTTAGTATTTTTGAGGATGAATTTTTTTTTTCTAATAGTTATAGGGTGCATCGCCAGAAAATGGTTTGTTTTGGGCTATGAATTCCCAATTTACATGAGGTGCATAGGCATCTGTTTTGACACTCCAGTAAAACTTAGAGTGTGCTTTGGCGTTTGCATATTTTTTGTTACTAAGGGTCATTTTGTGATGATAGAAATGCTTTTTCCAATCATTAGCGGTAGGTCTGAAACAGAATTTAATCTGGTCATTGTGCTTGACACTAGCCTTATAGATAACTCCTTTATACATGCATTTACCGTTCATGGAACAGAGGGTACCTTTACGACAATTACATTTTTGATCATCAGGGCTACCATTAGATCTGTACTAAAAACCTTGAACAATATTTAGTCCAACATAATAGTGTAACTCTTAACAAATATTTAAGCAGTACTAGTAGCATATATATACATACATACACTGCTAATTTTAGTGCTGATTGGTTCACTGTTCTGTCATGATCATTATTTCATCTTAAGGTGCCGGAAGCACTTTATATCAGGTCCCACAAGCCCTCCCTGTGTAAACAGCATGAATGTTTGTTGGGGCTCGCTGTTATTTGTCTCTAGTTCAATTTTTTTTCCCCCTTCTCCTTTTCATTACACATTTTCTGTTGTTTTAATTTAAGTTAAATCTCCCATAGAGGCCTGAAGAGCAGGAGCAAAACCGGTTGCTTCGCTTTTAACATGTCTTGTAATATTAAGCTACACACTTATTTCTGTAATTAGATTTTGTACCTTCAAAAATATTTTCAAATATACATGTGTGTAAATATACATAATATTCAACATCGTTAACATGACTGAGTTTTAGAGTTTCATGTAGGTAATACAATCTCTACACCTGAAGACTGCATGAAAGTCCAAGTCATATTATTGACATTGGATATTATGTATATTCAATAATATATATTTATAGTTGTTTCATAACATTGAGCACCGTTTTTATAACACCTGAGGAATAAATATTCTTATGTATGTGCAAGCATTTGTGCGTGCATGTACATTTTTTATCCTACCATCTATGTGTGTGTGTGTGTGTGTGTATATATATATATATATATATATATATAACAGCAATAAATAGACAATACTTATTTTTAATATTAACAGAGATGATAATAATTAAAAGAAAAGAATGAAAACTGGCTACCTAACAGGCTTTGAATATTGCTCAAAAGAGCTATTGAGGTTAATAAATAGGTATACATCATCAATAAAAGGAATGGGGAATGTAAGAAAAAAAGATAAAAAAAAAAATTTTCAATGGAAACTACTTGGAGGCCAAGGCAAAACTATTCTTTTTTTTTACAGAGAAACTTTCATAGATTGAATATATATGGTCTCTAGTATTTTTTTGGTGGTAATTAGAGTGGCACCTACTCAAGAAATTCCAGTGGTGATACTCATCCAAGTATACATAATCCAATGGAATTTACTTAGTAGCTGCACTATATTGAGTCTAGTTAGTTTCTTCTTTGTCACCAAGCCCGTTGGTCCAGTGGTATGACACTTGTGTTGTATTGTAATGGTCTGGGTTCAATTCTTGGTAGTGGATGCACACTGCTGAGGAGTCCTAAATAGGAGAAAATGGTCCTACAGTGTTTTCTGCATTCTCTTGAGGATTCTTCTAGACACAATGAATTACTATAAATGATTATTCAAATCCCAAAAAATTTCTATCACTTAAAATAATAAAAAAAAAACCCCAAAAAACCAACACACTCTGTTTTAAAATATTTGTAAAATCAGGGAAATGACCAATTTAAACAATATTTTCAGGATTTATTCATTAATGAATATTTTACCGAATAGGTTATTTTGTTAAAATATTTTTGGGAAATACTTTTTAGAGGTATATTCCACACCCTATTTTTGATATCAGATATATACTTTTTAATTTTGAGGGTGTTCACCAAATTTTTTTTACAGTTGTATAAAGCCCTAAAGATATTATTTCTGTAAAAAATTTATGCGATATCGAGTGTGAACATACAGAAAATTCAGCCTGCATCTTGCCAAAAACAATTCAATAAAAAGTTTTATATTTTTTTTTATTTTTAAAACTAAAAAAATATTTTGAGAATTGGTGTTTGCCTGTTCAGTCAGTATAAAAAATATAATTAGTATTAATTATACTAAGTTTATAAAAGTATATAAAATAAAAAATTATATTTTTAAACTATTGATTATGATTAAAGAAAATTTAGTTGTAAAATACTGTAAACATAACAATAACATTTATTGGTTATTGCACAGCTGGTCTTCTGTACTTCTTTTATTTTTACTTCTTCCCGCGTTTTTCGGACAGTGGCAGAATGTATTTTTACTTTGTCCTTTGACCTCACATGCTAGAATCCATAAATAAAATGTTATTTTCATTGTTTTAGGTAAGCATTACTTTTAGTTTTAATCAAGTTTTTAGTATGGCGGCGCGAGAAGTCGATCAGTAACAAACAAAACAAAAGCTTATTTATATACAGAAATTAAAGTTTCTCTTCATACGGATTAGCTTTAGTTTAGTTAGACTATTAAATTATCATTTAAATAGAACCGAAATTTAAGCTCAAAGCATTTAAAAATATTAAAAAAAAATGGGTTTTTTTTTAAATTTTTTTTAGAGAGTCATTATGGCGGTACCAAATGAAAAGAAAATTTTATTAAAGAGGAGACATTTAAATTATTTTAAATTAGTTTTAAAATTTTTTAGTTCAAATTTTATTTTTATTGGTACCTAGTTTAATTAGCATTGTAGTTGTGTAAAAAACAAAAAGGCAGGTTTTATTTTGAAATTTATTAAAAATATGAGGTAAAAACGTTTTAGCATCCGCAAATGCCAAATTTCTTTTATTTATATATGGAATAAAATTATTTAGTGCTTCTAAAATGCTAATATTTAAAAATATCAGAATCTGAGAATATGAAGCCAGTTAAATACCTTCCTTAAAAATAAGCATGTTAAAAGGAGATTTTTTTTTTTTTTTGTCCCATTTTGCATATTGAGATATATATTGGGGTTTATCTGGACACCAAATAAAAATAATCTCAGTTATTTCCCTTAAATTATCTACTTAAGTGTTATATAAAAAAAAAATCTGATTTTTCATCAAAAAATTAACAACCTAGAAGGTATAAAAGAAATTAACTTTTTATTTATTTGCAGTGGACATATAGGTTAATGATCATTTTATTTGTGTTTATTTTTGCATTCTATGAAAAGTTCTTAAAAACTAAGCATTGCATATGCCATTTATTTTTGACATTACTGAGTAGTAAGTATCGATGCGTAAATGGCATATCCGACATCAGTTAGTTTTTTTACCAACATCTGTGGTAATTTAATTATGAGTGTAACAAATACAAATATATTAAAAAATAAAGTGATAATTTAAAATACTTCTTTCTTTATACCATAATGAAAATTTAAGAAAATAATTCTTATGCAACATTTTGATATACGACTGCGCATGCGTAGTTTCATAATTTTCTTTCAAACACGCGATCTTGAATACTGCTTTAGATTTATCATAAATCTAAAAAATCATTTTATTTTTATGTCATGATTTTTCTTTATTTGAATTAGAAGTTTTAAGACAAAACCATGCACCGAGTAATGCAACTGTAGGTAGACCAATGATTAATAACTTCGTCTCACAGATCAAGTTAAAAGTGCAGTGCAATTGATCTTCATTCAATCAGTAAAATAATGTGTCCCTGTACTTAAAAACTTACTCGCTATTATGAAATACGCTAATCTAGAAGAACATTTAGTTCCTGCCTCACTAGGAGTTCTACACTTGTTGCACAAACTAAAAAACCTCATGTGCCAAGCGTCTAATTAGGTTCGATTAAGAAGGTCCTTATACATTATTCACCCAACCTAATTGGATCCTTTTAACTTAAGAGTGTGGTATTTTTATTTTTTGGTCTACTCTCTAGTATTTACCACATCTTTGAATACTTTCATAAATTTGGGGAAAGTTTAAAAAATTAGAAACAAAAAAAAAGCCTGAAATATTTCGTTTTTTTTTCAGTATTAAGAAAAATCAATGTGAGAATTCTTCGAATACTACTTACTTAAAGTAAAGCTAATAACTCTAGCCATAAAAAATGACGACCAATATTCAACGAATTCAGTAATTTTGCGATTGCACTATTTTATATCTGCGAAACGAATAATTTAGGATACTTTAGTACAGAAATTTTACAATAAATTTTTAAACGATAAAAGTAAAAATAGAGAAAGCTAACAAAATAAAAAATAAATTATGTAATTGTAATAGCAGTCTGATCTTGCCTACCTACTAATGGGGTTTTCTTTGTTATGGTAATAACAGGAGTTGTGTTCTCTTATTTACGTCGAGTAATGCAAATGAATATCTGATCATTAAGGAGAGATCAGGCTGCATAACCGATAAATATATAAAGTCTCATTGTGCTTTCCTTTAAAATATAACTTTAAAAGTACACAAGCTGATGCTAGCTAAACTAATTGATCGCCACTTTGAATTAGATAAAAAAAAATGTATTTTTTCTTGAATAATTCTTTGTTCAAAAATGTATTTCAACTGCTGAGAACAGAAAAGAAGACTTGCGATGAATTGAGTTCAAGATATTTTAATTTTCTGATGATCATTAAAGTGTACAAAAAACTAAATGTAATTTTTAGACACATTTTTAGTTTAAATAGTTTTTTCCATAATATTGTGGGAAAACGATTTAAACATTTTAATTTATTATTTGTGATCTTGAATAAGGAATCAAATGAAATATATTTAAAGACAACGTATTTAAAAAAAATTATTAACTCGTACATAAAATATTTTTTGCATGATTTAAAAATATACATTTTTTTTTCATTTAGTGATCGAAGCCAGCTCGCTTCTCTTAGGAATTTGAATCAAATGAAATGAGAACACTGCGAGTTGAGTCACCAAAATGAAAAGGTAGGAGATATGAGAAATCTTTAGTAAATCGTTTTAAAAATGTGTGACATAATTTGTAACATTTAAGTATGTCAAGTCAAAAAAAGAATGGATCCGACTTCTCTAGGTCAAGTGTTAAACAAAAACAGCCAGACTTCCAACCGCACTATGTCTTCTTAACGAAATTAGCTTTTAATTATTTCATTTTAAAGATCATCTTAACTCTAGGTGCACATGGATCTGTTATCGGAAGAGTTTTTTTTCTGTTTAAATTTATGAACTCACCTGCATTTGGTAAGATTTCCTTGTTGAGGTTCACGAATCACCAACTGATGTCTACTGAAAGGAAGCCATACACTATCGGTTTGGATTAGACGTCGGAGCTTCCTACACACTTGACAGAGTCGGCCTAAGGATGTCAGATCCAAATATCGGAACAATAAATAAAGGACATCCTCAGGCAGCTCCATCAAGTGTAAATTTCGATCCAATGTCCATTTTTGAAGTGTCAACACATCGCCGTACGACGATGACGACGATGAAGCCTGTCTCTTGGCTGGCACCGAGTAAAATGTCGGAGCAGCGGACTTCTTGTGCATTACAGCCACTCGTATTATCCTGGATCTCGGCAAAAAAATGCTCCTCGGATCTGAATGAATATATTCCCCCACGTTTATCCACGATTTTTCTCATTTTAGACGTCTCTTCCGCGAATATAAAATAGAACTCAAATCAATGTTAGAAGGCAGCTCTCGCCATATTGTTACGGAAATTCGACCGGAAAGTGAACCGCATTGAAATATCTTTACATATTCACATATTATATGCAATAAATTTAATTTTAAAATAAATAATAAAGTATTTTTACACTTAATGAATTTTGGAGATATGACAAAAAATTCTTATTTTAAATTTAAAAAATTATAATTTTACGACAACCATAAATCTCTCGCAAACCTATATTCTGGAAGAATGGATTACACTGGTCAATAAATAAAATCACTTGAATAGTTACAAAATATGTAAATAAGTCTAATAAAAATTCATTTAATTATAATAAATATCCAATAATAGATAATAAACTTTTTCCAATTTTAGTTTTGTTTTAAGTCGTAAAATAATTACTGATTTGGTAGGTTTATATTTTGTCGAATAACGGAATATCAATTCCTAAAAAACGGAATGCATTTTCTGTTATGCTGGAATATTTAATGGCGCTGAACACGTTGTTGTCAAGAGGTAGGATTTTCTTGTTATTCAATAATGTCAATTACCACTTTCTTTTTTTTCTGTCGCATTAAGCCTTTTAGGTATTCTAAATTATAAGATTGCATTAAATAGTTTATTTACTAGATTTTTAAAGTCAAACATTTACATAATAGAAGATATAGAGAGGAAAACTAAAACATCTCAAATTGAACTGGAATGTTTAAAAGACGCATTTAATTTAAAAAATATTCTTTTAATTGGATGTCATATATTTTAATTTTTCGGTCATTACTTTATCGTTTATTCTCTGATAACAAGAGTAGTAGTTGGTCAGAAAGTATTGGGTTGTCCGGAAAGTTCTTGCCGATTTTTAGTTCATGTTCCAACACGTTAGAACACGTCAAATTTATCGACAGAGCTTAGAGCACACTTCAAACTATCTCTTGAGAAAGAAAGTTTTTTTAAAAAAATCACTTAATTCGTGTCAGTTTTGCATCGCTATGAAAATGGAAGATAAGGTGCATTTTAGACACTTGATGCTTTTTTATTACCGTAAAGGCAAAAATGCCTCTCAAGCAACAAAAAAAGATATGTGCTGTGTACGGTGAAGGTGCTTTAGCTGACAGAACTGTACGAAAGTGGTTCGCGAAGTTTAGAGTTGGTGATTGTAGCATTATTGGAGAACGCTCAGGCAGACCCCCTACTACAGATGACGACCAAATCAAGACATTGATTGAGAATAACCCGTATTACACAACGCGGGAATTGGCAGAAACACTACTAAATTTATCAAAAATCCACCATCCATGAGCACTTAGTGAAGCTTGGGTACTCAAATCACTACGATGTTTGGGTACCACATGATCTGAGTGAAAAAAAGCTTTTGGATAGAATTTCTATCTGTGATTTTTGCTGTATAAACGCAATGAAAATGCACCTTTTTTGAAGCGAATTGTGACAGGTGATGAGAAATGGATCGTTTACAATAGTGTTCAGCGAAAAAGATCCTGGGGTAAACGACTTGTGCCAACTTTAGCGACACCAAAAACAGGTTCTTATCCTAAGAAAAAGAAAGTCATACTGTGCATCTGGTGGGATTGGAAAGGAATCCTGTCCTATGAGCTTCTGCCAAATAACCAATCAATTGATTCTGAAAAGTACTGCTCGCAACTGGATGAATTAAAGGCAGCAATTCAAGAAAAACCCCAGAATTGGCGAACGGGAAAGGAGTTGTTTTCCATCAGGACAATACCAGACCTCACGTTTCTTTGGCGACCCGGCAAAAATTGTTGCAGCTTGGCTGGGATGTGTTACCCCACCCTCCATATTCACCAGATATTGCTCCTTCGGATTTTCATTTATTCAGGTCCTTGCAAAATAATTTCTATGGTAAAAATTTTAATTCTTTGGATAACATTAAAAAATACCTTAATGAATTCTTTACTGAGAAACCACCGAAATTTTGGGAAGATGGAATCTTTAAGTTGAAGGAAAAATGGAGAAATGTTGTTCAACAAAATGGTTCATCAATTTAATAGAATAAATATTTAATGGCATAATTTTATTTTTGTGTTTTAGTTTTTTTAATTTCCCTTAAAAATTGGCATGAACTTTCCGGAAACAACCCAATATATTCTTTTGAGATACATTAAATAAATATATAGTTTATATCCATAGTTTTTTTTTCAGTCCTTTCCTTGTATCACGATATTTTTCTCATTCTGACTGCGATGAACAAAAAAGTTATTTCGATTAAAAAAAATCTTTGATTCGCCATTTTTTTTGTTTTACTTTTAAAATTGTTGCTTTCTTTTTAGTTTTTATGAATTTAAAAAAAAATAGCTTATTTCCAAACATTTTACTTATTTTAGGCATTGAGTTTTTTTAGTTTGTGGGGATTTTCTTCACTTCTCAATGAAATATACCTGATAAGTGAATTCCGTTGCTAGGAAAATATAAACTTTGATGAAAAACTAAAAGTAAAACATTCTTTTTGCTTTTAATTCCTCCTGCAGTTTTAAAGATGAATGAAATTTCCCCAGTGAACAATCAGGAATTATTCCTGCCTTTTTTGTACGATGTTTGAAAACCTTTGCAGTCTTCACTATTATTAAATTTATTATTATTATTAATATAATAATAGAAAATATTTTTAAAAATATTGTTTTACCTTCACAGAATCGAAATATTTTTAATTTTTTAAGTTATTTTCAGATCAATCAGGTTTTAAACGAGTTAAGTTCCATTCATTAAGGCAAAAAATAATTGCTTACAAACTTGCATTTATTTAATTTTTAAAAAACTGAAAAAAAAAACTGCCTCTAAAATTTAGTCAACAAATGTGAATATACTTTCTTTTTCTATCCAAAAATTGTTAGATGCCTAAAAAGTACATTTTTTTGTCACAAACAACAACAAAAAAATAAAATAAATCCGTGTACCAAGAAAGCATCAATGATCACTTGTGACATTTACTTTTTTATCTTTTAACTTCTTTTTCTTCTGTGTTCTTTCAGGACGTAGGCGATCATGGTTCTCCACTAATTTTTATCCTTTGTTTTGTAGCTCTAAGCAATGTTTGTTCTCTTACTATCCTTCCCAGTCCCTGTTTTACCATTCATTTACACAAGCTTGGTAGGTATGCTACTGTTTTCCTCTGCCCTCTTGCTTTTAGTTTTAGTGTGTCCTGTGAGTCTCAAATTCTCCAAGCCTTCCCTTCCTTATGTTGTGCCCCAGAAACTTTTGATTCTAAGTACAAGTGTCCTTTTTGTTCCCATTTTCTTTAAAACTTCCTCATTGCTCCTGTTTTGTTAATGCTATTCTCAGCATCCTTCTGTAAAACATCTGTTGCTTCAAGTCTTCTCTTTATCTGTAAAGAAATTGTCCAGCATTCACTGCCATATAAGAATAATTCATATTACAGAGCAGTTCAATATTTTTCTTTGTTTCTAACAAAATTTTCTTAATAGTTTACTTAGATTTTGGAAGGCATAACTCCAGAAGACAAATGAATTGAATATGTAGTTTTCTTGGTATGTTCTTTCCCAAAAAGATGATGATATGAAAACTTGAGAATATGACACAGGACCTTTTCTTTATTTTTTTCTTAACATGAGGAAGAGAATGAAAATTGTTCAGTTTTCTTGACCTTGCTTTTGACATGCCACAAGCACTGAGGAATAGTCATGACTTTACCCATTTTAAGAAAATGAAAGGGTATATTCTAGGGAACTAGGTCTCTTAGAACTAGACAGTTTATTTTTTAAGGATTCTTGGACAGAAATAACCAATTATTGACTAGAAAGTGTCATAAAATGAAATTAGGATGCATGCAGCCATGATATTTGCATCTATTATTACATTTTCATGGAGAGCAAATAAAAATATTGATTTCATTTAGATAAAGAATAAAATAGTTTTGTTTTTGTCTAGTTAAAGAAAAAAATGACATGAATTTTTTACTTTGCTGTCTTCTGATAAGTTTTATATTAAAAATTATGTTTTTAAAATATTTATGACTTGAAATTGAACAATATAAAACATAAAATAATTCATTCTTTATTCATCTGTGCTGATTTATAATCACCAATTTCTCATTAAAAATTATTTTTCCAATATTATCAGCATATTTTACAATCCAAGCTTTGTTCAGACAACTGAACCAGGAATTAATTTGCCTAAACAAAGCTTGCAATTTTAATGATCCCTTCTAAATTATAGACAATATTTCCAATAATTTTTAAAATAGTTTATTTTCTGAAATAATATCTAGACATAGAGAACTCCTTTTCATATTAAGAAGGAAATATGAAAAGTAAAAATGCTATCAAATGTGTTATTTTGTGTTTTCTGCTTTCTAATCATATTTCAAGAAAATGTTACAATATAAAACTTGTTAAAATATAGAAACTTCAACCCCTTCTGATTCTAATTATTTGCCCTTATTGTTTCCATTTTCCTTAAAACTTCCTTGTTGTTCACATATTTTGTCCATGGTATTCTCTGTACCTGTTTGTCTGATAGCCCAGAGTACCCATGACATCATAAAAAAAGGAGTAATGTTACTTAAATTTTATTGGATCCTTTCTTATACAATTTATCATATTTAGTCTTAGAAATATAAATTAAGAGGTTAATTATAAATTAATTGTTGAAATTGTTTTCCACTTTAATAAATTCATTTTACTAATCAGTATTTGGATTATTTTACACATCTTTTTGAGGTTGTAAGATATAGCAATATGAAAAGAAACTCTTATTAATAATTGAAAAGATGTCAAAAAAAAAACTTTAAATTTTCTTAAAAAATGCTGAAAACCTTATATCCTTTATAAACTACTTAATGCAAAACTAATTCTCAATACTATGGCCTTTGTTTTGTATAGAATTAATAGAAAATATTTAAACAAATTGTAGTTTTACTTCATAGAATTAGTTTTTTCTTTTTTCTTAAAATCCTTTAAGAAATTATTTTCCTTTTGTCCATCACATTTAAGGTTCAAGCTCTATCAGAGCGTAATAGACTTGTTAGCAATAAAGAAAGTTTTTGAAACAACTGGATACCTGAAGTATTATTCTGGGCTAGAAATATTTTCATGACAAATAATACAAGCTTCATGTTTTTGTTTGTTTTTTTTACAATAGATCAAACTTATTAGTTGATAATTCACTGATCTTTAAATAAAGGAAGATATTAATTATTAAATTAAAAAAAATCTGTTCATTTGTAATATTTATTTTATTGCCTCAAAGCAAAGCTTTCCAAAGTGGTGTGTTGCAACACTATAGTGTAATTTAATTACTTCCTTTAATTTACTAAAATTTTCCATTCTTTTTTTTATATATTTTGAATTGGCTTAGCTAACAAAACTTATTTGTATAACAAATCTTCTATTTTTAAAGTGTGTAGCCAATGCAAAAAAGTTTGGCTATCTCTGCCTTAAACTAATGCAACCATAAGTTTTAAAAATGGTTTTCACTGTATGACTATTTTCTGCTAAGCAAAATGTTAGTCCTGCAAGTTGAATTTGAATTTCTTGGTTGTGTATTCTTCTATGGCAACACCTAAAACAATCTTGACTGAAATTGAAAACTAGGCTACTGCAGTTTCAAATATATAGAACTAATATATAAAACACTATATATTTTGAGGAGATACAGTAAAAGGGGAAGTAATATTTATAAATGATGCAGAGTGCTAAATGTTAAATGTCAATTAATTTATCATTAGATGAGATGCATAACCAATTTGAGTTGATTAGTACTTTGTCAAAAAGAGGTAGAAGTCTAATAGGTTAATAGTTTGAAGGATCAAACAGTTCTCAAAAGTTCTTAAAAACACAGGTGAACCATCTAATCCTTCTAGGTGAACACAGTAACAATTGTCACAACAAAGGATAAGAACCCAGAACCATTGCTTGAAATATGTACAAATGCTTAAGGAACAAAAGATAGAAAATAATATTATTAGCTAATATCTTCTACATTATGTGACTATTGAAAATTGGTTTTTAAGCATAAAATACATGTTTGGTTATTCTCCTGTAAACTGTTCAGTACACAAAATAATTTTTACTTTTCTCAAATATTTTTTCTTCTATTAAAGTGAAAGCTTAATGTTGAGTGAAGTTTGCTTAACTTTTCATTGCCTATGCATACTATTGTTATTTAAATGATAATTTTACTCTATTTTGTTGATGATCTGCTTTTCATGTTTAATCTGGACAAAAATGTGTTGAAAGCAAAACAATGAGACTCTAGGTGCAAGCACATTTTATAAATTCTTTATAAAGGGGATTTTCAGCTTATTTACAAAGAACATTCTGGAAGATTTAAGTATTTAAAAACTGAATTAGAAAAACCTTTGATGGAAGATACAACATGTGAACTTGAATGAAAATCATTTAACTCTAGTAGATTGTTCACAAACTTTCAGAAACATTTAGAAGATAAATAAATGGATTTTGCATGAACTTACAGAAAGGAACATCCATTTTCATTTAAATATCTGTCTGTCTTGTTTGGCATAGAAAAATGTCTTTTTAGGACAAGATAAAGTAGATTCATTATTAATAAAAAAAAAACTTATCTAAATTCAGGCCAGCCTGAAGGGAATCTACAAGAGAAAAAATGTTCCCTGTATTAAGTAGAATTTAAAAAGAATTATTACAAATTGCTTGAACTTACTATTACAGTGATCAACTGGCACAGTTGAATGAAGAGTAAATTTTTGCTTGGGCAAAGAAATTGACTGGTGATATTGCTGTATGAAAATATGTTTGCAACACTGCAAACAATTATGAAAATAGTGTAGTTTGAATAAAGGAAGAAGATAAAATGGAATGTCACTTACCTCATGGTAGGTGACAGGTGATTTCCATTATAGAAAGATTACAGAAAAACGGAGGGGAAAAGACTATGGGAGGGAAGGAGAACTAAAAAAGTTGACTGAAAATAGGAGTCAACGATTTTGTTCGTTTCATATGAGAAATGTTGTGAGAGAGAAAGGAGATTTGAGAAGAAGGAAGGATGAGGGAGATCCTGAGAGAAGGTTTTTTATTTTTATTTTAAGGTTTTGAACCACAAGTTATTTTAGCAATATGGAGTCTGGAATGGTGAGACTGGGTAGAGATGTACTACCATTGTTCAGCAGAGTAGGTGATATAGTCATGTGGATAAAGGTGAAATTGGTTGCCAAGCTTCAAAAAGTGCCAGACCTTGCTAGCTTCCTTGCACTTTTTCTGCAAGATGTGCTTGCCCTCTACCTTGAAATGAGTGATGAGGACCAGTTGGACGGGAACATGATAGACCAGACTGAAGAAAGCATTCACGAAAGAGCCTTTTGAAGCTTATGGAAAGCTCAAGAGAGTGGACAGAACTCTATATTTGGTGTGAAAAGTCAACCTGCTTGTAAAATGGAAGGTCAGGAAGTGCATCAGATGTCAATCGATTTGACCCTGCTCTGGATGTACATGATCCTGGTGAGATTCGAATTACAGATTATTGCAGGGGTAAGTACTTGTTGATGATTGTGACTGGACCTGGGTGAATGGCAATATGAAGGGAATTGCATGCAGAAACAGTAGCTGTGGTTGCAGAAGATCTGGAGAAGGTGATTTTTTTTTAGCGAGGTCCAGTTGTGGAAGTGGTAATGGACAATGGCATGGCTTTCTGCTTGGAACTCCTCCAAGTGATGCTTGAAAAATGAAAAATAAGATGGTACTACAGAGCAGTGTGCAAGATAGGGGTAAATGGAATAGTGAAGCGACGCCAGACCATGAATTTTCGAAAGAGTAGAGATATTGCCTATTGAAGCAATATGGTACTTAAGGTCAGACAGAGAAAGAAGACAGTATCATAAAGGTTGATTTTCACCTATGAGTGGAAGCACCCAAGAGAGATATCCCTGAATACCAGTGAGGAAGGGCCAGCTAAAATCCAAGCAGGAGAAGAGATTTGGTTGAAGCCACCAAATGCACAATGCACGATGCAGTGGGGGAGAGGGGTGGTGACTGGAGTGCAATCATCTAACCTTGATGGGATGCCGCGATATATTTTGTATTTAAGGTGAGTGGTCCTTGCAGACGATGACGTAAATGCTGAACATGGAGGAGATATCAATGAAACAGTACCAATGCAAAGACCACAGAGGAAATGCAAAGTGCCAATTGAGCACAAGACTATGTTGAGTAGAATGATCTTTTAGAATCATGTGGGTCTGTAGTTTGAATGAAGAAAGAAGATCAAATGGAAAGTCGCTTACCTCATAGTGGAGAAGAAGTGGCAACAGGTGATTTCTTATATAGAAAGATATTATGGCAAACTGGAGAAAACAAATTATGGGAAGGAAGAAAGACTAAAACTCTACCAAAAATAGGAGTTGCCGATTTTTTTTTTTTCATTTCATGTGAGAAAGGTTGCAAGAGAGAAATGAAGGAAGAGAGGTATCCTGGGAGAAGCTACTTTTTTATGCACAGTGTTAAACCACAGATAGGAACTTATTTCAGATTCAACACATTCTCCAGATTGACCACCTTCTGACTATTATGTTTTGCTTCAGACGATACTAATTAGTGGTTCCAAGCATTTGTAGATTTTGAAAAATTTAAAATTTACACAATTTGAAAGGTTGTGTAAAGTTGTAGAAAACCAGAGGAATACTTTATTTACTTACTTATTTATTTATTAAATGGATAAAAGATTTTGTCAGATATTGCTGGAGACTTTTGCACTAATGTAATATCTATCTATCATTTTATATATATATATATATATATATATATATATATATATATATATATATATATATATATATATATATATAATGTGAGAGTGAGTGAGGTTCTGTAAAGTTCTGTCTGACCCCTTTCCCAGAATCCATATTATCATGGTAGTTTGATTATCAAAATAGTGATCATATATATATATATATATATATATATATGTATATATCCTTTGTAAATCACTAGCGGGTCTTAAATGCCACTTAAGATTATACTTTAAAATTTCATAACTGAATCAATAAGCTGTCAGATCCTTATACATCAAAACCGATGGGAGAGTCCATTATTATATATATATATATATATATATATATATATATATATATATATATATATATAGTGGGGAGAAAAAGAAATATTCATACACATACAAATTTTACTTTATTGTATTTCCAACTAATGAATAAACATACTTTTCATATAATTAACTGTACACAGACACATAATAACTAAATATGCATAGAAAACAAAAAAAAAATTATTCAATAGAAATTAATCCCATTTATCCATTTTAATGGGTGAAAAAGTATTTGTACAATATAAAAAAATGAAAACATAGTCTTCATTTTATACTTTGTAGAATAACCATTATTCACTTCTACAGCAACCGACCTCTTGTAGTTCTCAATGATTTGCAAATTTTAGTTGGTATTTTGTTCCATTCTTCTTTGCATATGGTCTTCAGATCATATGTTTGTTGGAGCTCTCAATTAGATTTGAATTTTCAAATAACAGCACAGATTCTTGATTGGGTTTAAATCTGGGGACTGACTTGGCCATTTCAGGATATTCACATTATTTTTAACATGCCATTTCTTCCTAGATTTTGCTGTGTGCTTATGATCATTATCTTGTTGGGAGATCAATTTGGAGAAAGTTAAAAATTTTCAACTGAAATCATTAAATTTGCTTCCAAAATATTGTGATATGTTGCTGCATTCATTCAACTATTACTGATATGTTGCCAGTATATTTTGCAGAAAACATCCCCGAAAGCATCATGCTGAAAAAAACAAATGTTAGAACTGTGTTCTTTTGTTTCAAGGCATTACTATCTTTCCTCCATACAAGATTTCTAGAATTCGTCCAAACAACTCAATACAATTTTTCCTTATCTTTATATTCACAAACAAAAACATTGTTTACAATCGTTATGAGTCTATCAATTGATGAATAGAATTTTATTATAAACAATTGTCTTGTAAATGGAATTTTTAAAGCATTCTGAATGTAAATAAAGAAAAAAGTGTGCAAGACAATAAGAAATACTACCTGCCAAAAAAAAAAGTGGATGTTTGTTTTATTTCTGAAAAATGTAAGAAATCCGATCCCATATATAACGGAACACACACACACACACAACCTGGGTTTTTAACCTAAGTCACTCCACGGAATCGCTAAAACATAGAGCATAGTCTGATGAAAAAAGACGCTAAATTTTATGAAAACAAAATTTTATCGTCATAATGCTTATTTTTTATGAAGGGATAGACTAAATTTTTTTTAATTATTTTTAAAATTTTTCCATCTTTTTAGAATATTCTAAATTTTGATTAAAAAAAAACCTTGTTTCTCTTTGTCGCAACAAGGGGTAGTAAATAACAGATAATTTTTAATATGCTTTTTTTGTATTTACACATTAATTTGGAAAATCTTTTAAAATAAAAATAATTGTCAGATGTTAATGAAACTTTCAGAAACTATTCACAGATGATCGATATTATTATAAATATGTTTTGTTTTTTTTTTTAAAGTCATGGAGAAAAATTTTTTTTATATTTATTATCACCCCCATAACTAATTTTATGAAAACTCTAGAAATTCGAGACCATCGGTTTTAGTGATTACAATAGTTAAAAGCACAAGGCTTTGAAGAATGCAAATCATGTATTTTTTTTTTTTTTGGCCAACGTACCTGAAAATCAGCTGTGAATTGTAACATAAAAACTCAATAAAACAAATATATTATTTAGTTTCAAATGCTTTTATTTGTTTTAATTTGTTTTTATGAATATGGACAATATTTTCTGGAAGCAAAAAATTTTTTTAATGAAAATTGAATTTTTAATACAATTATTTCTTATTTCTTTAATTTTAAAAAGATTTTTAAATGTTTAAATTGAATTTTAAAAAATGTTTTAACATTAGTTAAATGCAACATCAACCTTTCAAAATGTCCGTGTGAGATTGTCATTGTCTAGCGCTTTGAAAATTGCATAATTTGGACCAATCAGATTAGCCATGGTAATTAAGAAATGTAATTTTTGTGTTTATAGTCTAACAGTAATTATCAAGTATGGAAGACCAACAGAATACAATTTAGTTGCATTATTTGAGTTCAGCATTGTTCTCCGCTGTTAAGCCCTTTACTTTTAAAAAAAACACGTATGGAGAAGTTAATTTGAGTTTTCAATTTCAACTGAGAAGGGTACCTACAAAAAACAGTATCATCTTATGAAATTTAACTACTGCTAAACTTTAATTTATATGATCTTATTTTTATTTAATCTCAGTTATGACATTTTTCCATAAATGAAATATCAAAATTAATAATAAAATGAATGGAAATACAAATAACACAGTAAAATGTAATAAATGTACATAAAATTATAGTATTTTATGTAATACTTTTGATAAAATTTCAAAAGAAAGGTACCTAAATTAATTAGATACCTTTTTCTTATGAAATTTAATCTCACTATTAACAGTCTTATTTTTTAATTTCTTTATATTTTTCATAAAGCATCGAAACGTAAAAATGAAAGTACAAAAAAAAAAAAAAAATTAGAGCGTTTGAAAGTTATCCTTAAAAGTAACGTAGGTAAATAATTTGTTCACTTAAATAATTTCACTTTCTTCCATCCGTAGAAAGAATTCTCCTCCCATAAGTTATCTAAACGTCTTGAATGTGCCTTTCTCTTAAGCGTGAAAGGTTATGACCTGCTTTGTTTTATTTTCAAATTACATTTTTTTTTAGAACTGAAGCTAAGTTAAGCTTATTCAAAATATTTTAAATAAACAGTATAATATCTGTTTTTATTAAAATCAGTTTTGAAAAAATGATAATTGACTTTTAAAAGAATATCAAAGTAAGATTTAATCTTTTTATCAAATCGAAAAAAATGATTGAAAATGATTATCTGTCCTTTTTTTTTTTACCAAAAAAACAATATTTTTAACGAAAATTTCAGATGTGCTAAGAACGATTAAAAAAATGTAAAAGAATACCCCAAAATACTTTTGATCTTTCCTCTTTAATAATAATATGAACATTAGACGATAAAATTTTGTTTTCATTTTAAGTTTCCGCTTTTTCATCATGCTATGCTCTTTTGTTTACATTTTCTTGAGGGAGTTGTCCACTTTCATTCTCAATGTGTCTTAATCGTGTTTTCAAATTTATTTTCTTAAAAAACAACTGTTTTTTTTGTTTTCGTCGCCACTAGAACCACCAAAAGGTAATTTATGTAGTCCTGTGAAGTTTTGTTGAAATTTAAAAAAATGTAGGAAATTCAATCCAACATATAAACGTTACAGACACACACACACACAAAACACACACACAAACACACACAACCTTCCCATTTTATAATAAGTAAAATAGATACAAATTCAGCCATACAATTTGACAATAAACTAATATATATATATATATATATATATATTCATATATATATATATATATATATATATATATATATATATATATATATATATATTTTGATATATATATATATAATATATATATATTTTTTGATATATATATATATATATATTTATGATATATATATTTTGGTATTTATATATATATATATATTTTGATATATTTTGGTATATATATATATATATTTTGCCATGTCTATGCATATAACAATTTTCATATATTTATATATTATATTTTAAGTTAAATATATAAATATATTTTATTAAAATTAATATAAGGGTCCTATATATATATATATATATTTTGAATTATTATAATATATATATATTTTGTATATTAAATAATATATTTTTAATTTTATAAATATATATTTTTATTATATATAAATATATATATATTTTATATGTAGTGCTATATATATTTTTTATTTTTCCCATTATTTTGTTCATATTTATCAATAGATATATATATTGGATTTTGATGGATGGATATATATATGGAAATATTTTGATTTATATACATTCACATATATTATATATGTTGTTTTATTTATATATATTATATATTCTGACTTAACATATATTCTAGGGATATTTATATGTCCTTGGGATTATATATATATATATAAATTTCTGTTCAAAATATATATATATATATGTATATATATATATATATATATTTTTGATTCCAAAGATATATATATATTTTGATATATATATATATATATATTGTGACATTATATATATAATCCTTTTGATTTTTCCATATATTTTGATATTTAGCTGAAACCTATAAATTATATATATATATATATTTGATATCTATATATATATATATTTTGATAAATATATATATATATTTTTATATATATATATATATATATATATATATATATATAATATATATATTATATAAATATAAAATGTAGAACATATATATATATATATATATATATATCTTATAGATATTTTATATTTACAAAATAGTGCTATATATAAATATATATAGTATAATATTATAAATTAATTTGATTTAAAATATGGATTCCGGTTACACAGTTCTAAATTTTTATGTTTCAAAATAGAATGCCCCGAATTTAAGTTTTGAATTTTAAAAAAATTAAATTTAAAATAAAAATTTTCCGTCTAACCATGTTTCAAAATATTCACAGTATGGTATTTATTTAATTAAATTGACAAGGGATGTATGAAACTTTATCATTGTTCAGTGTATTAGCTACAATTTGGTAAGGGTTAGGATGTATTTTCAATGAAAACTGACATCCGTTCAATGCAT